>CAJVRN010000116.1:345000-350000 GCA_911728415.1 Lagocephalus sceleratus
CTGGAGCCTCTCCTCCAGCTGTTCCTTCTTCCTGATGTTGACCTGCTGGAGCCCCCTCCAGCTGTGCCTCTCCTCCAGCTGTTCCTTCTTCCTGATGTTGATCTGCTGGAGCCTCTCCTCCAGCTGTTCCTTCTTCCTGATGTTGACCTGCTGCAGCCTCTCCTCCAGCTGTTCCTTCTTCCTGATGTTGACCTGCTGGAGCCTCTCCTCCAGCTGTTCCTTCTTCCTGATGTTGACCTGCTGCAGCCTCTCCTCCAGCTGTTCCTTCTTCCTGATGTTGACCTGCTGGAGCCTCTCCTCCAGCTGTTCCTTCTTCCTGATGTTGACCTGCTGGAGCCTCTCCTCCAGCTGTTCCTTCTTCCTGATGTTGACCTGCTGCAGCCTCTCCTCCAGCTTGGGGTCACAGCCCTCGGTGCTCTGATGCTCCCCTCATCCTCTCCAGCTGCTCTCTCAGACCCTGTTGTTTTTCCAGCTGTTCCTTCTTTCTGATGTTTCTGTTGTTAGGGACAGCCACATCTGCCAACAGCCTTCTTGTCCACTTTGTCCTCCACCATCATGTCCAGCTGGTCCTCCATCACCTGGCCAGTGTGGATCTGGAAGTCCCTCAGGATCTCAGCTCAGGTGTTCTCCACCACCTTTGGAGGCATGTCCCACCTTGGCCTCAGAGTTTCCAGCCCTGACCTGGTCCAGATGTTCCTGTTCACTGTACCGGATAGGCTTTAGAATGCTCCACTGAGATGCCCCGCCCCCGTGGCCCTGACCTTGGCGCCAGTGAACAGCTAAGATGGTGAGCAGGACCGGAGGCCTCTGGTGGAGGAGCCCAGCTTGAAGGAGGAGCAGACCCCCCAGGGGAGATTAGTGTGCCTCAAGCGCCCACGGTGTGTGAGCAGCAATAACCAAGAGCACAAGCAGGAAGCGAAAAGAACAAGAGCTGCTCGGTAGTGACATGGTGGTCATCGTGGTGGTCCTCAATGGAGGAACGATGAAGACTGAGACACAAAGGAAATCCTGTCATGCTAAGGCTGCCCTGGAGGAGCCTTTAACCTGGGCTGGGCCTGTTTCTTCTGACATTGATTAGTGCTGATCAATCTCTGACCCACCTTCTGAGTTGGTCTTCCTCATCTCCTCATCTGGGCTCTATGAAAGACACAATTCACAACAAACAGGTCAATGACTTCAGAGAAGATCAGAGAAGATCAGAGAAGATCTGATTTCATTAAATGTACTCATGTTGGCCGTTGTTCATCACCAGCTCCGTCTGAGCGGCGTCAATAACCACGCTGTGACCTCGTTCTAAAGGTCAGGAATACCTGCGTGTCTCTGGGGTCTTTGGGGGACCTGGGGGCTCCTCCCCTCCTCTCTAAACCAGCGCCACTCTCAGACGACCGCTTCTGAAAGCAGCAGCGGGTCAAGTGTGGTTACACGCTGCTTCAGGTTCCTCACACTCCCAGAGGAGGTTCACCCTTCAGCTGCTGGTGTGAACTTCTCCTGAGTGACTGTGAGAAGGCTGAAGGTGCCGTGTGGACCAACCTGACCGTCCACCGTCCCGGGGCCTGAGTGGTTCGGCTCCACTCCTCGTTTTCCTTGACTTGGTTATCGTGTCCTCACCTTACTGTCGGCGTGGTCCGGCCCTGGGGGGTCTGATCCCGTCAGCAGGATGAGACTCTGGCTCTTGCCCTCCCTCAGTAACCTCCTGGTCACGTGACCCCGAGCGTCCCCAGGGAAAAGCCCCGCTGCCCTGTCCTTGTGTGGCGCGTCCCTCTCAACACCCTGAGCTGGTGGGGTAAAGGGGGCCTGGTCCTCCTGGCTGGAGGCGCCCGAGCCTCGAGAAGGGGGGGCCTCACTGGGGGGCATCGCGGTGGTTAACGTGTTGGCCGCCGCCGCCGCCGCCCTCGTGTCTCCTGCAAGATGGTGGCTGGTGGCGGCTCCTTCTGTGGTGGTGGCATCAGCAGAAAGGTTAGCATGCGGCCACGCGCCCTCTCTCTCTAGCTGCCTGTCTCTCTCCCTCTCTCTGGCCTCGCGCAGGGGGCGGATCAAGTCTGCCACCGACGGCCTCTTGACCTTCGCTCCTTCTGCCTCTACACTTCCTGCCTTGGAGGCCCGGCTGCCGCGCGCCCTCTTGAAGGAAAAGAAGTCACCAAACTTTTTCTTGATGTTTTTGGGGGTGGAGGAGGGGGGGGGGGGGGGGGGGGGGGGGGTGGGGGGGGGGGGTGGGGTCTGGGCGGGGGGGGTGCGGGGCATCGGTGGGGGTGTCGGTCGATGGGACAGGCGGAGCGGTGACGGGGATGATGTCGGGGGGGGAGGGGTCGTCAGACAAAGACGGAATGAGGGGGGGGTCTGGAGGAGGGGGGCGCGGCTCTGGGGGAGTGGCTTGGGCAGGGTTTGACTCCTCCCATCGGCCTTTTCTGCAGCAGGAAGAGCAACAGACAAGAAGAGACGCTCAGTATTCACACATGCTCAGCGCACAACCGAGGTCAAGGTCATGCAAGGTCATGGTTGAGACCGCCTGACCAGGTGCTCAGGACGTCCTGTGTGAGGACAGTCAAACGTGTCCTGGTCTGGACGTTACGTGGTGATGCATGATCAAAACACAACATGAAAACAAACACAACAAACAAGAAGAGTGAAGACAAGACTGGAGCAGCCCGGAGACGCCTGATGTCCTGGTGGGGCATCCAGATGTTCAAGTCAGGGTCCACATCTGCATCTCATCACAGAGCTTCATCAAGTCTGTTCCCTCAACTCTCTGGGCCTCCATACTGGACCCTGCTGGTCCGGCACCCTCCACCCTCCACCTGTCTCCACCTGTTATCACCTGTTATCACCTGTCCCCACCTGTCTCCACCTGTCCCCACCTGTCTCCACCTGTCCCCACCTGTTATCCCCTGTCTCCTAGCTGTGTCTCCACCTGTCCCCACCTGTCCCCACCTGTCTCCACCTGTCCCCACCTGTTATCCCCTGTCTCCTAGCTGTGTCTCCACCTGTCCCCACCTGTCCCCACCTGTCTCCACCTGTCCCCACCTGTTATCCCCTGTCTCCTAGCTGTGTCTCCACCTGTCTCCACCTGTCTCCACCTGTCTCCTAGCTGTGTCTCCACCTGTCCCCACCTGTCCCCACCTGTCTCCACCTGTTATCCCCTGTCTCCTAGCTGTGTCTCCACCTGTCTCCACCTGTCTCCACCTGTCCCCACCTGTTATCCCCTGTCTCCTAGCTGTGTCTCCACCTGTCCCCACCTGTCTCCACCTGTCCCCACCTGTCCCCACCTGTCCCCACCTGTCTCCACCTGTCCCCACCTGTCCCCACCTGTCTCCACCTGCCTCCTAGCTGTGTCTCCACCTGTCCCCACCTGTCCCCACCTGTCCCCACCTGTTATCCCCTGTCTCCTAGCTGTGTCTCCACCTGTCTCCACCTGTCCCCACCTGTCCCCACCTGTCCCCACCTGTTCCCACCTGTCCCCACCTGTCTCCACCTGTCCCCACCTGTCTCCACCTGTCCCCCTACCTGTCCCCACCTGTCCCCACCTGTCTCCACCTGTCTCCTAGCTGTGTCTCCACCTGTCTCCACCTGTCCCCACCTGTCTCCACCTGTCCCCACCTGTCCCCACCTGTTCCCACCTGTCCCCACCTGTCTCCACCTGTCTCCACCTGTCTCCTAGCTGTGTCTCCACCTGTCTCCACCTGTCCCCACCTGTCTCCACCTGTCCCCACCTGTCTCCACCTGTTCCCACCTGTCCCCACCTGTCCCCACCTGTCTCCACCTGTCTCCTAGCTGTGTCTCCACCTGTCCCCACCTGTCCCCACCTGTGTCTACTCATCATCATCTTCACTTCTTCCCCATTTGGAGCAGACAACTGCAGCCCTGCTTTGACATCACGATCACTCGCTCAAGTGGAGAAACGAACACACGTGAGGGCGTGCATGTGACAAGAAGAGCTGACAGGAACGGTTCGACAGTCGTGTTCAGACGATGAGTGAAGATTCAAACAACCAGTGAGATCAAAGAATCAACGGACGGTGTTGGAGGAGGCTGCTCTGAGACTCTTCACCACTTGTTCAGGGCTCCTCACTACATCTACCTTCTCTGCTATCCCACGACCGAATCAAAATGAATCGCGATGTCTGATTCAAACAGCAGGGGGCGCTACCTCCTGCTGAGTCACTCCTTCACACATTCCTGCGGATCCTAAATCGTATCGTTAACCCATTATCGGATAGTCTGTTGAGTGTATCGTATCGCTAAAGAGTCTAGATGGACCTCGTGTATGTGACGGATGGATGGATGGATGAATACATGGATGGATGGAAGGATGAATACATGGATGGATGGATGATGGATGAATACATGGATGGATGGATGGATGAATACATGGATGGATGGATGATGGATGAATACATGGATGGATGGATGGATGGATGGATGAATACATGGTACATGGATGGATGGATGGATGGATGAATACATGGATGGATGGATGGATGGATGGATGAATACATGGATGGATGGATGGATGGATGAATACATGGATGGATGGATGGATGGATGAATACATGGATGGATGTTGCTGCAGTGTACTGCTGCCTGCTGTCCTGTTGGTCTAGATATCTGGTATTTTGTGCGTCCATGTGAAGGTGTCCTCAGAGGGAAAGGAGGATCTCTGATCACATGACCAGGACGTGCTCGCTGCTCAACCGATTCATCGATGTTCTGAAGGCCTCGGTACTCACAGCGCGTAGTCGGGGATGATCTTCTTGGTGAAGAACTCTTCCACGCCTTCGTCCACTCTGCACATGCTGTCACTGACCTCCACCTTTGAAACGGACTCCTGCAACAAGAAGTACCGCCAGCACATGAGAGTGGACATGACAACACACGTACACACACACGTATATGTACACACGTACATGTACGCACACACATATATATACATACATATACATATATACGTAATGATGGAGGGGAGAAGAGACATCTCGTGAGTCCAGGGCCACCACTCCCAAATG
>CAJVRN010000116.1:360000-362500 GCA_911728415.1 Lagocephalus sceleratus
GAACCAGCAGAACAAGCAGAGCCAGCAAAACCAGCAGAACCAGCAGAACCAGCAGAACCAGCAGAACAAGCAGAGCCAGCAAAACCAGTAGAACCAGCAGAACCAGCAGAACAAGCAGAACCAGCAGAAACAGCAGAAACAGCAGAACCAGTGAACGCAGAGCCAGCAGAACCAGCAGAACCAGTAGAGCCAGCAGAACCAGCAAAACCAGTGGAGCCAGCAGAACCAGCAGAACCAGCAGAACCAGCAGAGCCAGCAGAACCAGCAGAACCAGCAGAACCAGTAGAGCCAGCAAAACCAGCAGAACCAGCAGAACCAGCAGAACCAGCAGAACAAGCAGAGCCAGCAAAACCAGTAGAACCAGCAGAACCAGCAGAACAAGCAGAACCAGCAGAAACAGCAGAAACAGCAGAACCAGTAGAACCAGCAGAGCCAGCAGAACCAGCAGAACCAGTAGAGCCAGCAGAACCAGCAGAACCAGTAGAGCCAGCAGAACCAGCAGAACCAGTAGAACCAGTAGAGCCAGCAGAACCAGCAGAACCAGCAGAACAAGCAGAGCCAGCAAAACCAGTAGAACCAGCAGAACCAGCAGAACAAGCAGAACCAGCAGAACAAGCAGAACCAGCAGAACCAGCAGAACCAGCAGAACCAGTAGAGCCAGCAGAACCAGTAGAGCCAGCAGAACCAGCAGAACAAGCAGAACAAGCAGAACCAGCAGAACCAGCAGAGCCAGCAGAACCAGCAGAACCAGCAGAACCAGTAGAGCCAGCAAAACCAGCAGAACCAGCAGAACCAGCAGAACCAGTAGAGCCAGCAGAACCAGTAGAGCCAGCAGAACCAGCAGAACCAGTAGAGCCAGCAAAACCAGCAGAACCAGTAGAGCCAGCAGAACCAGTAGAGCCAGCAGAACCAGCAGAACCAGCAGAACCAGCAGAACCAGTAGAGCCAGCAGAACCAGCAGAACCAGCAGAACCAGCAGAACCAGCAGAACCAGCAGAACCAGGCCCTTGTCTGCAGCCCAGAGAGGATGGAGCTGAGCTGTCTGCAGCTGCTGAAGGCCTCAGACTGGTGGAGGTCCAGCCAGGACCAAGCAGCAGCGTCTGTTGTGTGGCTGAATCATGACGCTGACAGACAACAGACGGCGGAGTGCTGTTCTACCGCCATCTACAGCGTTACGACGGGGATGGTGGTACCGAAGCCTCCTGGGTCGCCAGGCAACCGGCGTTCCCCGACAGGTCCAGGTGGGTCAGCGAGGACGAGAAGATACTTGAAGACAACAACATCTGACTGACACAGGCTAGACCTGCAGAGAGATGACTGTTAACCACACACACACACAGACTCAGAGTGTGTGTGTGTGTGTGTGTGTGTGTGTGTGTGTGTGTGTGTGTGTTTACCTCTCCCCGTCATTGACACGCAGGACAGAGAAAGACTCTTCAGGCCTTCAGGCATATTCACCAATTCCTGACACAGTGCTATTACACCTACACACACACACACACACACACACACACACACACACAGCTGATTGATGTGTCAGATTGACAACAGTGTTTTTCCTGATGAGGAAACATCAGCTGGGTTCTGTGAGCACTTCTCACACACACATACACACACGTATAGGTATAAACACAGACACACACTCAGGTGTGTGTCCTGTGTGTCCACACACTCAGGTGTGTGTCCTGTGTGTCCACACACTCAGGTGTGTGTCCTGTGTGTCCACACACTCAGGTGTGTGTCCTGCTTGAGGAGCACATTTGTATTAATGTTACTGTCTTACTGTCTCAAAGTCTGTGAATCATTGATTCTAGAGGGTTCTAGATGATTTCCCTCCCAGATGATGACAGGGTCAACAAGGACAGAAGAAGAGAGTTCACTCACACTCACACCTGAAGACAACCGGAGACAGTCAGAACCCATCAGACCGAAGCGTCAAGACAACGTACCTCTGTCTTCAAGCAGGTTTCCCGACAGGTGGATGGACCGGAGGACGGAGGAGGGGTTCTCCTGCAGAGCTGCTGCCATCTTCACGGTGAAGTCCCTGCAGGCAGAAGCCAGGAGGACCTTCAGCTGTGACCTGGTGTGGGGGTCAAGCAGACACTCACGCTTTGAGTCCACAGGAGGCCAGGACGAGCTCCTGAAGACTGACGGAGCGGGACAGCAGCAGGACCAGCTGCTCCTGGACGTCAGCGGACTGAGCACACCAGAACCTCCAGTCACACTCAAGCACATGGAGAAGGGCCGAGGCCCTCACGGCCCCGAGGACAACGAGACCTACCAGCTTGTGCTCTCTGCAGGACAGCTTCATGAACCACTGATTGAAGGACAGAGCTGCAACAGCCAGGGCCAAGTCTCTGCCCAGAAGATAAGAACAAGAAGACCTGGTCACCTGAGGGTCACCTGAGGGTCACCTGAGGGTCACCAGAGGGTCACCTGAGGGTCACCTGAGGTCACCTTCTACTGAAACACTGAGAAAAAAACCCAAGATTATAAAACA
>CAJVRN010000116.1:367500-400000 GCA_911728415.1 Lagocephalus sceleratus
GTAGGTGTTGTTTCAGTGTAAAGCTGTAGCTGTCAGGACTGGGTCAGGTGTCGTCGTGGTTACCACAGTGCTCCACCAGCCTACAGTCTCTAAATCCAGTCCTCTGCCCAGTTCCTGTTCTGGTTCCAGTTGGGGGTTTCCAGTCCCTCACTTACTGGTTGTTAATGGAGCCTCAAACTGGGCTCTGAGGAACGCCACAGTCGACGCCATCCTCTGATGTTGTCACATCCACCACGTGTGACGGCTGCTGCTTCACCCGTGGTTCTACTACAACCAGATGATGTGTCGAGTGTAGCTGCTACCAACCCTGAGCGTCACTACTGAGCTACAGCGTTCAGACCATTGAAGGTTCTCTTTACTGACTTGTCCACATCAAGGAAGGTGATCTTACCTTTCATCTTTGAATTCATCCTGACGACTTTAAAGACGTCAACCTGATGGTTGAGGGTGTAATCTGTAATCTGTCTACAACTGACGGTCTGGAATGCAGCAGCAGAAACCAACCCACATGCTCACATCCTGTTCCGTCACAATCGTAGGAAGCTTCTTAATGTAGCTTTTACCCAACCACAGCCAGGAAGTCAAGCATGTCACTAAAGCCTCCATTTATAGAGGCGCCTGAAGGCAGCTCAGGTATTCTGACTGGGCAGAAGTTCTGCACCCCCAACCTGAACACAACACACACCACACTGATGGCACCAAAGAACACAACAGGCTCTGGGGAAAGACCTGGTTCTGGCTGCTGCCTCCATCTGAGGCCATTCAAAAACACGCATGGCCTGGTTACCACGACAACACCCATTTTGGGGTTTTGTTGGTGACATTAAAGCAAAACACCCAAACCGTCACGTTCCAGCAGGACCATAACCAAAGATGTTATTGATACGTTCAGTTCTCTCTCTCTCACACACACACTCACACACACACTCACACACACACAGACATACATACACACACAGACATACATACACACACACACCTCCACCAGGGTCCACCTCCACCAGGGTCCACCTCCTCCTCCACCAGGGTTCACCTCCACCAGGGTCCACCTCCTCCTCCACCAGGGTCCACCTCCACCAGGGTTCACCTCCACCAGGGTTCACCTCCTCCTCCACCAGGGTTCACCTCCACCAGGGTTCACCTCCTCCTCCACCAGGGTTCACCTCCTCCTCTACCAGGGTCTGCCTCCAACTCCTCCTCTTCAGGCGAGGCCTCCTTCACCTCTGACCCCTCCTGGACTGTCTGAGCTTTATAACTCAAAGTGTGGAACACGGTTGGAACACGGTTGGAACACGGTTGGAACACGGTTGGAACACGGTTGGAACACGGTTGGACGGTTGTTGTCTTGTTTTAACACGTCTGAAATAAAGTTTCACTCAAAGGAAGTTTGTGATTTTTTTAATGGATCATATTTACTTTTAAAAAGAAAACATTGAATTTCTGCTGCTGCACACTTCTGTATAAATAAAATATTTTCTGTCATTTCAGAAGTGAAGGCACGATTTGAGACTCCGAGGTACGGCCGTCTTCCGCAGGGACACGGATGACGTCATCAGCGACAGCAGAGCGAGCAGCCACGTTTGGAGCAGGTTCTTCCTGTCGTCCAGCGGAACGAAAGAGCGGCGGCACATGGTGAATTTACACAAGTGATGGAGCTCAGGGGCGTCCGCACAAACCGCTTGACCGTTGTCATGGCGACAGAGACTGATGCTGTAAGAAGTGTCAAAGATGAACCAGGAGTGGCTCCAGGGTCGGGGTAGGGTCCATCAGGGTTCAGGTCAGATTCAGCGGGCCAGCCCTGCTGTTGCCACGACAACGGTCGACCGCACACGGAGTAAGACAGTCAGAGAGCTGCTGCAGGAAACGTTGAAAGAAACAGAATAATCTGAAGACACAGGAGAGCTGACGTGTGGCCACGCCCACTCCCACAGCCGCATTGGCACCGAGGCAGTAAAATCAACTGGTTTTACCTTCTGGTGGAGAAGAACAACGTAAACTACCGTCTGACTGGTCACAGCAGACCTTAAGGCATGTGCGGGGGACAGACGGTAGTTAATGAGCAGTAATGACAGACACTCGCTGAGATGATAAGGTACAAATGTTGATCAGCTCACACTTGATTTCTGTTCTCAAATCAGCATTTCCAAACAGGAAGTGAAGATTCTGACCTTCGTGCAAGAATGTTGGGACCGTGGATCGTTACCGTCCTGACCTGAACCCACAACCTGAGCGGCAGGACGAGAGGGTGGCGTGGCGTTGGGGTCAGACACAGCAGACGCACGGCGGTGTCCAACAGTCACCAGCAGTGATCAGAAGTGGAATAATACTCATAGTAGTCAGAATAGGTTGATGTTGCTCATCTAAAGGGGGGCCGTGGGGGTCTGTGGGGGTCTGTGGTGGTTTGTGGGGGTCTGTGGTGGTCTCTGGGGGTCTGTGGGGGTCTATGGGGGTCTGTGGTGGACTGTGGGGGTCTGTGGTGGTCTGTGGTGGACTGTGGGGGTCTGTGATGGTTTGTGGGGGTCTGTGATGGTTTGTGGGGGTCTGTGGTGGTCTGTGGTGGTCTGTGGTGGTCTGTGGTGGTACAAGGTGGTCTGTGGGGGTCTGTGGTGGCATTGGGGCTGAGCCGTATCGACTCAACACGGCTTCTTCATGTCAGTCAAACCAAAACAAATGAAAAAATAGCAGATAAATCAACATAATTTACATTTAGACATTACATTCTCAGACTCGGTGTCTAACTGACAGGGTGGATCTTCATCCGGTGGCGATGATGATGATGATGTTAGAAGGCGGTGCTAGCCATACTTCCTGCTGTGAAGAATCTGGGAATGTTGTCCTGAGAGGTCTCCACGTGTCTGTAGGCCATCTTCCCTTCTTCTCCTGCTCCAGGACAGAGAGCACGTGGTCAGTGGTCTAACAGGTCTATGGACAGGCCAGTGGTCCTGAAGGTCCTCACCCAGCACCAGCAGCGTCTGTTTAGCAGCCTCACGGACGTCCTCCTTGTCTGTCCGGCACACATAGACCAGCTGGTCGATACTCTCTTTGGCCTGGAGGAGGAACCACGTGTGAGCACCATCTGACTGACTCGTGAGGCGGGCTGAGGGGACGTACCCTGAGACAGGCCAAGGCCTTACACGCACACACGCGGGTGTCCACGTCCTCGTGTTCCAACAGCTCCAGACAGCTGACCAGAGCCTGGACACAAGAGCCAGGAGAGGGTCAGGGTGGTGGAGGCACCATGTGGTGTCAGCGGGAGGAACAAAGATGACAGTTTAGTCACACATCCTGACCTGACCTTTGATCTCTAAATCAGGCTGGGACGTTTCTTTGGTCTGAAGGTTTGGGCTCAGTCAGACTCTGAACTCACCTGCTTACAGCCCAGCTCAGCCACTGTCAGCCCTGCCCACAGAGCATCTTAGCCACGCCCATATAGCCTCCTAGCCCCGCCCCCAGAGACTATTTGCTCCGCCCACAGCCAGAGGAGACGTCCTTCCCTCCTCACCTGCTCCCTGCGGTGGGGCTGCGCCGACAGGCTCCTCAGCGTGGAGCTGGCGGAGGCCGACACTTTTCCTCTGGGGTCTCTGAGCAGCTTCACCACGGCGTGAAGGCCGTCCGTCCTCAGGCTGCAGTCGGCCGGGTGCTTCAGCGCCTGGACGATCACCTCCTGGTCCGAGGAGGCCAGGCGGTGCACCAGGAGCACTGGTGGAGGGACACGGTTACAAACCTGGAGTGTGTGTGTATGAGTGTGTGAGTGAGTGTGTTTGTGTGAGAGTGTGTGTGAGAGTGTGAGTGAGTGTGTGAGTGAGAGTGAGAGTGTGTGTGTATGAGTGTGTGAGTGAGTGTGTTTGTGTGAGAGTGTGTGTGAGAGTGAGTGAGTGTGTGAGTGAGAGTGAGAGTGTGCAAGAGTGTGTGTGTATGAGTGTGTGAGTGAGTGTGTTTGTGTGAGAGTGTGTGTGAGAGTGTGAGTGAGTGTGTGAGTGAGAGTGAGAGTGTGCAAGAGTGTGTGTGTATGAGTGAGTGAGTGAGAGTGTGTTTGTGTGAGTGTGTGTGTGAGAGTGTGAGTGAGTGTGTGAGTGAGAGTGTGTGAGAGTGTGTGTGTATGAGTGTGTGAGTGAGAGTGTGTTTGTGTGAGTGTGTGTGTGAGAGTGTGAGTGAGTGTGTGAGTGAGAGTGTGTGAGAGTGTGTGTGTATGAGTGTGTGAGTGTGAGTGAGAGTGTGTGAGTGAGTGTGTGTGAGTGTGTACCTTCTTTGGCCAGCTCACTCATGTGTGTGTGCAGGTCCGTGATGCCGTTGGCGTCCAGGTAGGTCCACAGCTGGAAGAGCGTCACCAGCAGGTCGTCCTGGTTACTCTCCCGTGGTGATAACCTCCGGTCCAGGATGCGCCCGACCAGACACAGACACACTGGAAGGACACAAGCGCAGGTGAGGAGACTGGAGCTGCACGGTGGTGCTGCACACACAGACGCGTACCTGCGTCGGCCCCCTCAGAGAGAACGCCATCGCACACCTGAGGCAGAACGTCCAGGAGCCTCTCAGCGCACACGCTGTACACGCTGGCCCCGCCCACACACTGTTGCCATAGCGACACAGCACCCTTACAGCGGTCCAGCTGTGGGATCACTGAGGGTCACACAAACATGTGGTGAGTGTGTGAGTGAGTTTGAGTGTGAGAGTGTGTGAGTGTGTGTGTGAGTGTGTGTGTGTGAGTGTGTGTGTGTGTGTGATTGTGTGCGTGTGTAAGTGTGTGTGTGTGTGTGTGTGTGTGTGTGTGTGAGTGTGTGGCTCCAGGGCACCCCCCCAGCTGACCTTCACTGGGCTGTCGGTGACTCCCCGGTGTGTCCTCGATCAGCAGCCTGATGATCTGGAGGACTCGAACCTCTCTGAGGAGTCGGTCCAGCGCGTACATCTCTCCACAGCGCAGAGGCCCGAAGGTGCCCAGACGCTGCACAGAGGAGGCCTCAGGTTAGGGGGCCGGGGGGCGCGGGGGGGCTGAGGGGGGTCGGGGGGGCACCGACGGAGGTTTACGGTGGTCTAATCTACTGATTAGTCCCAATAGTTTAACATCTCCTGTTGTGATCATTTAAACTAGCAGGGTTCACCATGAACACACAGGTGTGTGTGTGTGTGTGTGTGTGTGTGACTCCTACCAGCAGCTGTGTGCTGCAGTTCCTCAGGTGGACCACCAGGGTGCAGTCTAGAGCGGGGCAGCCTGTGGTGAGGGGGCTGAGGGGGCTGTCGGAGCCTCGCTCCTGCTGAGACCTGGAGCATGCACACACGCATGCACATACATACACACACACGCACAGACACACACACACGCACGCACGCACACACACATACACACAAACACACGCACGCACGTACACACACCATCAGGTCAACATGCTTTGCTCACAGCAGTGATCCACTTTTGAAAGTCTTCAATAAGAGATGAGGAAGTACTGAAGGATGTCTGAGGTCATTCATGATTCATCACATTTCTGGAGCTCTGTGGACTTTTTAATATTCTAGCTGATATTTTTTCATGTCGACATGACACAAACTAAAGTTATTCAAGACCTCCTGTCTTTAAAACAAGCCTGGAGCTTTGCTAACTGCTCTCAAGTGAAGTGGACCGGTCCAAGTCCAGAACCTTGTGGAACTCCATGACTAAGCTGCTGTGAGGAGGAAACATCATGAACCTGCTCCAGTCTCAGGATGTTCTGAGGGCCTCACACCTCTGGGGGTGCAGGTTCCACCCTTCCCGTGTCGGCTGCTTTTCTACGCTGATTTCATGTTTTGTGTTGAGGGTGGAGCTGGAGGCGTCATAGACCAGAGCCCTCCAGCTGTTTGCTGAGGTGATGGAAGAACAAGGATGTCTCCGTCTGTCAGAGCCTCTTCAGACGACGGCAGATGGAGCTGCAGTAAAGCGCCGAGAAGTTCTCGGACCCGCCCAGAAATCAGCAGACGTCCTCAACGTTCAGCAGAAAAAAACGCAGCTTCCAAACTAACGGAGACCGTTGCGTCACTAGCACTGTTACCATGACAACCAATCTGGATTGGGCTCTGAAGGCGTAGAGCGTCAGGATCTGGTCGGAGCAACAGAGGGGACCTGGCTGAGAAGGGGACGCTTTGATGTTGTGTCCAGCCAGATCAAAGCCTCTACAGATGTTGTTCTGTCATACTGACAGTTACCGTGGTTACTGCAGCGCGTTAAACCAAAGAAGGGAAAGCGTCTTGTCTGAGTCAGGGGGGAGCTGAGGTGGAGCTGGTTGTGGGTGGAGCGTGTGAAGGTGTGGTCTGTCGGTGTGGTTTGTCTCACTGACCTGCTGTGAAGCTTCTCCTCCTCTTCTTCATCCCAGTCGGACGCGTTGAGGAAGTCAAAGCTGCCCAGCGCCGTTTCCACCGTCAGGCTGACCATGCTGGTGGAGCGGCTGCGTTCTCCACCCTTCAGGAGCCCAGACACAACACAGTGAGGCTGGTGCACGTAAACGCTCAGGGGGGATCAGGGTCAGGGGTCAGATATGACTGAACCACGAGTTCTGAGGTCTCACATCAAGGCTGAACATTAGCACAGATCAAAGCAACATGAGAATTTACAACAAATATGATATTAATCAATAACTGTTGGGCCTCTTAGTAGTCTCAGCCTTATTTAAACAGGAAATGTTCATCTAAGTTCACCATCATCAGATCATCACATTCAAACAGTTCAACCTGTGTTTGGCTGAAGGTCTCAAACAGAGCAGGTAAGCTCCAGCTGCAGCTGAAGGGCAGTAGTGAGCGGAGGACTAAATCATGATATCATCGTTCATGTGACCACGCAGGGATGGTCCCCGTCGTACGGAGGCGGAGCCCTGATGCTCACCTTGAGGGTCACCTGCAGCAGCTTCAGCTCGTCCTCCAGCAGCTGCAGCTCAGGGAACTGTCCCCGGTAGTCGTCCAGTGAGGACGCCACCGTCCCCAGGGCCTCGTCCAGCCCGCTGTCCACGGCACACTGGTCCCCTCCCACCCTGACGGGCTCCTCCTCCACCGCCACACATCTGGCCACGTACGTCACGTCGTCTTCAGGCGTGCTGAGGAAGGCGGGGCGGTCGGAGGTGGGCGTGGCCTTCGTCTCGTCCCCCCGTCCGCCGCTCACCTCGTCTTCCGTCAGACTCTTCTCTGAGGGGCTCGGTGGTTCCGGCGGTAGCGGGTCGGGGACCGCCAACGCCTCAGGAGTTCTGGAGGAGATCTCCATCTCGATGTCGCTGATGGACATTCCCGAGGACGTGTCCTCGTCCCCGGCTGCCGTGCTCAGCAGCAGCGCCCCGTCACAGCTGCCTTCGCTGATGTGGCTCAGGGAGCGGCCGTAGTTCTGCGAGCGCCGCCCGTCGGCCTCGGCCGGCGCCGGCGGCGGCTCCTCGCCCCCGATCTTCTGCTCGTCCCTGTGAGAGTCCACAAAGGTGATGTGATCAGAGCTGGAGACATCAGCCGTCCGTCCCCAGGGGTGAGACGCAGCTACCTGCAGCTCCGCATGGCTTCGCTCTTGGGACCGTCTCCGCTCACGCGGACACCGCGGACGGACGTCGGGGTGGAGGACAGCGAGTCGCTGAGGCAGGCTGAGACGTCCAGCTGTGAAGAAGAAGCCCCCGAGCCAAGAGGACGGACCTCCGGGGTCACGATGACACCCTGAGGGACAAAGAGGAGACGGAGGACTGAAGCTGCAGCACCAACCTGTAGACCCACTTCCACATCTGCAGCATCTGGGCTGCTCGTTCTCCTCCTACTACAACTCCAGAAGGTCTCCTCCTGGTCATCGTCTCAACATCTGGACCCCGTGGAGCTCACCTTGTGGTTCAGGGAGCCGCCGGCGGACAGCCGAGGACTGGAGGAGTCGTCAGACGACTCAGAGGAGTTGGACCAGGCCGTCCCGTTCTCCAACACCTCGTGATGGCGGAGAAGGTTCTGAAAAGGACACAGGTAGAACGTTGGGGCGGAAGTTCTGGACCGAGAGAAGCCAGAGCAGGACCTCACCATCTGCACACACAGCTGGAAACATCTGTCTATTGGAGCCTACGACTCTACTCAACCACCACTGCCACCAAAGGTCGTAGAGCTGGCGAGGAGCCCGTGGAGCCGCCGCCACGCCACGACCACGCCACCGCCGATGTTCTGACCCGAGGAGCTTCAGGAACGACTGATCACACTCTTTCAGGACCGGCCGGTCGGTGTGGACCGCATGGCTCCACGAGCTCGCCTGCAGCGCCTCTACTGCCCCTCCCCCCTACAGCGCCTCACCCCTACAGCACCTCACTCCTACAACACCTCACTCCTACAGCACCTCACCCCTACAGCACCTCACTCCTACAACACCTCACTCCTACAACACCTCACTCCTACAGCACCTCACCCCTACAGCACCTCACTCCTACAACACCTCACTCCTACAACACCTCACCCCTACAGCACCTCACTCCTACAACACCTCACTCCTACAGCACCTCACTCCTACAACACCTCACTCCTGCAGCACCTCACCCCTACAGCACCTCACCCTACAGCACCTCACCCCTACAGCACCTCACTCCTACAACACCTCACTCCTACAGCACCTCACCCCTACAACACCTCACCCTACAGCACCTCACCCCTATAGCACCTCACCCCTACAGCACCTCACCCCTACAGCACCTCGCCCCTACAGCACCTCACCCCTACAGCACCTCACCCTACAGCACCTCACCCTACAGCACCTCACCCCTACAGCGCCTCACCCCTACAGCACCTCACCCTACAGCACCTCACCCCTACAGCGCCTCACCGCTACAGTGCCTCAGCCCTACAGCACCTCACCCTACAGCACCTCGCCCTACAGCGCCTCACCCCTACAGCGCCTCACCCATACAGCGCCTCAGCCCTACAGCACCTCACTCCTCAGCACCTCACCCCTACAACACCTCACCCTACAGCACCTTGCCCTACAGCGCCTCACCCCTACAGCGCCTCACCCCTACAGCACCTCACCCCTACAGCGCCTCACCCCTACAGCGCCTCACCGCTACAGCGCCTCACCCCTACAGCACCTCACCCTACAGCACCTCACCCCTACAGCACCTCACCCTACAGCGCCTCACCCCTACAGCGCCTCACCCATACAGCACCTCACCCCTACAGCACCTCACCCCTACAGCGCCTCAGCCCTACAGCGCCTCACCCCTACAGCACCTCGCCCTACAGCACCTCACCCTACAGAACCTCACCCCTACAGCACCTCACCCTACAGCACCTCACCCCTACAGCGCCTCACCCCTACAGCTCCTCACCCCTACAGCACCTCACCCCTACAGTGCCTCACCCCTACAGCACCTCGCCCTACAGTGCATCACCCCTACAGCACCTCGCCCTACAGCGCTTCACCCCTACAGCGCCTCAGACCTACAGCACCTCACCCCTACAGCACCTCGCCCTACAGCGCCTCACCCCTACAGCGCCTCACCACTACAGCGCCTCACCCCTACAGCGCCTCACCCCTACAGCACCTCACCCCTACAGCGCCTCACCCTACAGCACCTCACCCCTACAGTGCCTCACCCCTACAGCTCCTCACCCCTACAGCACCTCACCCCTACAGTGCCTCACCCCTACAGCACCTCGCCCTACAGTGCATCACCCCTACAGCACCTCGCCCTACAGCGCTTCACCCCTACAGCGCCTCAGACCTACAGCACCTCGCCCTACAGCGCTTCACCCCTACAGCGCCTCAGACCTACAGCACCTCGCCCTACAGCACCTCACCCTACAGCACCTCACCCTACAGCGCCTCACCCTACAGCGCCTCACCCCTACAGGACTTACGGCGGGGGGCCGTCGGGCCGGGGAGTGGTCGCTGCAGGAGCAGCTGTGGCTGATGGTGTCTCTGAAGACGTCCAGCAGCGGCCAGTGCTGCGGCCGCATCAGGCTCCGTGGGAGAGACTGCACGCCGCCATGGCAGCATGTGGAACAGAGGGGAGCATTACTTCCTGTTTCCTTCCGCTGTGAGCGGCGAGGTCGCTCTGCACAGCCTGTCCTCAGCGACGCCACGTATCGAACAGCTCGTTATCTCATTTGGTCGGTCAAATGGAACAGTGATCGATATTTAGGACCCACGTCTAGAGGTTGACCCCCAAACTGCATTTTTGATGATGTGACACCTTTAACACATTCAGCCACACACACCAGATCAAAGCACATCCACACACACACACCAGATCACAGCACGTCCAAGACACACACAAAGACCTCAAAAGAGTTTGTCTCTTTTGGACAGGAAGGAGGTGAGAGACATACGTAGAAGGCTTGTTCACGTAACGACGGCGTGTCTGGTGGACTCTGGTTAAAGATGGTTGAGAATCTCTTGCTGACAGTCGGAGCTCTGTTGACAGTAGTCGCCATGGAAACCTGCTCATCTTTATCAAATGGGCTAAAAATAGAAAACATGTTTCAAACTTTTGAGAGCATTGGGTGACACATCAGTCACACTGAAAGAGTGAGTAGCACTCACTTCCAGGTGACCTCCAGGCTCAGCTTGATGGTTCCAAGGTCGTTGATGTCGACAGCGACTGTCTGGGGCAGGGCGGCGAAGAGGTCTTTGGTCTCACAGGAAACACTGCCAACCACCACGTGGCTGGCCAGGCTCTTGAGCTCGGTCACCTAGGAGACCAGTCGTGGGTTCATCAAACAGAGCGACGCTGAGCAGAGTCAGGCTCACACCTTGGTAGTCAGGTGTTGGTAGTCAGGTGTTGGTAGAGAGGTGTTGGTAGTCAGGTGTTGGTAGAGAGGTGTTGGTAGTGAGGTGTTGGTAGTCAGCTGTTGGTAGAGAAGTGTTGGTAGTGAGGTGTTAGTAGTCAGCTGTTGGTAGTCAGCTGTTGGTAGTCAGGTGTTGGTAGTGAGGTGTTGGTAGTCAGGTGTTGGCAGAGAGGTGTTGGTAGTGAGGTGTTAGTAGTCAGGTGTTGGTAGAGAGGTGTTGGTAGTGAGGTGTTAGTGGTCAGGTGTTGGTAATGAGGTGTTGGTAGTGAGGTGTTAGTAGTCAGGTGTTGGTAGAGAGGTGTTGGTAGTGAGGTGTTAGTAGTCAGCTGTTGGTAGTCAGCTGTTGGTAGTCAGGTGTTGGTAGTCAGGTATTGGTCGTCAGGTGTTGGTCGTCAGGTGTTGGTAGTGAGGTGTTGGTAGTGTTGGTTGTCAGGTGTTTGTTAGTGTTGGTCATCAGCTGTTGGTAGTCAGGTGTTGGTAGTGAGGTGTTGGTAGTCAGGTGTTGGTAGAGAGGTGTTGGTAGTGAGGTGTTAGTAGTCAGGTGTTGGTAGAGAGGTGTTGGTAGTGAGGTGTTAGTGGTCAGGTGTTGGTAATGAGGTGTTGGTAGTGAGGTGTTAGTAGTCAGGTGTTGGTAGAGAGGTGTTGGTAGTGAGGTGTTAGTAGTCAGCTGTTGGTAGTCAGCTGTTGGTAGTCAGGTGTTGGTAGTCAGGTATTGGTCGTCAGGTGTTGGTCGTCAGGTGTTGGTAGTGAGGTGTTGGTAGTGTTGGTTGTCAGGTGTTTGTTAGTGTTGGTCATCAGGTGTTGGTAGTGAGGTGTTGGTAGTGAGGTGTTGGTAGTGTTGGTCGTCAGGTGGTGGTAGTGAGGTGTTGGTAGTGAGGTGTCGGTAGTGTTGGTCGTCAGGTGGTGGTAGTGAGGTGTTGGTAGTGAGGTGTCGGTAGTGTTGGTCGTCAGGTGGTGGTAGTGAGGTGTTGGTCATCAGGTGTTGGTAGTGAGGTGTTGGTCGTCAGGTGTTGGTAGTGTTGGTAGTGAGGTGTTGGTAGTCAGGTATTGGTAGTGTTGGTAGTGAGGCGCTCATACCAAGGCCAAGACCACAGTCTCGGTCCCTGTCTGAGGGCCAAGTCTGCGGTACACAAACATGAGCTGCCCCCTTGCTATAGCAGGGCCCTGCTCAGGGTTTCTTCCTGTTAAGTGAGTGTGCTTGTTCAGGGGTCAGGCTATGGTTATCTGTGGAATTTGTGGACTCTGGAGAAGGTCGGGATTGTAATGGGCGCCGTGTGTTTGTCTGTAGGATTTATTGGAATTTCTCTGAATTCTTTGCTCCACCTGAGAGGTTCCCACACAAGCCTGAGGCCTGAGGGCTCCACCCCCATGCTGCACAGCTGCACCGCTGCATGTCTGTTCTGCTCACCAACTTCTGTCTTTTGTCCCAGTTCTTTTAGAACTTCAGGGTTCCACAGGACTTGTTTCAGACATCAGACAGAGGTGTGCAGCCAAACGAGTCCTGACTTGATCCGTGTTTATCTATGTTGGCCTTGAGCTCAGAGCATTAGGGAACTGCTTAGAGGAACCCATGCTGCTGGTTACTGAGGGAGATTAGAGGGTCTGGATATTCACAGAGCTTTGGTTTGCATCCTCTGACTTTTGCTGAACGTTCCTGTAAACAATCCATGATACACGAGTCCACTTATCAGACTTAACTTCTGCTCCCGAGAGGCTGCTGCTCTCCCGTTTATACTCGATGTCAGTGTTTCATGTTTAATGTGGAGAACATTTCATCTTCAGGGTTTGATCTGCTGGGTTTGAGAAACATGGAAAACGTAGGAGACTGTAACAAACTGACCTTGATGGAGAGGAACTCACTGACGAGTGGCAGGAACACCATTTCTTCACTGTCCCACACCTGC
The DNA here is from genome assembly GCA_911728415.1 of Lagocephalus sceleratus. Taxonomy (NCBI): domain Eukaryota; kingdom Metazoa; phylum Chordata; class Actinopteri; order Tetraodontiformes; family Tetraodontidae; genus Lagocephalus; species Lagocephalus sceleratus. Next base: position 380,151 of record CAJVRN010000116.1, read on the forward strand.
TTCGCATTGATCTCTATTCTGCCTCGAAGTTTCCACCGCTGTCGGCCATACTTCATAAAGATCTGAACACACACACACACACACACACACGACTCAGTAATAACTTGTGCATGTAAAGTCCATGTAGACACAAGAGTTGGTAGAGGTGTGCTTAAACAGTATGGTACATTTTCTGGTTGGACACAAATGAAACGTGGTCATTGTGAACAAATCACCACCTCACACCTCAAATGGTGTATCAGCTCTAAATAAATGAGCTGTGGTTGAACTTGAGATGAGAACAAACTTGGCTCAGAGGTTCGATGTGGCCTATCTGTGCTTCTAACAGAGTAAAACCAGCTTCAGCATTTAGCTTTATCTTGAATCTTGTTCATGAATGTTGACTGAAAAGATCAGGAGGGTTCCACATCACACATTAACGTAGTCCGATCAATGGGCCATGACCCTGTTTGAGTAGAGGTCAGTTCACTCAGAGCTACAGGAGAACACTGTGAGCCACAGAAAAGCTTCTGCACAAGTATGAACAAACTAATACAACAATTTGAGGAAATTACTACGGATACATAGATGACAAGTTCAAATCTGTTCAGAGGAAAATGAACATGGTTTAGTAATGTCACCGACCTCGTACTGGTCACCAGCACACAATCGAGCAAAACCAGCCAGACCTGAAAAAGACACACAACGTACAACAGTCACAACAACTGTTACAGAAACTGGTCAATAAAGTTACTAATTACTACTGTTACTAATAATGTTACTAATTTTTGCTTAAGCAGTAGTTACATGAGTGTGTCAGGTATTACCTTTCATCCTAATGTGGAACTCCCCAAGGTGGTTCTCCAGGTCATTCTCCAACACACACATGTTCTACACAGATCAGTCAGAGGACAGATGGAACAGTCAGAGGACAAGACTATCAACTGATCAGTCACGATTGATCACGACTGCTCAGTCTCCTGCACGTGCTTCACTGTGATAAAAGGACTGCTAAGATCACCTGAATGATACTGTGTCATTAAGTGTCAAATGTATTTGTACTGAGGCAGTAGCACACTCCTCTGTTGTCGTACCTCGGTGTATTCCTTATATCCTCTGTTAGCTTCTGCTAGACTCTCTCGGGCCTCCTTACTTCCTGGTGAGGTGGTGTAAGCCTTCACCATCTTGTTGGCTCCATCTCTAAGTCTTCTTTGCAGGCAGTACGCTTCATACAGCTCCTCCACCTGAGGGACGAGGACAACTCTCACACAGTTGGACAGTGTCCTGTGTAGTACTGAGCAGTGTCTCACCAGGTGGTATCCCCCTTCACCTGTCTTCTGGTTATCACACAGTGTGATACAACCTGGGGTTTGTAATTGACTTTTAGACTGCTAACCTTCTTAAACACAAGATAATTGAGGCTCCTCCATGAACCATGACCCAACAGAGTGACTGTCCTCCTCAGGACAGGATGTTGGTCGTCTGATGCCTCGGTCAGTGCTGCTGACTAGTCCTCACCCTCAAGGCCCAGTAAACTTAACAAAACACCCACTCACGTAATCACAACTGAGTCTGAACTCAGGGACGTTTCTTCACTGACTTCAAGTGATAATATTGACTTTGAGCATATGTGTTGTTTTTCTGAACATTTCCATTTCTGTTTTTTTCTTCTGCTGCAGTTGTGTCTGTTGTCACACAGCCTTTTAAATGTTACACTGCCCTCGTGTGGACGAACAGCGACTCAGGAGGACGACTGTGCTCTTACCTTACTGAGATGAAACTCCAGCCTTCGGATGTACCTCTCAGTCACCTTCACTTGCTGTCAGAGGAAAAGTCAGAAAATCAAACAATCAAGCAAACAGTTTTGTCTGTCCGTACTACAACTACTGGAGAATGAGCTCACCTTGTCCAGTTCATAGAGAAAACCCTAAGGAGACAAAAACACCGTGATCACCCTGGCATCCTGGACGTCTGGGACTGTCAGAGGGAGTCGGGTCTTACCAGTCTGGAGTTCCTCTTTGACTCCTTCATTTGTCTGCTCAGGTTGTCCAAGTCAGTCTGATGAACCTGCAGGTAAGACCTGGAGGACAGGCGTTGGTCATTAAGACATTTGTGCAGGTGATTTTGGAGTGTGAAGGCTACGTGAGTACTGACTGAAGGCCCTTCTTCAGGGACTCGTAGACCTCGTCCAGACGCTCAGGTTGAGGAACTTTTGGTGGAGGGTTGGACTTTACGGACATTGTAAACATCCTGCTGGCTCTACTTGGCTTCCTGTTCAGACCTGGAGTACTGAACACTGCAAGGCTCCTGCAACACCATCATCATCATCATCATCACCATCATCATCACCATCATCATCATCACCATCATCATCATCATCATCATCATCACCATCATCACCATCATCATCATCACCATCATCGTGTTTCTTGTGATAATCATCCTCACCATCATCACCATCATCACCATCATCATCATCACCATCACCATCATCATCATCATCACCATCATCATCATCATCACCATCACCATCATCATCATCACCATCATCATCACCATCATCACCACCATCACCATCATCATCACCATCATCATCATCATCATCACCATCATCACCATCATCACCATCATCATCATCACCATCACCATCATCATCATCATCATCACCATCATCATCACCATCATCATCATCACCATCATCATCATCATCATCATCATCATCATCACCATCATCATCATCATCATCATCATCATCGTTGTGTTTCTTTAATCATCCTCATCACTATAATTAGTAATATAATGATTAGTCAAACACCATTGTTAGAATAAGCTTTGAGAAGGTTCATTCTGCATTAGTTACAACTGGGCTTTTATTGTTAGAAGATGAAGTAACCAGTACCTTCCTCTACCATCCTAATCTATCTTGTACCCCCCTCTGTAAACCTGGATGACTGTAAACCTGGATGACTGTAAACCTGGATGATTGTAAACCTGGATGACTGTAAACCTGGATGACTGTAAACCTGGTTGACTGTAAACCTGTATGACTGTAAACCTGTATGACTGTAAACCTGGACAACAGTAAACCTGGACAACAGTAAACCTGGATGATTGTAAACCTGGATGACTGTAAACCTGGATGACTGTAAACCTGGTTGACTGTAAACCTGTATGACTGTAAACCTGTATGACTGTAAACCTGGACAACAGTAAACCTGGACAACTGTAAACCTGGATGATTGAAAACTTGGATGAGTGTAAACCTGGACGATTGTTAACCTGGACGACTGTAAACCTGGGCAACTGTAAACCTGGATGATTGTAAACCTGGATAATTGTAAACCTGGACAATAGTAAACTTAGACAACTGTAAACCTGGACGGTTGTAAACCTGGACGGTTGTAAACCTGGACGACTGTTCAGCTGTGTCTGAACATCATGATCCAGCTGGAAGCTCCTCACAGGGGCTCACTCAGCTCCTTCCTGAGGCATGACTTGTTGTTGTGAAAGTGCAGATGAAACCAGTCAACCATTATTCCGTCCCAGTGTGACCACGACCTGCAGAACTTCTGCACCAGCCCAGAGCAGTCAAACAAAGATAGCCTGATCATTCCAAAGCAGAGCTCAATGCTCTCTGCTGCCAGCAACTCTGAGTCAGGACAGGAAACAGCAGCAACACCACCAACATCAACACCACCAACAACACCAGGCTTCCTGATCACAGTCGGCCGACAGTCATCTCGAGGGTAGAGAACACAAAGCACAAATCTGAGAACGAAGCTTTGGTGACATGTGCGACAATAATACACATGCAGCTACATGAAGAAAACACTTCCTTTAACATGGTGTCACACACTCACTCACACTCACGCACACACTCATACACACACACACACACACACTCTCACTCACCTGTAAGGCAGCTTGTCGGTGCTGTTGACTCCGGTGAAGCTCTGGCTCCTGGTGATGGACCTGGACGTGGGCCGCCTCACGGGTCTCACCGACAGGGACATGGTGGACAGCGAGCGGGATGGACTTCCTGTCAAAGAGTGCCGTGTGTGAGCTCCACGGTTTCTACGGCAACCGTACAAAGTGTGTTGTGTAAAGGAAGCGCTGTGGAGCGCTGACGCAGCGTGAGCGTCTGGGTCCAGGCCGGTCCAGCCCTGACAGCTCTTCCTACGGCTGTATCCTGTTTTTCTCACAGCTGACCCCCGACAGGAAGTGTCTCCACCACGCCGGTGGCCCTGACAGGAAGTCCCCTCAGAGGAGGTCACTTCTGTGGTCACCAGGTAGGAGGAGCCTCAAACCGCTGAAGTGAAACCACCACATGAATCAGCAGTGCTGGACTTCCTGGAGCTGGGACACACTGGGACACACTGGGACAGACTGGGACACACTGGGACACACTGGGACAGACTGGGACACACTGGGACACACTGGGACAGACTGGGACAGACTGGGACACACTGGGACAGACTGGGACACACTGGGACACACTGGGACAGACTGGGACACACTGGGACACACTGGGACACACTGGGACACACTGGGACAGACTGGGACACACTGGGACACACTGGGACAGACTGGGACACACTGGGACACACTGGGACACACTGGGACAGACTGGGACACACTGGGACACACTGGGACAGACTGGGACACACTGGGACAGACTGGGACACACTGGGACACACTGGGACACACTGGGACAAGGAGTCAGGTTCGGACCCAGGTCTGACCAACGGTGAAGTCGGAGCTACGCCTCCTCTGGGTTACAGAGAGGATTCACTCATTCACTCACTCATTCAGTCCCTCATTCATTCGTTCATTCATTCACTCATTCATTCACTCACTCGTTCATTCACTCATTCATTCGTTCGCTCGTTCATTCCCTCACTCACTCATTCATTCACTCGTTCATTCATTCATTTACTCATTCACTCACTCATTCACCAGCTTCTTCCAGTTCTGGGTCCAGTCCTCTGAGGCAGTGATGCTACTGTTTATGTTAGCCACAACAGCTGCTAGTTAGTGGCTCTGCTAACAAGAGGATCAGGACTAGTTACTCGTTACTGGTTACTAGTTAATGGTTACTACCACTATTAAAGATTTACAACGCTTTAAAACAGCTGACGATCATTAATAATTTAAAAACAAATCACAACCTGCTCTCAAAACTGAAACATTGTACACACACACACATACACACACTGACAGACACACACTGACAGAGACACACACACACACTCACACAGACACACACACACCTGTCATCAGCTGATTAATCAATATTCCATCCGTTCATTGATCGGCTCCTTTACTTTTGTTCCCATACCTGAGCAGGACAGAAGTCCAGTCCAGTTCGGTTTAGTCCAGCGATAACAGAAACACACACACACACACACACACACACACACACACACACAGAAACGTATACTACTGTGTAAGCATGTGTGTGACACCACAGCTATTGTCTGATGGTCCCTGGCCTCTTTATACCAGACTGTTCTGGAAAAACCCTCTCTCCACACACACACACACACACACACACACACACACACACATACACACACACCTCCACTCCCCATCCCTCCAATACACCCCCAACACACACACACACACACCCTCCCACACACACGCACACACACACAGGGGCACGTTTGTTCTCCCACCCTTGTGGGGACTCTTGTGACTCCGCCCCCAGCCTCCAACCTGGTCCCAAACCTCAGCCTCAGTCCCCAGAAGTCCTCACTTTGATAGTGAAACACTACTGGAGACATCCAGAGGAGCACTGACGCCTGTGTGACGGCGTTACACTGTAACGACGTTACACTGTACCGTTGTAACGCTGTACCCTTGTAACGCTGTACCATTGTAACGTTGTACCATTGTAACGCTGTACCCTTGTAACGCTGTACCGTTGTAACGCTGTACCCTTGTAACGCTGTACCGTTGTAACGCTGTACCCTTGTAACGCTGTACCATTGTAACGCTGTACCGTTGTAACGCTGTACCCTTGTAACGCTGTACCGTTGTAACGCTGTACCCTTGTAACGCTGTACCATTGTAACGCTGTACCATTGTAACGCTGTACCATTGTAACGCTGTACCGTTGTAGCGCTGTACCGTTGTAACGCTGTACCCTTGTAACGCTGTACTGTCACTCAGCTGTGGTGGGACAGGAACACGTTTCCGTTGTCCCAGACGACCTGGCGTTGGCGCGGATCGCCTACGATACAGGATCACGATGTTCACGTTGTTGTTTTTGTGATACACCGAAGTCCTTCGTCTGTCTGACGCTCTGATTGGCTGAGACGAGTCGCCACGACGACCTTCGCTCGACGTTCCGCTCCAGCGTTTCTGACACAAACACGAGATCCCGACCGCGAGCTGCTGGGCGGGGTCAAAGGTCACGGGTGTTCATTCCTCCCTGTTAATATTTTTCCGGGAACGTTCCGGACGGACGGGGGAGGATTAAGGCCTCGCCTGAGACGGGCCCCGGGAGAGGGACGTCCCTGGGGACGAGCCACGGTCAGGTGACGGCGGTCGTCGGCGAGCAGAGCGGCGGGCGTACCTCCGTAAGCGCCGTACATCCTGGCTCCTCTTCCTCCTCCTCTTCCTCCTCCTCTTCTCGGCCTCTCCTCTTCTTCAGCGCTCCCTCACCTCCCTCGCCGTCGTCATGTTCGCCCGATCTTCCCGAGGACGCGCGGCCGGCGGATAATCCTGGAGGGAGCGACCCCCTCCGCCCGACGGCTCTGGCAGAGGAGCAGATGAGGATCAGGAAAAGGGAGGATCAGGAAAAGGATAAGGCGCCCTCCTCCTCTTCCTCCCTGCTGACATCACTCGCTTCCTGCCCCTCCCTCTTCCTCAGGAATATATTGTTCCTGATCCCACAGCTTTCTGACCCACGGCCACGAGCTGGAGGGGCCTCGAGCTCCAGGTCTGGGACCCTCAGGTCTGGGACCCTCAGGTCTGGGACCCTCAGGTCTGGGACCTCCAGGAGACTCCAGGTTCAGGGGTGAAGAAGACGCTCACAGGTGACTCCAGCTGTGGCGTGATCCACCTGTGGAGGTCCCAGAGGTTCAGGAGGCCCCTGCTGGTGGCCCCTTCCCCTCTCAGAGTAAACAGGGGCACCAGACCCCCAGAGGACCGCCCCCCCACAGAGGACCTGCCCCCCCCAGAGGACCTGCCCCCCCAGAGGACCTGCCCCCCCACAGAGGACCTGCCCCCCCACAGAGGACCTGCCCCCCCAGAAGAGGACCTGCCCCCCCCAGAAGAGGACCTGCCCCCCCCAGAGGACCTGCCCCCCCACAGAGGACTGCCCCCCCAGAGGACCTGCCCCCCCAGAGGACCTGCCCCCCCAGAAGAGGACCTGCCCCCCCAGAGGACCTGCCCCCCAGAGGACCTGCCCCCACAGAGGACCTGCCCCCCAGAGGACCTGCCCCCCCACAGAGGACCTGCCCCCCCAGAGGACTGCCCCCCAGAGGACTGCCCCCCAGAGGACCTGCCCCCCCAGAGGACTGCCCCCCAGAGGACTGCCCCCCAGAGGACCTGCCCCCCCCCAGAGGACCTGCCCACATTCCTGTCCGGATGGTGACCTTGTGCTGCTTATCTGTCTGCTCATCCAGTGTTCAGTCAGGAAGGACCTGTCTGCTTCTGGAAGGTTCTGGACCTCTGAGCCTCAACCAGGACCAGGACCAGGACCAGGACCAGGACCAGGACCAGGACCAGGATCTGGACCTGCACCAGGACCAGGACCTGGACCAGGACCAGGACCTGAACATCACTGATCACAGCTGTGACAACATGGAGCCAATGTTTGGTTAATCAGATAAAAGTGTGTGTGTGTGTATCTGTGTGTGTGTGTGTATCTGTGTGTTTGTGTGTATATGTGTGTGTATCCATGTGTATCTGTGTGTGTGTTTCTTGTGTGTGTGTGTGTATCCGTGTGTTTGTGTGTATCTGTGTGTTTGTGTGTATGTGTGTGTATCCATGTGTATCTGTGTGTGTTTCTTGTGTGTTTGTGTGTATCTGTGTGTTTGCGTGTATCTGTGTGTGTGTATCTGTGTGTTTGTGTGTGTGTATCTGTGTGTTTGTGTGTATCTGTGTGTTTGTGTGTATCTGTGTGTGTATCCATGTGTATCTGTGTGTGTGTTTCTTGTGTGTGTGTGTCTCTGTGTGTGTATCTGTGTGTGGTTCTCGTGTGTCTCTCTGGAAGCTGCACCGCCGTGTCCACCAGGGTCAGTATGACGGTCAGGTGTGATCAGCTCAGGTGAAGTCCAGACTCAACTCTCTCACCCAAACACAGCTCTAATCCCCTCTGACCTCTGACCTCTGTTTGCTCCTCTCACTGTGGCGTGTGTTACTAAAGAGCCTCCAGGAGTCACAATCACAGATGTGAACACACACAACCACACACACAACCACACATATACTCACACAATCACACACTCAACCACACACTCAACCACACACACAAACACCCTCTCTCACCCTCACCCTTTCACCCTCTCTCACCCTCACCTCTCACCCTCACCCTTTCACCCTCTCTCATCCTCACCTCTCACCCTTTCACCCTCTCTCACCCTCTCACCCTCTCTCATCCTCACCTTTCACCCTTTCACCCTCTCTCACCCTCACCTCTCACCCTCACCCTTTCACCCTCTCTCATCCTCACCTCTCACCCTTTCACCCTCTCTCACCCTCACCTCTCACCCTTTCACCCTCTCTCACCCTCTCACCCTCACCCTTTCACCCTCTCTCATCCTCACCTCTCACCCTTTCACCCTCTCTCACCCTCACCTCTCACCCTTTCACCCTCTCTTACCCTCACCTCTCACCCTTTCACCCTCTCTCCCCCTCTCTCACCCTCTCTCACCCTCTCACCCTCTCTCATCCTCACCTTTCACCCTTTCACCCTCTCTCACCCTCACCTCTCACCCTCACCCTTTCACCCCTCTCTCATCCTCACCTCTCACCCTTTCACCCTCTCTCACCCTCACCTCTCACCCTTTCACCCTCTCTCACCCTCTCACCCTCACCCTTTCACCCTCTCTCATCCTCACCTCTCACCCTTTCACCCTCTCTCACCCTCACCTCTCACCCTTTCACCCTCTCTTACCCTCACCTCTCACCCTTTCACCCTCTCTCCCCCTCTCTCACCCTCTCTCACCCTCACCTCTCACCCTTTCACCCTCTCTCACCCTCTCTCACCCTCCCTGGTGCAGCATGTGTTAGTCTAGTTGTTGTCCCTGGTTAATCTCCAGCTGGTCAATAAGCAGCTTAACTGTCACTAACTGCTAGTTTGTAGTGGTCAGATAATCCAGTCCAACCAGAGACGACACCACCAGCGCTTGTTGGTGTTGGTGTTGTTGATGACAGTGTGGGGGGCGCCCCTGCTGGACAGTGTGGTGCTGCAGCGTGACCCCCCCCTTATGAACCCTTCACTGAAGACCCTCTCCTAACACACGCCAACACGTCGTCATGGTAACGTCATGGAGCATCGGACCTGTCCCAACAACCAGAGGCTCTGCGTCCACTCACCTGGGCCACGGCCCTTCTGATCACACACACACGTGCAGGGTGGTGTGTGTGTGTTGTTTCCATGGATTTGTTCTGACACACTTAGGACTCACTAATCCTCCTAGAGCCTCTTTCACACGTGCAGCCATCTGGGGGACCTGTCATGTGATCAGTGCCTGGTCATGTGATCAAAATTCAAAAAACAGCTGGTCACATGATTAATGCAGTGTATATACACACACACACACTGTCCTTTGAAGTTAAAACTTCCTGTGTATGTGTGTGTGTGAGTAGATGTGTGTGGGGTGTGTGTGTGTGTGTAGTGGCTCCAGGAGTGTATGAATTGCTGATGTTCTAAACATCTGTCTTACTCCGTCCACTGAGGTGTGACTGGATGTGCAGTGATAGAGGGGTCGAAGGCTTTTATTGTGAAGGTCTGCTTGTTTTAAACAAATCAGGGTGAGACTCAAGGTTGAGAAGAACAAATCAGCCATTTGGAGGTGAGAACAAGGTTCTGGTCGTCACCTGTTCCAGGTGTAGCAGCCACGCCCCTGAACGCCACAATAGACGCGCTGTCTCTAAGAACACACACAGTTTGTGGTTTTCAACTTTCACACTGAATGAATTTGTCTTTGTCGACTCTGACAGATGATCTCCATCGTTCTTCTGAACACCGTCAAACAGGATGTCTGTACTGTTGTTGCCATGGCGGCAGTGAGACATAAACAAGTGGCTGGTTTCAAACGCGCGTCTTTGTCTCTGGGGGACGAAGCAGCAGGATCAGTGAGAGTTCTGGGTTCTGCTCAAGGTTTCCCCCTGTTAAACGGAGCTGCTCTGGACACCCTCTGGCTGCTCTGGAGGTTTCAGACGTCGTGACACAACTTGTGTTTTCATGAACAAACCTGAGCTGAACTTCCTCCAGGTTCTGACTGAGGAGAAGTGAGTCCACCAGTGAGCAGCAGCTCCTGTGGTGACGCGCTCACGTGGGGAAGTTGGTTGTTGGACTAGACTGTACTAGACTAGACTGGACTAGACTAGACTAGACTAGACTGGACTACACTGGACTAGACTGGACTGGACTAGACTAGACTGGACTAGACTACACTGGACTAGACTAGACTGGACTAGACTGTACTAGACTAGACTGGACTAGACTAGACTAGACTGGACTAGACTAGACTGGACTAGACTAGACTAGACTGGACTGGACTAGACTGGACTAGACTAGACTGGACTGGACTAGACTGGACTGGACTAGACTGGACTAGACTGGATTAGACTAGACTGGACTAGACTAGACTGTACTGGACTAGACTAGACTGGACTGGACTAGACTGGACTAGACTGGATTACACTGGACTGGACTAGACTGGACTAGACTGGACTTACTAGACTAGCCTGTACTAGATGAGACTGGACTGGACTAGACTAGACTAAACTAGACTGGACTAGACTAGACTGGACTGGACTACACTAGACTGGACTGGACTAGACTGGACTAGATTGGACTGGATTAGACTGGACTGGACGAGACTACACTAGACTGGACTGGACTAGACTGGACTGGACTAGACTGTACTAGACTGGACTGGACTAGACTGTACTGGACGAGACTGGACTGGACTAGACTGTACTAGACTGGACTGGACTAGACTGGACTAGACTAGACTGGACTGGACTAGACTGGACTAGACTAGACTGGACTAGACTAGGTTAGACTGGACTAGACTAAAATAGACTGGACTAAACTAGACTGGACTGGACTAGACTAGTCTAGACTGTACTAGACTAGACTGGACTAGACTAGGTTAGACTGGACTAGACTAAACTAGACTGGACTAAACTAGACTAGACTAGACTGGACTGGACTAGACTAGACTAGACTAGGCTAGGCTAGACTAGACTGGACTGGACTAGACTAGACTGGACTAGACTAGGTTAGACTGGACTAGACTAAACTAGACTGGACTAGACTAGGTTAGACTGGACTAGACTAAACTAGACTGGACTAAACTAGACTGGACTAAACTAGACTGGACTAGACTGGACTGGACTAGACTAGACTAGGCTAGACTAGACTGGACTAGACTAGACTGGACTAGACTAGGTTAGACTGGACTAGACTAAACTAGACTGGACTAAACTAGACTGGACTGGACTAGACTGGACTATATCCCACTGTGTTGTCTCATATTTTACTTTGTCAAATATAAAACAAAAGTGAGCTGTGTGTATCTGTGTGTGTATGTGTGTGTTTGTGTGTGTGTTTGTGTGTGTGTTTGTGTGTGTGTATATTTCAACATTGACTTCAACTTCAACTTCAAAAGAGCTGAGTGGAAGATCTACACACAACCTACATGTCTGTGCTCCAGCTGCAGTCCTGGTCCTGGTCCTGGTCCAGTCCTGGTCCAGTCCTGGTCCTAGTCCAGTACAGGTCCTGGTCCAGTCCTGGTCCTTGTCCTGGTCCAGTCCTAGTCCAGTCCTGGTCCTAGTCCAGTACTGGTCCTGCTCCAGTCCTGGTCCTTGTCCTGGTCCAGTCTTAGTCCAGTCCTGGTCCTAGTCCAGTCCTGGTCCTTGTCCTGGTCCTCCTCCCAGATGACTCGTCTCTGTCCGTCACTCTGCCATGTCAGACAAACACGCACACGCACACGCACAGACGCTCCTTACCGTCAACACTCACGGTCAGAATTTCCGCTCTGACCCTTCAAATTAAAACGTCTCGTTTCTCCGCTGTTTCTGCTGACAGATTTTAATCACTAAATGAATTTAAATGATCGACTTTGGAGAGGAATCTTTGCTTTTCACATTAGAGGAGATTAAAATGGTCGACCTTTTGGACAAACCCTGACGTAATGAGGAAGTTTGAGTTGGCTGGTCACTTTAAGGGCGAATATTCTACCAACCAGTGAGGGTGTAAGAAATAAAGTGAACTTGTAAACACACGGTGTCGCGGTGATCATTAGTAGTGTTAGACACATGACCGCCTTCATCTCCAGAGATGAGGCTCAAACTAGGAAGGAGCAGAGCTGTGCTGCCTCCGTGTGGTCTAAACGACTCTGTTTGTCTTGCGCGTTAAAAATAGAGATTATTCTGTCAATAAAAGAAGGAAATGAGAAAGGGAACACAATACAACACAATACAACCATGTGTCAACACATGACATGTGCCGACATGAACGTACAGACATTATTTATACTGTACAGTATAGTAGTATATAGTGTATATAGTAGTATATAGTATATATAGTAGAATATAGTGTATATAGTAGTATATAGTGTATATAGTAGTATATAGTATATATAGTAGAATATAGTGTATATAGTAGTATATAGTGTATATAGTAGTATATAGTATATATAGTAGAATATAGTGTATATAGTAGTATATAGTGTATATAGTAGTATATAGTATATATAGTAGAATATAGTGTATATAGTAGTATATAGTGTATATAGTAGTATATAGTGTATATAGTGTATATAGTAGTATATAGTATATATAGTAGAATATAGTGTATATAGTAGTATATAGTATATATAGTAGTATATAGTGTATATAGTAGTATATAGTGTATATAGTAGTATATAGTGTATATAGTGTATATAGTAGTATATAGTATATATAGTAGTATATAGTGTATATAGTAGTATATAGTATATATAGTAGTATATAGTGTATATAGTAGTATATAGTGTATATAGTATATATAGTAGTATATAGTATATATAGTAGTATATAGTGTATATAGTAGTATATAGTGTATATAGTGTATATAGTAGTATATAGTGTATATAGTAGTATATAGTATATATAGTATATATAGTAGTATATAGTGTATATAGTAGTATATAGTGTATATAGTAGTATATAGTATATATAGTAGTATATAGTGTATATAGTAGTATATATAATAGTATATAGTGTATATAGTAGTATATAGTATATATAGTAGTATATAGTATATATAGTAGTATATAGTGTATATAGTAGTATATAGTGTATATAGTATATATAGTAGTATATAGTGTATATAGTAGTATATAGTATATATAGTAGTATATAGTATATATAGTAATATAGTATATATAGTAGTATATAGTGTATATAGTAGTATATAGTATATATAGTAGTACATAGTATATATAGTAATATAGTATATATAGTAGTATATAGTGTATATAGTAGTATATAGTATATATAGTAGAATATAGTGTATATAGTAGTATATAGTATATATAGTAGTATATAGTATATATAGTAATATAGTGTATATAGTAGTATATAGTGTATATAGTAGTATATAGTATATATAGTGGTATATGTAGTAGTACAGTATTGTATCTGTAAAGCACACAAAGGGGAAAAGCCTCGTTTCATGAATTCATCTGAAAAGTCTGGAACAGAATTTACCTGAGTGATGCGGTGGCGGGTGGCTTCCCCAGGTCAGGGGCTCCGGGGGGGGGGGTCCGGGGGGGTGCAAGAGGGCTCCAGGGGGTCCGGGGGGGGTTGGTCTGGTCCGTCTAGTCTAAAGGCTGCAGTAGCGGAGGAAGGCCACCAGGGTGCGCTGTAGGCAAAGGTACCACGGGAACAGCATTGACGTACTGAGGTGGGCGTGGCTCCGGGATTAAGGCAGAAAATAGTCTTTAATATAAGTAAAAATCAACTTCAATGTAAGTAAAATTCAGCTTTAACATAAATAAAAATCACCTTTGACATAAGTAAAAAACATATTTGATATAAATAAAAAATCATCTTTACTATAAGTCTTTAATATAAATAAAAATCATCTTTAATATAAGAAAAAATCACCTTTAATATAAGTAAAAACATCATCTTTTATATAAGTCTTTAATATAGGTAAAAAAATTATCTTGATATAATTAAATATCACCTATAATATGTTTTTAATATAAGTAAAAGTCCTTTTTAATATAAGTAAAAATCAGCTTTAATATAAAGAAAAATCAGCTTTAATATAGGTAAAAATCTGCTTTAATCTAAGTCTTTCATCCAAAATATTAGAAATAAACTTTACATTTACCTGAGTAAAGACGCTTTTCTATCACATTCAACAAAAACATACAGGTCAACACAGAGAAGTGATTACAGGTGTGTGTGTGTGTGTGTGTGTGTGTGTGTGTGTGTGTGTGTGTGTGTGTGTGTGTGTGTTTGTGTTCAGAAAGTCACATTCAAACGGTTCATCATACTTATTGATTGGAGCATCGAAGGTTTTCAGCCTCATCATTTTCACATCATGGTTTTCTCCTGACACACACACACGCTCACACAAGCGCACACACACACACTCACATAAGCACATATACATACACTTACACAAGCACTCACACACATCCTTGTACTTCTATCTTCGTGAGGACCTTCATACACATGTGTTTTGTGTTACGGAGCCACTCAGCCTTCTACCCCCACCAGGACCAGTGTTGTACAACATACACAGACACACAACCACAGATACACCCACAGACACACAAGCACAGGTATACAACCACAGATACACCCACAGACACACAAGCACAGGTTCACATAATATTTATGTATTTTTATGTTACTTACATGTTTTCTCTGTCAGGAGGAACATTTCAGTTCCACGTTGGTTCATCTTCTCCTGGTTCTTTGTTCTTTCAGGGAAAGAAACACAAATGTGTGAATAAAACTTATCACACACACAGTTAAATCTGTGTGTTACACATGCAAACCTCAGAACATTCTGTCATAAAAGCTTTGTAAATGTCTCCTTTAGGAGGCGGTTTGGCACGTCTAAAAAACACAAATAACTCGTTAAACTTTAACCAAAGCTGTCGTTGACAAAAACCTAGTGACCTGTGGACGACTAAAAGTAAATAAAATACACACACACACTCACATACAGTATACACACACACACTCATGCAGACACATACACACTCACTCACACACACTCACGCAGACACATACACACTCACTCACACACACACACATACACACTCACTCACACCCACACATACACACACACTCACACACACATACACACTCACTCACACACACACATACACACTCAGTCACACACACACATACACACTCAGTCACACACACACATACACACTCAGTCACACACACACATACACACTCACACACACACATACACACTCACTCACACACACACATACACACTCACTCACACACACACATACACACTCACTCACACACACACATACACACTCACACACACACACTCACACACACATACACCCTCACTCACACACACATACACACTCACACACACACATACACACTCACACACACACATACACACTCACTCACACACACACATACACACTCACTCACACACACATACACACTCACTCACACACACACATACACACTCACACACACACATACACACTCACTCACACACACATACACACTCACACACACACATACACACTCACTCACACACACATACACACTCACTCACACACACACATACACACTCACTCACACACACACATACACACTCACTCACACACACACATACACACTCAGGCTGTCTTTCAGCAGCTTCTCAGAAGCAAAACTAAAAAAAACAACAGTTTCTGTGAAGGAGCGTGATGTCAGCATCGATGAAGACGATGAAGATGATGATGAAGATGATGGTGAAGATGATGGTGATGATGATGATGATGATGGTGGTGATGATGGAGGGAGGGAATTAGTTTTCGATTAGCTGCAGTGCCAGGTCATGGTGTCACGTCCCACCTTTCTCTCTGTGAGACTGATCAATACCAACATCACACACACTATTAGCACCCCCCTCAATTATCACATGGCCTTCTCCTCCTCCATCTCTCCATCATCCGTCTCTGCTCTTCTTTTCTTCTTCATACTGTCGACTGAGCTATTTCTGTTTTTTTACTATTTGAGGCAGAAGAGAGATCTCGTCTCCTCTTCTCAAGGACCGGGTCGCTGGGGCAGCAGCTCCAGTCATGAGGTGTCCTCCTGGTGGGACTTGTCCTACCACCTCTAAAAGGTGTCCTCCTGGTGGGACTTGTCCTACCACCTCTAAAAGGTCTCCTCCTGGTGGGACTTGTCCTACCACCTCTAAAAGGTGTCCTCCTGGTGGGACTTGTCCTACCACCTCTAAAAGGTGTCCTCCTGGTGGGACTTGTCCTACCACCTCTAAAAGGTGTCCTCCTGGTGGGACTTGTCCTACCACCTCTTTGGGTAGGTCTCCTCCTGGTGGAACTTGTCCTACCACCTCTAAAAGGTCTCCTCCTGGTGGAACTTGTCCTACCACCTCTAAAAGGTGTCCTCCTGGTGGGACTTGTCCTACCACCTCTAAAAGGTGTCCTCCTGGTGGGACTTGTCCTACCACCTCTAAAAGGTGTCCTCCTGGTGGGACTTGTCCCACCACCTCTAAAAGGTGTCCTCCTGGTGGGACTTGTCCTACCACCTCTAAAAGGTCTCCTCCTGGTGGGACTTGTCCTACCACCTCTTTGGGTAGGTCTCCTCCTGGTGGGACTTGTCCTACCACCTCTAAAAGGTGTCCTCCTGGTGGGACTTGTCCTACCACCTCTTTGGGTAGGTCTCCTCCTGGTGGGACTTGTCCTACCACCTCTAAAAGGTCTCCTCCTGGTGGAACTTGTCCTACCACTCTGGGGGTCTCTGTGGGTCCTCCTGGTGGAACTTGTCCTACCACCTCTGTGGGTAGGTCTCCTCCTGGTGGAACTTGTCCTACCACCTCTGAAAGGTCTCCTCCTGGTGGGACTTGTCCTACCACCTCTAAAGGGAGGTCTCCTCCTGGTGGAACTTGTCCTACCACCTCTGTGGGTAGGTCTCCTCCTGGTGGGACTTGTCCTACCACCTCTGTGGGTAGGTCTCCTCCTGGTGGGACTTGTCCTACCACCTCTAAAGGGAGGTCTCCTCCTGGTGGAACTTGTCCTACCACCTCTTTGGGGAGGCGTCCCAAAGGTGTCCTGAGCCACCTCAGCTGACTCCTCTGGATGTGGAGAAGCAGCGGTTCTTCTCTGAGCTCCTCCTGGATGTCTGAGCTCCTCACCCTCTCTCTAAGGCTAAGCCCGGCCACCCTGAGGAGGAAATTCATTTCAGCTGCTCGATCTCATTCTTTTAGGGTTAGGGTTAGTCTCCCAGCAGAACAGTGGAGTCCCCAGTCGAGACACTGTCCAGCGTCCATCCTAGGGTCTCCAAAAAAGACGGATACTCTGAACTGTTGTTCGGTGCATAAGTACAACAGTCAGGACCCGTTACCCAACCCGAAGGTGCAGGGAGGCAACCCTTTCGCTCAACCAAGAGAACCCCAACGTACAAGCAGAGAGTCCAGGGGCAAGAAAATTGTGTTTGTAAAATTATGTTTAGGGGTTAGGGGGTTAGGTTAGTGGTGGGGGTAGGGTTAGGGTTCAGGGTAAGGGGTTAGGGTTAGGTGGTTAGGGGCTTGGGGTTAGGGTTAAGGGGTCAGGGGGTTGGGGTTAAGGGGTTAAGGGTAGTTAATGCTGATTGGATGAGGGGTGAGTGATGCAAGTGAAGCGAGCAGCCGTGGCCCAATGAAAAGGTGCTGACGAGAACCCAGAGGCAGCTAGAGAACTTCAATGGTGGTTCACAGCTCAGGACAGAGATTGGCCTCACCTGGGCCACAGAGCACCACGGTGGAAATCTTCAGTGTTTTGTGACTTTAAGAATCTCTCCCTTCACACTTGCAACTTAAACTCTCTTTTCCAGGTCTTCAGTGTGTATGTTTGTGTATTCTGAGTGCCTCCACACCCACAAATGTCATCCAACCACAGCTACCTGTCCAAGGTTCGGCCTACCTGAAGCGTGTTTCCCCAACAGAAGAGGGCAGGACAAAGAGCGTCTGGTATCGTTTTGGACGAGAGTTAGTCACTCTTTAAAGTAAACAGAAGAGTGGTCGTGTGCTCATGTAGTTTTTCTGCCTTTATGAGTGTTGTTGTGCTGTTTCCTGACCAAAGTCGTGTAAATTAGACCTAAACAAGGGTGTCGCCGGTACACACTAAGGACATCCTCAGGAAGTGAGACCTTTGTGTCCTGAAGACTCTGAGACTTCAGACTTGGTGTGGAGGTTGAGGTTAGAGTGAGGGTCTGGGGAATGGGATATGTGTGTGAAAGCCCCCACAAAGACAGGTTAGTGTGTGTGTGTGTGTGTGTGTGTGTGTGTGTGTGTGTGTGTGTGTTATAGAGTAGCAGATGCTCTCATTTTCACCTTCAAAGCTGTGAGAATATTATCATAATATCGTTGGTTCAACTTTCATGCTTTATTTTAAAACACGGAACACTCACACACACACACACACACACTCACACACACACTCACTCTCACACACACACTCATGCAGATACACTAATTCTGTCATTTGTTTCTTGGTTCACTGTTTCTGTCTCTTCTCTCATTTCACTAATGTGTTGAGACAATTAATGAAAAAACTTACTTAGCAGCTGTCACAAGTGTGTCTGAGTGTGTGTGTGTGTGTGTGTGTGCGCATTTGAGTGTGTGAGCACACAACTTCAACATAGATGTACAACATTAATAAAAAAATGCATCAATACACAACGATAACAACATATTCATTAACATTAGTGATCACAGTATTTAAAATCATGAATTTTGTGTGTGTGTGTGTGTGTGTGTGTGTGTGTGTGTGTGTGTGAGTGTAACTCCTGACTCTACTATCAAAGTGAGGACATCCTGCTGGTCCTCAAAGGATGTTGGAGGGTCCAGACCTGGTTTAAGGGTGAGGTCAGAACTGGGTTAGGAGAGGTCAGGGGTCAGGGGTCAGGTAGGATAGGCCAGAGGTCAGGGGGTCAGGTAGGATGGGTCAGAGGTCAGGGGGTCAGGTCAGAGGTCAGGCTGCTCCAGAAACATTGTGACGTGTGTGTGTGTGTGTGCGTGCGTGCGTGCGTGCGTGCGTGCGTGTGTGTGTGTGTGTGTGTGTGTGTCAGAGCTTCAGCAGGAGCTTCATCTGAATTGGTCTGGACTTCTTCCTGAGTCCAGTTTTGTGTTTTTCCCAAATATTCCCAGAAGTGGAACACAAACCTCGACTCGCAGGAGTCTGAGGGACAAAAGGGAGACGTGGACCTCCGTCACTGGAGTTTATGGGAAAGGCGACGTGAGCGGGTTCTGAGTGGGTTCTGAGCGGGTTCTGAGGGGGTTCTGAGCGGGTTCTGAGGGGGTTCTGAGCGGGTTCTGAGCGGGTTCTGAGTGGGTTCTGAGCGGGTTCTGAGGGGGTTCTGAGCGGGTTCTGAGGGGGTTCTGAGTGGGTTCTGAGTGGGTTCTGAGGGGGTTCTGAGCGGGTTCTGAGGGGGTTCTGAGGGGGTTC
>CAJVRN010000116.1:402500-415000 GCA_911728415.1 Lagocephalus sceleratus
GTGTGAAGGGGTGTGTGTGTTGGTAGGGGTGTGTGTGTGTAGAGGTGTGTATGTGTGTGTGTAGAGGTGTGTGTGTATGTGTGTGTGTGTGTGTGTAGGGGTGTGTATGTGTGTGTGTAGGGGTGTGTATGTGTGTGTAGAGGTGTGTGTGTATGTGTGTGTGTGTGTAGGGGTGTGTGTGTGTCTGTGTGTAGGGGTGTGTGTGTATGTGTGTGTGTGTGTAGGGGTGTGTGTGTGTCTGTGTGTAGGGGTGTGTGTGTGTGTGTGTGTGTGTGTAGGGGTGTGTGTGTGATCGCGTTTATGTCTTTAATGAGCCAAAAATTGTTATCATCAAAAATGTTCTGCCTCACACATTTCTAATGAACAGCTGCTCAACAGCTGAGAGATAAATACACACAGACACACAAACACACACACAGACACACAATCAAACACACAATCAAACACACAATCAAACACACAATCAGACATACAGACACACAAACACATACACACAGAGTGTGTGTGTGCGTGTGAGTGGGCGTGTGTGTGTGATTGAGTGTGTGTGTGATTGAGTGTGTGTGCGTGAGTGGGCGTGTGTGTGTGATTGAGTGTGTGTGAGTGTGAGTGTGTGTGAGTGTCTTTTCTGTCTCTCCTCAGGCTGCAGCAGGTACACCGTCACTCTGAATATCTTGTCACCACTAATGGGTCTTAATTCTGCTCAGTGTCACCGTGACGACGCCGTCGACCTCGTTACAGAGACAGGAAGTCTGCTCACAAAGGTGTCACCGTCTCACCTTTCCCCCCTTCAATTAACAACATGTTCCTGACACGTGTCCCAGCAGGAGGCAGGAGCTGCTGGGAAAGAGCATCCAATGAGGACCGGAATCCAACCATGACCACAAGCATCCAACCACGAGGACAGGCATCCAACCATGACCACAAGCATCCAACCACGAGGACAGGCATCCAACCATGACCACAAGCATCCAACCATGAGGACAGGCATCCAACCATGAGACCATGCATCCAACCATGGCTACGGGCATCCAACCATGAGGACAGGCATCCAACCATGAGGACAGACATCCGACCATGAGACCATGCATCCAACCATGGCTACGGGCATCCAACCATGAGGACAGGCATCCAACCATGAGGACAGGCATCCAATGATGACCATGGACATCCAACAATGATCACAGGCATACATCCATGACCACAACAGAATGTCTTTATTTTTATAGTTTGAATGTATTCTTATTCTTATTATTGATGTTGTTGTTGCTCTTGTTCATAGTAGTAGTAGTAGTAGTAGTGGTGGTAATAGTAGTATTAACGGTGGTAGTAATAGTATTAATAGTAGTAGTAGTGGTAGCAACAGAGGTAGCAGTAGTAGTAGTAGTATTAGTAATAGTAATATTGGAATAGTAGCAGTAGTAATAGTAGTAGTAGTAGTAGTAATAGTACTAGTATTAGTAATAGTAGCAGTAGTAGTAGTAATAGTAGTAGTAGTAGTAATAGTCGTAGTAATAGTCGTAGTAGTAATAGTAGCAGTTGTAGTAGTTGTAGCATTAACAGTAGTAGTAGTAGTAGCAGTAGTAGCAGTGGTACTAGTACACAATACTTGATAAAGACTTGTTGAACGGGACGGAAGAGAGACCGGAATGTTTTTCAGGCAGGAGCCGGAAAAACGTTTCGTTTGAGGGGGACACATTAGAGTGTTGAACAGTATGTCCGCTGCTGGGGGACGCTAAACTGATCTAAGGTACGAAAACACCTCAGAAACGTGTTGTAACGAGTCTGTAACGTGTGTGTAACGGGTCTGTAATGTGTGTGTGACATGTCTCTAACAGCATAACCCGGGGGTTGCTGTGTCATTTACTCTGAGGAGGGTTTTCGCGGTGTTTGATGGCTCTCGTTACACGTCGGTGAGTGTTCCGCCCGGACCTTTAACAGAGACGCACTCACTCGTATCTTCTTTAAACCTGTTTCCTGCGGCTGTTCCCCCCAGTGTCCCAGTCTGGTGGTCCCAGTAGCGCCAGTGCAGGCCTGAGCTGCTGCTGCCTTCCTCCCAGTTGGACGGGGATGGCTGAGGGCGAGGAGGAGGACCTGTACGGCGTCCTGGGCGTCGCTTCCGGTGACTCCCCGCGGCACATCCGGCGGCAGTTCAAGAAGCTGGCTCTACAGGTACACCCTGGGGGGCGTGGTCAGTTGAGGGCGTGGTCAGGTGTACTCAAGGTGTCCCTGTGTGCAGCACCACCCTGACAGGGTCAAAGGTCAAGACCAGGAGGCGTCTCTGAAGAAGTTCCTGGAGGTGGAGGCAGCCTGGAGAGTCCTGGGGGAGGAAGGGGGGAGGAGGGAGTACGACCTGAGGCTGAGAGGTGAGGGGGGAGGAAGGGGGAGGAGGGAGTACGACCTGAGGCTGAGAGGTGAGGGGGGAGGAAGGGGGAGGAGGGAGTACGACCTGAGGCTGAGAGGTGAGGGGGGAGGAAGGGGGAGGAGGGAGTACCCCCTGAGGCTGAGAGGTGAGGGGGAGGAAGGGGGGGGGGGGGGGGGGGGGGGGGGAGGAAGGGGGGAGGAGGGAGTACGACCTGAGGCTGAGAGGTGAGGGGGGAGGAAGGGGGGAGGAGGGAGTACGACCTGAGGCTGAGAGGTGAGGGGGGAGGAAGGGGGGAGGAGGGAGTACCCCCTGAGGCTGAGAGGTGAGGGGGGGAGGAAGGGGGAGGAGGGAGTACGACCTGAGGCTGAGAGGTGAGGGGGGAGGAAGGGGGAGGAGGGAGTACGACCTGAGGCTGAGAGGTGAGGGGGGAGGAAGGGGGAGGAGGGAGTACCCCCTGAGGCTGAGAGGTGAGGGGGGAGGAAGGGGGAGGAGGGAGGGGGGGGGGGGGAGTACCCCCTGAGGCTGAGAGGTGAGGTGGAGGGGGGGGGAGGAAGGGGGGAGGAGGGAGTACCCCCTGAGGCTGAGAGGTGAGGGGGAGGGGAGGAAGGGGGAGGAGGGAGTACGACCTGAGGCTGAGAGGTGAGGGGGGAGGAAGGGGGAGGAGGGAGTACCCCCTGAGGCTGAGAGGTGAGGGGGAGGAAGGGGGGAGGAGGGAGTACGACCTGAGGCTGAGAGGTGAGGGGGAGGAAGGGGGGAGGAGGGAGTACGACCTGAGGCTGAGAGGTGAGGGGGGAGGAAGGGGGGAGGAGGGAGTACCCCCTGAGGCTGAGAGGTGAGGGGGGAGGAAGGGGGGAGGAGGGAGTACCCCCTGAGGCTGAGAGGTGAGGGGGGAGGAAGGGGGGAGGAGGGAGTACGACCTGAGGCTGAGAGGTGAGGGGGGAGGAAGGGGGGAGGAGGGAGTACGACCTGAGGCTGAGAGGTGAGGGGGAGGAAGGGGGAGGAGGGAGTGACGACCTGAGGCTGAGAGGTGAGGGGGGAGGAAGGGGGAGGGAGGGAGTACGACCTGAGGCTGAGAGGTGAGGGGGAGGAAGGGGGAGGAGGGAGTACCCCCTGAGGCTGACAGGTGAGGGGGGAGGAAGGGGGGAGGAGGGAGTACGACCTGAGGCTGAGAGGTGAGGGGGGAGGAAGGGGGAGGAGGGAGTACGACCTGAGGCTGAGAGGTGAGGGGGGAGGAAGGGGGGAGGAGGGAGTACGACCTGAGGCTGAGAGGTGAGGGGGGAGGAAGGGGGGAGGAGGGAGTACGACCTGAGGCTGAGAGGTGAGGGGGGAGGAAGGGGGGAGGAGGGAGTACGACCTGAGGCTGAGAGGTGAGGGGGGAGGAAGGGGGGGGGAGGGAGTACCCCCTGAGGCTGAGAGGTGAGGGGGAGGAAGGGGGAGGAGGGAGTACGACCTGAGGCTGAGAGGTGAGGGGGGAGGAAGGGGGGAGGAGGGAGTACCCCCTGAGGCTGAGAGGTGAGGGGGAGGAAGGGGGGAGGAGGGAGTACCCCCTGAGGCTGAGAGGTGAGGGGGGGGAGGAAGGGGGGAGGAGGGAGTACGACCTCTGTCTAACTCTGCTCTCGTTGTTCAGCGCAGCAGCTCAGGCAGGTCTGGCCGCTGGACTCCACCGTG
The DNA here is from genome assembly GCA_911728415.1 of Lagocephalus sceleratus. NCBI lineage: Eukaryota > Metazoa > Chordata > Actinopteri > Tetraodontiformes > Tetraodontidae > Lagocephalus > Lagocephalus sceleratus. Next base: position 406,531 of record CAJVRN010000116.1, read on the forward strand.
TGTCTGCAGGACATGAACCTCACAGGTAAGAGCCCCGCCCACCTCAGCCTCAGCCCCGCCCACAGCCCCGCCCACCTCACATGTCCTTGCAGACGGCGTGTACCTGTACGACTGTCGCTGTGGGGGAGCCTTCCACCTGCCGGAGGAGGACGTGACCGAGGAGGAGGAGGAGGAGAGGGGGGGCGTGGTCGTGTGCTGTGACACGTGTTCCCTCAGCGTGTTTGTCACGTGGCAGAGGAAGCCTCAGCTGTCGTCACGGTAACCGTCTCCAACATACGGTCCAACAGCCGGACGGCCCGGTGTCTCCCAACCGTGACTGTGGACACCCCCAGGACATGAAAGACTCACAGTCACAGCACAAAGGGGCGTGGCTCTGGGCGTGGGCGGGGCTGTGGGCGGGGCTGTGGGTCTGACAGGACTACAGGTGCGCCACAGCTGCAGGTCCTACAGCTCCTGTCTGCGCTCCCGGGGGGCCGTCAGGTTTCAGGAGCAGCCCCACGGACATGGGGACCGCCCCCCCAGCAGCTGATGCTCGGCCCCCAGAGGATGCTGACGTGTCCCGACCTGCCTCCAGCCTGATTACCTGATGCTCATCAAGCAGACACCGCCTCACACCTGCACGGCCTTGACCCTTGACCTTTGACCCTGTTTCTGCTGGTGTGTTTCTAATGACAATAAAACGATAACGATGGTCTTTGATGGTCTTTGGTGTCTTTGATGGTCTTTGATGTTCTTTGGTGTCTTTGATGGTCTTTGGTGTCTTTGATGGTCTTTGGTGTTCTTTGGTGTCTTTGATGGTCTTTGATGTTCTTTGGTGTCTTTGATGGTCTTTGGTGTCTTTGATGTTCTTTGGTGTCTTTGATGGTCTTTGGTGTCTTTGATGGTCTTTGGTGTCTTTGATGGTCTTTGATGTTCTTTGGTGTCTTTGATGGTCTTTGGTGTCTTTGATGGTCTTTGGTGTCTTTGATGGTCTTTGATGTTCTTTGGTGTCTTTGATGGTCTTTGGTGTCTTTGATGACTTTGATTTTCTTTGGTGTCTTTGATGTTCTTTGATGTCTTTGGTGTCTCTGAACTCTGAAGCCTCCACTGTTTTGTTTTTGGTGAAAGTCGCTCCGCCAGTCAGGAGCGGCTCTGTGTTGGCGGGGGGGGGAGGAGGGGGAGGCTGGGGCCGACCCCCTCCCCTCCCCGCTCAGGTCAGCGGTGCTAAATGACAGAGCTAATCTCTGTGTGGGGCTGCACCACACAAAGAGATAAAAGCTGCTGACGCCTCCAAAGGTCACGCAATCTCCCCAAGACAATCCTCCCCCTCCACCACCCATCACCCCCCATCACCCCCCCCATCACCCATCACCCATCACCACCCATCACCCCCTCCACCACCCATCACCCCCTCCACCACCCATCACCCCCATCACCCCCTCCATCACCCATCACCCCCTCCATCACCCCCTCCACCACCCATCACCCCCCATCACCCCCTCCACCACCCATCACCCCCTCCATCACCCATCACCCCCTCCACCACCCATCACCCCCCTCCACCACCCATCACCCCCCTCCACCACCCATCACCCCCCATCACCCCCCTCCACCACCCATCACCCCCTCCATCACCCATCATCCCCCTCCATCACCCATCACCATCACCCATCACCCCCCCCATCATCCATCACCCCCTCCACCACCCATCACCCCCCATCACCCATCACCCCCCATCACCCATCACCCCCCTCCACCACCCATCACCCCCCATCACCCATCATCCCCCTCCATCACCCATCACCCCCCCATCACCCATCACCCCCCTCCACCACCCATCACCCCCCTCCATCACCCATCACCCCCTCCATCACCCATCACCCCCTCCATCACCCATCACCCCCTCCACCACCCATCACCCCCCATCACCCCATCACCCCCTCCACCACCCATCACCCCCCATCACCCATCACCCATCACCCCCTCCATCACCCATCACCCCCTTCACCCATCACCCCCTCCACCACCCACCACCCCCCTCCACCACCCATCACCCCCCATCACCCATCATCCCCCTCCATCACCCATCACCCCCCATCACCCATCACCCCCTCCACCACCCATCACCCCCTCCATCACCCATCACCCCCCATCACCCATCACCCCCTCCACCACCCCCTCCACCACCCATCACCCCCTCCACCACCCATCACCCCCTCCATCACCCCCCTCCATCACCCATCACCCCCTCCATCACCCATCACCCCCTCCACCACCCATCACCCATCACCCCCTCCACCACCCATCACCCCCCCATCACCCATCACCCCCCCTCCATCACCCATCACCCCCCTCCATCACCCATCACCCCCCTTCACCACCCATCACCCCCCTCCACCACCCATCACCCCCCATCACCCCCTCCATCACCCATCACCCCCTCCATCACCCCCTCCACCACCCATCACCCCCCCATCACCCCCCTCCACCACCCATCACCCCGCTCCACCACCCATCACCCCCCTCCACCACCCATCACCCCGCTCCACCACCCACCACCCCCTCCATCACCCATCACCCCCCTCCATCACCCATCACCCCCTTCACCACCCATCACCCCCTCCATCACCCCCCTCCACCACCCATCACCCCCCATCACCCCCTCCATCACCCCCCTCCATCACCCCCTCCACCCCCCTCCACCACCCATCACCCCCTCCACCACCCATCACCCCCCATCACCCCCTCCACCACCCATCACCCCCCTTCACCACCCATCACCCCCCTTCACCACCCATCACCCCCTCCATCACCCATCACCCCCCATCACCCCCCATCACCCCCTCCATCACCCATCACCCCCCATCACCCCCTCCACCACCCATCACCCCCTTCACCACCCATCACCCCCCTCCATCACCCATCACCCCCTCCATCACCCCCTCCACCACCCATCACCCCCTCCACCACCCATCACCCCCTTCACCACCCATCACCCCCCTCCATCACCCATCACCCCCCTCCATCACCCCCCTCCACCACCCATCACCCCCCTTCACCACCCATCACCCCCCATCACCCCCTCCATCACCCATCACCCCCCATCACCCCCTCCACCACCCATCACCCCCTCCACCACCCATCACCCCCCTTCACCACCCATCACCCCCTCCATCACCCATCACCCCCTCCACCACCCATCACCCCCCTCCATCACCCCCTCCACCACCCATCACCCCCTCCATCACCCATCACCCCCTCCATCACCCCCTCCACCACCCATCACCCCCTCCATCACCCATCACCCCCTCCATCACCCCCTCCACCACCCATCACCCCCTCCATCACCCATCACCCCCCCCATCACCCATCACCCCCCTCCACCACCCCCTCCACCACCCATCACCCCCCTCCACCACCCATCACCCCCTCCATCACCCCCTCCATCACCCATCACCCCCCTCCACCACCCATCACCCCCTCCACCACCCATCACCCCATCACCCCCTCCACCACCCATCACCCCCTCCACCACCCATCACCCCCCTTCACCACCCATCACCCCCTCCACCACCCATCACCCCCCTTCACCACCCATCACCCCCTTCACCACCCATCACCCCCCTCCACCACCCATCACCCCCCTCCATCACCCATCATGGGGGTCTGATGGTCTGAGGACAGGAGGCGGCGACCTTGACTTGTGAGGAAGTGAAATGTTGTTTGAGGCAGACCCCCCCCCCTCACTAATTGGCTTCAGTCCTCAGGGACCCCCCCCTCCTCCCACCTCGTTAACACGCTGTTAGCTTGTTGTTTAATTTGATGAGTGACCAGAAAACACACAACTGTGTGAGTGTGTGTGTGTGTGTAAGTGTTTGAGTGTGTGTGTGAGTGTGTGTGTGTGTATGTGAGTGTGTGAGAGTGTGTGTGAGTGTGTGAGTGAGTGAGTGTGTGTGCAAGAGTGTGAGTGTGTGTGTGAGAGTGTGTGTGTGTGGGTGTGTGAGTGTTCCCTGTCTCTCTCCCTGTCTGGGGGGGCAGGAGACTGGGGGTGGGTGTGAGAGGTCTGAGGGGTCTAGGGGGTTCTAGGGGGTCTAGGGCAATCTCAGGGGGTCTTGGGGGGGCTGGGGGGGTCTAAGGAGTCTAGGGGGGTCTAGGGAGATCTGAGGGATCCAGAGGGGTCTGACGAGTCTAGGGGGGTCTAGGGGGTCTAGAGGGGTCTAAGGAGTCTGGGGGGTCTGAGGGGTCTAGCAGGGCCTAGTGAGGTCTAGGCGGGTCTGGGGGTGTCTAGGGGGTCTGGGGGGTCTAGGGGGGTCTGAGGGGTCTGAGGGGTCTGGGGGGATCTTGGGGTCTGAGGGGTCTAGGGGTATCTTGGGGTCGAGGGGGATCTGAGGAGTCTAGGGGGGTCTGGGGGGGTCTGGGGGTCTAGGGGGGCTGGGGGTGTTGGGGGCTCCTGCATCGGTGGCAGCTCGTACGGCCTGAGTGCATCCTGGATGCTGCTAAGCTGCTTCAGTCCAGGTTAAGCGTGAGTAATCTGTGTTGGCTCACAGGGCCCTAATAGGCCTGGGCCCCCCCCTTACCCTTGTCCCTGTGTTCTTAATCTGCCCCCCCCACCTGCCCCCTGCCCCGGCCCCCTGCCTCCACCCCCCAGCCCCTTTGTCTCCTTTTAACAGCTTCTGAAGCTGCACAGTCCAGCCCTGAAGACTCAAACCTTTTTATCAACGTATCTGAGCAGGGTTGACAGAAACACCAGTCAAGACCAACAATCTGATTCTTCTAAAAGACAAGAAAACAGTTTAGTGACACAGACAACACAGCGCACGAGGAAATAAACTCCTGATATTTCTGTTGTGGAGGCTCCGTTAGTTTCGCTCCACCACCAGAGCCTCTACATGAAGCCTGCAGTGACACTACCAGATCAAAGTCTGGAGGCGTGGCCTGTTTCTGTTGGAATTGTTCTTTGATTTTCCTTTTCTTTGTTATTATTAATTTAATAAGGCATTTCTTTTTAAAATAAAGCCTTTAGTTGGAATTCCTGCCCCCATTACCGTTCTTATTGAACACCATCAGCAGGCCCATCACCAGGGATTATCTGTGTGGCCCCCACCACCCAGCAGAGCAGCTGGGGGGAGCTGAAGATTCGTGCTTCATACCGACAGATGTGCTGGAGGAAACATCTGTAACACAAACGTTTTCAGAATTAGGACAAGAAACTCCTGAACTATGAATTAACTTCAGCTGTATGAAGGGTGTTGTGTTCTACACATACACAGACACAGACACACACACACACACACACACACACTCACACACACACCTTGCTGATAGCTCTAGAGTTTCTGATGGTTCACAACAGCACTATCGATAACAACTGACTCCTTGTGAGCACACACTCTTTTGTTTTGTAATGTTTTTGCCTCATCAACAGAAAATACTTAAGAATAAAATCTTCCATATATGGACCTTCAGAAATAACAGAACCACACACTCGAGGACTCTTACACACATTTGATGGTTCCGATGAAACATTTATTTCTTTCCATCATTTGCTCTCCTGTGAGAATAAAGCAACAGTCGGACTGACCTGAGTACCGGGGAGGGTTCCATCCTGCTGACCTTTGACCTGATGCCACAGTGGCTTCACTGAGGATTCAGGATTCAAAGGAGAAAATGTTGTTTTGTTTCATGTTAGTGAAGAGAGACCTTGTAGAAATACCTCAGGGTTCATTTCACAGTATTGCTTGTACGATTGTTGAGAGCAGATGTTTACTGACAAACATGACAGTCAGGAGACGAGTCAACAAGAGTCAACGACAGACAACATCAAAGACAGTCAACAACAGAGACAACAACATCAAAGACAGTCAACAACAGAGACAACAACATCAAAGACAGTCAACAATAGATACAATAACATCAAAGACAGTCAACAATAGATACAACATCAAAGACAGTCAACAACAGAGTCAACGACATCAAAGACAGTCAATAACAGAGACAACAGCATCAAAGACAGTCAACAACAGAGTCAACGACAGACTCTGACAGATTTGAGCTCATTTTAAAATGCTCTACACCAGGTATCTCCAGGTCCCCCCAGAGGTCCATGAGGCTGCAGGTTCTGGTCCAACCCAGCAGCAGCAGCACCAGACTGGACTCACTTCATCAACTCATCTGAGTCTTCAACAGCTGACTGGTCAAACTGGGTGAGCTGGACTGGTGGAACCAGAACCTGCAGCCCTGTGGGGGGGACCTGGAGACCCCTGGTTTAAACTGATGTCTGTCGTTGCTCATTTCTACCTGTGCAGGTAGGAAACAGGGGGCAGATGCTGGAAGGAGAGCAGTACTTGTTCTCTCAGTCACATGTTTGTGTTTGGTGTTGTCCAGGAGTCTGGACCAGGTGTAGGTCAGGGTCATGATGGAGCAGCCTGGTGTCTGTTTCTAGTCTGGGTCCAACAGTCAGCAGAACTGAGTCTAACTCAGGGGTGTGGCTGGTCCAGTAGGTCTGGAGGACCCTGGAAGTCCAGATGAGGGTCCAGATGGGGGTCTAGATGAGGGTCTAGATGAGGGTCCAGATGGGGGGTCTAGATGTGGGTCCAGATGAGGGTCCAGATGGGGGGTCTAGATGTGGGTCCAGATGAGGGTCCAGATGGGGGGTCTAGATGTGGGTCCAGATGGGGGGTCTAGATGTGGGTCCAGATGGGGGTCTAGATGAGGGTCCAGATGAGGGTCCAGATGGGGGGTCTAGATGTGGGTCCAGATGAGGGTCCAGATGGGGGGTCTAGATGTGGGTCCAGATGGGGGTCTAGATGTGGGTCCAGATGAGGGTCCAGACGGGGGGTCTAGATGTGGATCCAGATGAGGGTCCAGATGGGGGGTCTAGATGTGGGTCCAGATGGGGGTCTAGATGAGGGTCCAGATGAGGGTTCAGATGGGAGGTCTAGATGTGGGTCCAGATGGGGGGTCTAGATGTGGGGTCTAGATGTGGGGTCTAGATGTGGGTCCAGATGAGGGTCCAGATGGGGGGTCTAGATGTGGGTCCAGATGAGGGTCCAGATGGGGGGTCTAGATGTGGGGTCTAGATGTGGGGTCTAGATGTGGGTCCAGATGAGGGTCCAGATGGGGGGTCTAGATGTGGGTCCAGATGAGGGTCCAGATGGGGGGTCTAGATGTGGGTTCAGATGGGGGGTCTAGATGTGGGTCCAGATGAGGGTTCAGATGGGAGGTCTAGATGTGGGTCCAGATGAGGTCGTCTCTGTGTGGCTGCTGGTCTAATGGTTTGAATATCAAGTCTTTCTTTTTCTGGTGTGGCCCATTAGTCCTGACAGGTTAATGATCATCCACCAGACCTCTGTCTGTAGACACGGGAGGGAACTGTTATGACATGCCTGTCGTCATAGAAACCCTGTGGTGGGAGTGGCTGTCAAGAACCATTTGTACTCCCAGAGAGGAATACACACACGGTTGTTTTCCTGTGCCCCCCCCCCCCTGCGTATGTGTGTGTGTGTGTGTGTGTGGCAGGCTGAAACATGGCTGGGCCTCTCGGGGTCTCTTTGTAAGCTCTGGGTCCCCAGAGGTCTGCAGGAAAACAACTGTACTCACCAGCTAAATGATGACAAACACTCTGTGTGTGTGTGTGTGTGTGTGTGTGTGTGTGTGTGTGTGTGTGTGTGTGTGTGTGTGTTTGTGTGTGTAGGGTTGTTAATATCTATTAAATGTGTTTATAGGAGATCCTCCTCAGTCACCATTGAAAACACCTTCAGGAGGTCCACAGCTCCTGAGGGCCCCCCTCATTCATCAAGGTCGTTGAAGGTCAAGCTGAGGTGTTTCAGAGGAGTTACCAACGATGCTCAGTGTTTTATGGATGTAGAGTAGTGTTGATCAGCACGATGTTGTGCGTTAATCTGTGATCAAACGTGTGTAATTACCAGGAGCTGCTGCTCCTGCTGATCTTCAGAGGAACCTGCAGAACATTTACTACCAACTGTCATAAACGTCAGCCCAGTCTCCTTCAGACACTTTAACTTTAAATGTTGGATGGCAGCGGTAGAGAAGAGTGCTGTAATTATCACGTCAACAGCGGGTCCTGGGGTCGCCCGTTCCCTTTGTCGGGACACTCGATTGGACTAGGCCTACAGCAGCCTTTTGTTGGGGGTCAGCCTTAAGTATGTGGGGGCGGACATCTTCATCACGTCTCTGTGTGGAGCTGGGCTCTAAGCCTCACTGGACCTCCCCCGTCTCAGCCTGATTGGACGCTGGCGCTGTCTACAGCGGGGTTTTGTCAGGCGCCCATAGATCCAGCAGGCGACCAAAGCCTCTTATGTCACCTGCTGGGTGAGGGGTCTCCTCCCCGTATCAGCAAAGCCTCTTATAGCAGCTCCTCTTAACACTCACTAATTGATTCTTCACCTCTGGAGAAGATGCTCATTTGGCAACAATAACACGTCTTGACTGTACCGGAGGCTTCAGAAGCCACCACAATCTAAATCTTTTT
>CAJVRN010000116.1:420000-425000 GCA_911728415.1 Lagocephalus sceleratus
GTTGAAATGTGGCCGGTGCACTTCTAAGACCAAAGGGCTTCATGGGATCCTGCATGAAATGACACTGTCTGATCTACAAGGGTCACAAAACCTTCTGACATGAATGGTTTGAAGGCCACGTCAGGCGTCTGTTGCCCCTTAAGTGTGGCTGCTCTTCGCTCTAAAGCGAAGCGGCTCCCCCCTCCAGCTCCACTGCCTTCACCTTCAGCAGCATGGCCCCCACCTCCAGCTCCCTATGTCTCACCTCCACCTGCCTGATTCGCAGAGTTAGCCGGAGCTCTTCTGCAGACACACCAGCCTGGATCAGAAGGTCAGGGGATGGAGAAGGACCACCAGCCAGATCACCCCTCTCCTCTGTAGGAGGAGCTTGAAACCCCCTTTATCCTGAGGTTTGTGGAAGAGGAGCTCTCTCAGATCCTCCCTCTGAACACCAGTAGGTACTTGCACTTCAAAAACCTCATTTGGAACAATTTCTCCACCGTTACCTCTGGTACAAAGTTCCCCACACCAACTCCATGGTCACTACAACAAAAGATGAGGTTGAGCAAACACCACGCAGACAGAGCAGAGAATAGCGAGGCTGCACAGAAGACCACACAAAGTCACTCACTTTCACACGATTAGAAACAAAAATGCCATGAAGAGCCCCCAAATGATGTTCTGCCTCGGTGTAGGGGAGAGCCAGATGTACCGTCATGGGCCCACCTTCCTCTGAGCCCTAAGAAGAGCCAGCAGAGAGGTTCCTCAGAGAAGAAGCAGCTTTATCAACTTTGGCTATGAGCAACACAACCAAGAGAAGGAAGCTCCACCACAACAAACAAGAGGAAGCTCCACCGTGGCTCTTCCAAACATAATCAACCAGAACAGGTAACTTCCCTAAAGACAGACGAGTTTCTCACCTGCTTGACCAACATTAAAACAAGAGTTTTTCAGGAGAACAAAAGAGCTGGCTGGATGGAGAAGGCCGTCCTGCTCAATGAAAACATGAATGTTCAGGCTTGAATCAGAGTCATCTGGTGACAGCCAGGAGAAGCTCCGTGTGTGTTTCCACAAAGAAGAAGAATCGTCACTTATTGTTTTATACAACTTTATTACAGAAAGATCAGAGAGCTGAACAAGTGTTGTACTCTTCAGAGTGTAGCTCCCAGCATGTCAACAGCTCATTTGCTATTAATTTACAGATGTAATAGCTTTGGAGTCAACACCCCCAACGCACACACACACACTCTCACACACACACACACACTCTCTCTCACACACACACACACACACACACACACACACACACACACACACACACCCCTCAAAGACACTGTTTAAAATGACATTCAGATCAAAGATTTTCACTATACAAACACATTTCACCAAAGTTCACATTCTGTGAGTCGATCAGGGTTAGAGTCAGGAATGTGAGGAATGTGCTGATGAAGCTCAAGTTTTCAAGTTTTCCCTCGAAGATTTGGCCGATAAAACACCAACATGATACAAAGCTGGAGGGACGCAAAGACGGTCCAGCAGCCCGAGCCTCTGGAGGAGCTCATCCCACCTGGAGCAACACGGACGCGAGGAGTCGGATTTGGTTTCAGAGTTTATTCACAGTCACTAATGTGGCGTGTTTACGACCACGGAGACGCCAGCTGACGCCAGTGGCCAGTGGGTTGGCCAGTACCGAAACACCTCCATCACTGGAGGCGTGGCCAGTACTGAAACACCTCCGTCATCACTGGAGGCGTGGCCAGTACTGAAACACCTCCATCACTGGAGGCGTGGCCAGTACTGAAACACCTCCGTCATCACTGGAGGCGTGGTCAGTACTGAAACACCTCCGTCATCACTGGAGGCGGGGCCAGTACTGCGACATGTCGGCCTCGCTGCCTGGGACTTGGACTGGGACTGACACGCCTGGAGAGATCAGACCTGTTGAAGCAAAGCCAGAGTGTGAAGTCGAGATGTAAAGGTCCTGTTTGAATTGTCTGACTGGACAAGTTTGATTTAAACTGGTGCCGCAGGTTCTCGACGCTGCGCCTCATCTGGGGAGGAGCTACCAGAGCTTCTGTGATCTAACGGTGATCTAACAGTGATCTAACAATGATCTAACGATGATCTAAGGGTGATCTAAGGGTGATCTAACGGTGATCTAACGGTGATCTAACAGTGATCTAACAATGATCTAACGATGATCTAAGGGTGATCTAACGGTGATCTAACAGTGATCTAACAATGATCTAACGATGATCTAACGGTGATCTAAGGGTGATCTAACAATGATCTAAAGATGATCTAAGGGTGATCTAACGGTGATCTAAGGGTGATCTAACAATGATCTAAAGATGATCTAAGGGTGATCTAACGGTGATCTAACAGTGATCTAACAATGATCTAACGATGATCTAAGGGTGATCTAACGGTGATCTAACGATGATCTAAGGGTGATCTAACGATGATCTAAGGGTGATCTAACGGTGATCTAACAGTGATCTAACAATGATCTAACGATGATCTAAGGGTGATCTAACGGTGATCTAACAGTGATCTAACAATGATCTAACGATGATCTAACGGTGATCTAAGGGTGATCTAACAATGATCTAAAGATGATCTAAGGGTGATCTAACGGTGATCTAAGGGTGATCTAACAATGATCTAAAGATGATCTAAGGGTGATCTAACGGTGATCTAACAGTGATCTAACAATGATCTAACAATGATCTAAGGGTGATCTAACGGTGATCTAACAGTGATCTAAGGGTGATCTAACAATGATCTAACGATGATCTAAGGGTGATCTAACGGTGATCTAACAGTGATCTAACGGTGATCTAACAGTGATCTAAGGGTGATCTAACGATGATCTAAGGGTGATCTAACGATGATCTAACAATGATCTAAGGGTGATCTAACGGTGATCTAACAGTGATCTAAGGGTGATCTAACAGTGATCTAACAATGATCTAACGATGATCTAAGGGTGATCTAACGGTGATCTAACAGTGATCTAACGGTGATCTAACAGTGATCTAAGGGTGATCTAACGATGATCTAACGATGATCTAACGATGATCTAAGGGTGATCTAACGATGATCTAACAATGATCTAAGGGTGATCTAACGGTGATCTAACAGTGATCTAACGATGATCTAACTATGATCTAAGGGTGATCTAACGATAATCTAATGATGATCTAAGGGTGATCTAACGATGATCTAACAATGATCTAAGGGTGACCTAACGGTGATCTAAGGGTGATCTAACAGTGATCTAACGGTGATCTAACGATGATCTAATGATGATCTAAGGGCGATCTAAAGGTGATCTAACGGTGATCTAAGGGTGATCTAACAGTGATCCAACAGTGAACTAAGGGTGATCTAATGATGAACTAAGGGTGATCTAATGGTGAACTAAGGGTGATCTAACGGTGATCTAAGGGTGATCTAACGGTGATCTAAAGGTGATCTAACAGTGATCTAAAGGTGATCTAAGGGTGATCTAACAGTGATCTAAAGGTGATCTAACAGTGATCTAAAGATGATCTAACGATGATCTAAGGGTGATCTAACGGTGATCTAAAGGTGATCTAACGGTGATCTAAAGATGATCTAAGGGTGATCTAAAGATGATCTAAGGGTGATCTAACGGTGATCTAAGGGTGACCTAACGGTGATCTAAAGGTGATCTAACAGTGATCTAAGGGTGATCTAACAGTGATCCAACAGTGAACTAAGGGTGATCTAAAGATGATCTAAGGGTGATCTAACGGTGATCTAAGGGTGACCTAACGGTGATCTAAAGGTGATCTAACAGTGATCTAAGGGTGATCTAACAGTGATCCAACAGTGAACTAAGGGTGATCTAAAGATGATCTAAGGGTGATCTAACGGTGATCTAAGGGTGACCTAACAGTGATCTAAAGGTGATCTAACAGTGATCTAAGGGTGATCTAACAGTGATCCAACAGTGAACTAAGGGTGATCTAATGATGAACTAAGGGTGATCTAACGGTGATCTAAAGGTGATCTAACGATTATCTAAGGGTGATCTAACGGTGATCTAACGATGATCTAACAGTGATCCAACAGTGAACTAAGGGTGATCTAATGATGAACTAAGGGTGATCTAACGGTGATCCAATGGTGAACTAAGGGTGATCTAACGATGATCTAACGGTGATCTAACAGTGAACTAAGGGTGGGGCATACATATTCTGAGTATTACTGTTACTACTATAACAGTAATAATCAGAATCTGTCAGAAGTCTGACTCAACTATCAGATACGTCTGTCTTCACTCCTTCACCTGTTGAAGATGCAGCCGAGGACACCATCGACTGACTGTTGATGTGTGGCTGCATGTGGGGTGGAGTATACGTCTCACAGCTCCTCCCGTTCACGGCGGGACTGGCAGGCAGCATGCAGGAGTACGAGGTCGGGTTGGAGGTCTGGGAGACGACAGCACTGGTGAACATGAACCCCTCTGAGACCTGACCTGAGACCTGGCTGAAGGTTCTTACTTGTACGGGCAGACTGGCCGTCATACTGAAGCTGGGCATGGTGGGCAGGCTGTAGCTGTGGGCCAGAACTGGGTCGGAGCGGCCCAACATGGATCCTGAAGACAACGACACTGGACGACACAAGAACCGCGTTAACCATGGGAACGTCCCGGTGTGGACAAGGACAGCCGCCCACGTGTCCGGGCTCTACTCTGACACCGTGGCTGCGTCTGACCCGCCAGGTCTGCTGGGACATGGGCCGGTTTGTGGTTCTGTGGAACCTGGAGGGCGGTCCCAGCAGGCCCGGGGGCCGGCTGGCCCCTACCTGGAGCGGTAGACTGTGCCAGCGGCTGGTAGATGCTGCAGCTGAAGCTGCTGCTGATGGGGACGTGGTTGGACGGGTTGGAGCCCTGACGCCGCTGGTTTCTTAATTTCTCTTCCCTCCTCCACTTTGCTCTTCTGTTGGAGAACCAGACCTGTCACATCGTGCAGGATGGAGCGTTATCGTTG
>CAJVRN010000116.1:430000-447500 GCA_911728415.1 Lagocephalus sceleratus
GGAGGAGCAAGAGGAGGAGGAAGAGGAGGAGGAAGAGGAGGAAGAGGAGGAGGAAGAGGAGGAGGGAGAGGAGGAAGAGGTGGAAGAGGAGAAAGAGGAGGAGGAAGAGGAGGAGGAAGAGGAGGAGGAGGAGAAAGAGGAGGAGGAAGAGGAGGAAGAGGAGGAAGAGGAGGAAGAGGAGGAAGAGGAGGAAGAGGAGGAGGAAGAGGAGGAGGGAGAGGAAGAAGAGGAGAAGGAGGAGGAGGAGGAAAAGGAGGAGGAAGAGGAGGAGGAAGAGGAGGAAGAGGAGAAGGAAGAGGAGAAGGAGGAGGAGGAGGAAAAGGAGGAGGAAGAGGAGGAGGAAGAGGAGGAAGAGGACTTACTGTTCTGCATTATGGAGGTGACTCCAGCCTCCCAGCTCGTCTGACTCCTGAAATCTGCACACAAACATCAGACAAAGTCAGACCAACGTTCTCAAAACAGACTTGAAGGAGGAGGTGAGGGTGGAGGAGGAGGTGAGGGTGGAGGAGGAGGTGAGGGTGGAGGAGGAGGTGAGGGGGTGAGGGGGTGAGGAGGTGAGGGTGGAGGAGGGGGTGAGGGGTGAGGGGGAGAGAGGAACCTGCTGGAGCAGGAGGAGCTCAACGGGGGTGAGATCACAGGAGGAGATGGGCTGTAGAGAGGAGGAAGAACTAGGACAATACTGCAGTAGTACTGCACTAGTACTATGATGATACTGCAGTAGCACTGCACTAGTACTATGATGATACTGCAGTAGTACTGCACAAGTACCCCTGATGATATTACAGCATTGCTGCTGCTGATACAATAGTGATGTTACTGATAATACTACAGTTATACCACTGGAAATACTGCAGTAACACTGCAATAATACTACACTGTCACTGGCAATTATAACATTCATACAGTCATACTAACAAAATATGACAGTAATATTAAAGTAATACTACTGATGATACTACATTAACACTACTGAAAGTACTGCAGTATTACGACTGACATGATAATACCACGGGGGTCCTGCTGAGAACATAATAATTAAATACTAATAGATGATTGATGTTTGCTTCAGGACGTCTCTAGAATAAAAAATAAATTATGATTGATGATGTCATCAACAGAAAGAGAACAATATTTATTAGAATAAAATCATTTTTCATCGGAAACTTTTTTTTATTCAGTCCAACATGAAGAGAAACAAAGTGGAGACACACACACACACACACACACACACACACACACAGACCAAATATTGTTGCATGTGTTTAAATATTGAATGATAAGAAATAAAATTTCAGAATTATTTATTTCGATTTTTTAATTTCAGATTTGATCATTTTATTTATCTTTTTGTTAATATTATTTAACCTTTTTTTTATATGTACAATAATCTGCATTCTGACAGGCGTTTCTTTATCACGTTATCCTTTAAATACATTTGTAGAATTTTGCTTTTGTTCTGCAAGATTCTCCAGAGAGAAAACTAAAAAAAAAAAGAAGTGAAATCATGTGGAGGATCTGACCTGTTTAAGGACGCTTTAATTAGCTCTGATTTAATTAGGACAGTCATTATTTTTGTCTTAATTACACCTTTAATTAAGACACTTTTATGGAGAAAGTCTTTAATTTATATAGTTGACTTATAAACACACACATTTGATTGTAGATTAATAATAAAACACATTGAATTAATAATAACAAATATATCATAAATTCTTGACACAATAATGTAAAGTTATATTTTAGTATTTTTACTTCACTGGGTTTTAAATAAAATCACAGAAATGTGACAATAATAGTAATAATAGCAATAATAATAGAAATAATAATGATAGTGATGAGATAATATTTTTGTTGTCACACTTTATCATTATTCTCATTTAAAATGTTTCTTTAAAAATCTTTATAATTTATAATGAAATATGTTTGAACAGTTTAGTTGTTGAAATGGAAAAGACGTTAAAACATGTTAGTTTCACTCTGGGAACCATAAATATCCTTTAAATATTTGGTTGATGTTTAAAACCCATAATTCAGAAGCTAGTATTTTTTTAAATATTTTAATTCAGATTCAACTAAAGATGTACATAATTGAACAAATGCATTTTCATCAATAATAACAATAAATCTGTTTGGGTTTGTTGGTTTTTTTAATATGAAATTTAAAAGCAGATTTATAAGAATAAACTGTTTTATAAGAATAAACTCATGCATACCTGTACAGCACCCTTCCTTCCTTCCTTTTTTCATTCTTTCTTTCTTTCTTTTTGTTTTTCTCTGAACTTTTTCATTTGAATTGAACAAATGAGGGATGAGAGAGAGAGTGAGCGAGAGACATTACCTTTCTGTGGCATGTTGAAGTAAAGTTTTCTCCTTCAGTTTTCCAACAGCTCTTTTCTTCTTTTCTGTCCTTCAATTAGTTTCTCCTTGACTGAGGAGACAAGTGCAGAGAGAGTGAGGTGCTCCTCTGAGGAGGAGGGACGGGGGAGGGAGGGGGAGGGAGGGGGAGTGGTGGGAGGTCCGAGGTGGGGGGGTGAGGGGGGGAGGTGTGTGTGAGAGAGAGGGGGAGTGTTCTAGTAAAGTGAGGATGTTCAGCCTGGTGCTCACAGCTTCAGAAGTGTGTGTGGGGCTTCAGGTTGGTTGGGGTCAGGGGTCAGGGGTCAGCATTGGTGCGTCGTTGGCTCAGAGGAAGCTGAGTGAAGCAGCGCGTCTGTCGCCAGCCGAGGTCGTCCTGTCCAGATTATCTCTGGTCACATGACCCTAGACGGGCGGGAAAGTGCATCCTGTGGCCACGCCCACACCTGTCATCCTCCTCCCTCCATCCTCTTCCTCACCTGCTGACCCTCACCACGGTTTACCAGCGGCGTGTCCGAGTGGGCGTGGCTTCACCCTGCGGTTTCACCTGCGCTGGTTTGTTTCCATTTAGAAGACGAGGACACACAGTGCGTGTGTGTGCAGGTGTGTGAGTGTGTGTGAGTGTGTGTGTGAGTGTGTGAGTGTGAGTGTGTGTGTGAGTGAGTGTGTGTGTGAGTGAGTGTGTGTGTGTGTTAGTGAGTGAGTGGGTGTGTGTCAGTGTGTGTGAGTGAGTGTGTGTGAGTGTGTGTGTGTGTCTGTGTTAGTGTGTGTGTGTGAGTGTGTGTGTGAGTGAGTGTGTGTGTGTGTGTGAGTGTGTGTGTGTTAGTGAGTGAGTGGGTGTGTGTCAGTGTGTGTGAGTGAGTGTGTGTGAGTGTGTGTGGGTGTGTGTGTACAGATGTGGGTCTTGAAGCCCCTCCCCCCTACTTGCTGTCCGTTCCTTTGATTACCTGTAATTAGCCGTGAGCTGTGTGTTGGGGGCGGAGCTCCGTCAGGGTTAAGGGGGGCAGGCGGGAGGTTCTGACAGTAATTATCAGCGGTGGGAAGTAATTAAGTACAAATACTTCCTTCCTGTACTTTTTTCAGGTACCTGTACTGGAGTATTTCTTTTTCTGAGGACTGTGGCTCCCTACACGAGGACTCACACATCGACACCTTCTGAAGACGTAAACCCCGAACTGACTGTTGTTCACACCTGAGTTATCAGGCTGAAGGGTCAAGGGTCAAGGGTTGTTGGGCTTCAGTAAATTAAGGTTTTATGTTTAAAGTCATCAACGCTGATTTAGTTCCACAAAAGCCCATCTGTCCAGTGTTAGTTTATCAGTGTTACTTTATCAGTGTTACTTTATCAGTGTCACGTTATCAGTGTTACTTTAACAGTGTTACTTTATCAGTGTTACTTTATCATTGTTACTTTATCAGTGTTTCTTTATCATTGTTACTTTATCATTGTTTCTTTATCAGTGTTACTTTATCAGTGTTACTTTATCAGTGTCACATTATCAGTGTTACTTTAACAGTGTTATTTTATCAGTGTTACTTTATCAGTGTTACTTTATCAGTGTTACTTTATCATTGTTACTTTATCAGTGTTTCTTTATTAGTGTTACTTTATCATTGTTACTTTATCAGTGTTATTTTATCAGTGTTTCTTTATCATTGTTACTTTATCAGTGTTACTTTATCAGTGTTACTTTATCATTGTTACTTTATCAGTGTTATTTTCTCAGTGTTAGTTTATCAGTGTTACTTTATCAGTGTTACTTTATCAGTGTTACGTTATCAGTGTTACTTTAACAGTGTTACTTTATCAGTGTTACTTTATCATTGTTACTTTATCAGTGTTTCTTTGTTAGTGTTACTTTATCATTGTTACTTTATCAGTGTTATTTTATCAGTGTTTCTTTATCATTGTTACTTTATCAGTGTTACTTTATCAGTGTTACTTTATCATTGTTACTTTATCAGTGTTATTTTATCAGTGTTAGTTTATCATTGTTACTTTATTAGTGTTACTTTATCATTGTTACTTTATCAGTGTTTCTTTGTCATTGTTACTTTATCAGTGTTACTTTATCAGTGTTTCTTTATCAGTGTTACTTTATCAGTGTTAGTTTATCATTGGTACTTTATCAGTGTTTCTTTATCAGTGTTACTTTATCAGTGTTAGTTTATCATTGTTACTTTATCAGTGTTTCTTTATCAGTGTTACTTTATCAGTGTTAGTTTATCATTGTTACTTTATCAGTGTTATTTTATCAGTGTTACTTTATCAGTGTTACTTTATCAGTGTTATTTTATCAGTGTTTCTTTGTCATTGTTACTTTATCAGTGTTAGTTTATCAGTGTTTCTTTATCAGTGTTACTTTATCAGTGTTATTTTATCAGTGTTTCTTTATCAGTGTTTCTTTATCAGTGTTACTTTATCAGTGTTACTTTATCAGTGTTAGTTTACATGCTCATACTTACTCAAAACTCATTTCTTCTCTCTCAGAGTTTAAAAAGGTGACTCAGAGCTTCTGTGTTACCAGAGTATGTTTTACACAAGTATCGATACTACTGAAGTATTGAATGTTGACTTTGGTAGTTACACTGTTATTGATCCACCCCAGAGCCGACACACCTGAATGTTTGTCATCGTCACTGAACAGATGTAAATATTCAGAAGTCATCAAACATTGATTCTTGATAAAACATGTAAAAAAGCGATCTGTAATTGAGCTGAAAAAAGACAGAAAATGTAAAAATTAAAACTGGGAAATATTTAAGCAGCTAACCCTCCCCCTCCCTGCCACACACACATACACACACACACACACACACAGTTAATAACTGCTAAGAAATCACATTTGGTAAATTGCATCCTGGCGCTAACCTTTTCTCTAGTAATTAAATGAGTGAGAAGGTTTGATTTAATGAAGTCAGCAATTTACTCTCTCTCACACACACATATATATGTGTGTGTGTGATCAGTGCATGCGTGTGTGTGATCAGTGTGTGTGTGATCAGTGTGGGTGGGTGTGTGTGTGTGTGATCAGTGCATGTGTGTGTGTGTGCGTGCGTGATCAGTGATCAGTGATCATATTTTCCCTGAGCTGTGGTCGACCCCCCCAACCCCCCCAGCTGCTGCTGAGTTCCTCTGTTTTCCCCTCGATGATCACAGAAGCTCCAACCAGCTTTTATCTGTTTTAATGTCTGTGTGTTTAGATGGAACAGCCATCTCAGGAGGACAAAATAAACCCTTCATACCTCATTTCTTAAACTGTATTTGTAGATATTATTATAGTGATCATTATACTAATACTAATACTAATAAAAATACATTACATTTTTTTGCCTTTTGGGTTCTTTGTTTCATCTTCCTGTTTTCAGAGGCCCACACCGCCTCCTGGTGGTTTCTGGGAGGACTGCAGCCCCACCTCCTCTCCTTTCCTCCTCTCCTCTCCTTTCCCTCCTCTCCTTTCCTCCTTTCCTCCTCTCCTCTCCTTTCCCTCCTCTCCTCTCCTCTCCTCTCCTCTCCTCCTCTCCTCCTCTCCTCTCCCTCCTCTCTCCTCCTCTCCCTCCCCCTCTCCTCCCTCCTCTCTCCTCCCCCCTTTTTCTTTTCTCTCCCCTCCTCTCCTTCCTTCCTTTCCTTCCTCCTTCTCCTCCTCTCCTCTCCTCTCTCCTTCCTTCTCCTCCTTCCCCCTCCCTCTCCTTCCCTCCTCCTCTCCTCTCCTCCTCTCCTCTCCTCTCCTCCTCCTCCTCTCCTCTCTCCTCTCTCCTCCTCTCCTCCTCTCCTCTCCTCTCTCTCCTCTCCTCTCTCCTCTCTCCTCTCTCCTCTCCTCTCCTCCTCTCCTCTCTCCTCTCCTCTCCTCTCCTCTCTCCTCTCTCCTCTCCTCTCCTCTCCTGAGAGGATATTTATTTATTGTGATATTTAGAGGTAAAGGAAAAGCAGCCACGCCCCCCCGCGCCTCCACAGTTTCACCTTGACGTTTGACCCCCTGATTCAGGTTATTTCCCGTCACGTCTGTCCTGCTCTGATCTGTCCGTTGCCCCCCCCCACCCCGTGGGCCTGGTCCAGCTGCAGGTTTCTCCCTGTTCACGGCCGGTCCACGCCAAGGCGTCGCCTCTGGTCCCGCCCCCTGATGGCCGGAGCCACGACGCTCGCTCTGGTCGCTCTGAACCGACAACAGCCTTCAAATGCAGGAGGAACCTTTTATTGCTTGAAGGTGTGACATGGTTTAACTCTTCATGTGGAAATAAGAAGTCGGGTCCTACAGTCAAGAAAAGAGCTCCACCAGAGGAGGACACGCACACGGAGATGCTCTCACATTTCTCCGTAACCTTCGGATTTGGCCCGTGTTCCCGCCGTGCAGCTGCTCTCCAGCGGGCGGAATGTTTCGAAGAGCAAAGTCGAGTTGTCCTGAAAAGCTGAGGAGGAGGAGGAGTCAGCGGGCTGGGTGGGGGTGTGGGCAGGGCTGGGCGGGGCTGTGGTTGTTGCCCTGCTGGCTCTTGTCCTGCTCCTTGTCCTCGGAGGACAGCCTGGCCTCCAGGACGCGCACCTTCCCCTGCTCCTCCTTCATGAACAGGTCCACCAGCAGAATCTTCTCCTTGTGGATCTGGACGCTGATGTCCTTGGGGATGTCGGGGATCAGCCAGTCCACCACGTCACTCATCAGCATCACCACGTTCTGCGGGAGAAGAGGCCTTCAGCGCGTCCCGGGCTGACCACGCCCACAACGGGACCGTGACCTCGTACCTGGAACACGATGACGAAGGACAGCCGCACCGCCAGCACCGTCCAGAACTCCTTGGACAGCTCGTAGGGGGTGTTGGACCCCGGCGGCTCGCGGTAGTCCTTGTACCTGCGGGGGAGGGCGGACGTTAAGGGGGCCGAGGGCACAACCGCCACACGGGCTCACCTGCAGAGCTCCACCGGGTAGCCCAGGTGGAGCTGGTCCAGGGGCTCCCGGCCCTCCTGGAAGTGGCTCACGTTGAAGGACGACAGCGTGTGGTTGACGAAGCCGTGCATGGAGCCGTCAGGGCTGTACTTGTACTGGTACACCATCCGGGGGATGAAGTCCGAGGTGAAGGAGATGACGAACGCCTGGAGGAGGGGGGAAGAGGAGGAGAGGAGAGGGAGGAGGAGGGAGGAGGGAGGAGGGAGGAGAGGGAGAGGAGGAGAGGAGAGAGGAGAGAGGAGAGGGAGAGGAGAGGAGAGGGAGGAGGAGAGGAGAGGAGGGAGGAGAGGGAGAGGGAGAGGAGAGGAGGAGGAGAGGTGAGGAGAGGAGAGGAGGAGAGGAGAGGAGAGGAGGAGAGAGGAGGGAGGAGAGGAGGGGGAGGAGGAGAGGGGGAGGAGAGGAGGAGGAGAGGAGAGGAGAGGGGAGGGAGGAGAGAGGAGGAGAGGAGAGGAGAGGAGGAGGAGAGGAGAGGAGGGAGGGGGAGAGGAGGAGGAGAGGGGGAGGAGAGGAGGAGGAGAGGAGAAGAGGAGAAGAGAGGAGGAGGAGAGGAGGAGGAGGAGAGGAGGAGAGGAGGAGGAGAGGAGAGGAGAGGAGGAGGAGAGGAGGAGGAGAGGGAGGAGAGGAGGAGAGGGAGGAGAGGAGAGGGGAGGAGAGGAGAGGAGGAGGAGGAGAGGAGGGAGAGGAGGAGGAGGGGAGGAGGTGAGGGAGGGGAGGGAGGAGGAGAGGGAGAAGAGGAGAAGGAGAGGAGGAGGGAGGAGGAGGAGGGAGGAGGAGGAGGAGAGGAGAGGAGGGGAGGAGGAGAGGAGGAGGAGAGGAGGAGAGGAGGAGGAGGAGGAGGAGGAGGAGAAGAGGAAGGAGAGGAGAGAGGAGGAGGAGGAGGAGAGGAGGAGGAGAGGAGAAGAGGAGAAGGAGAGGAGGAGGAGAGGAGAAGAGGAGAAGGGAGGTGAGGAGAGGAGGTGAGGAGAGGAGGGGGGGGAGAGGAGAGGAGAGGAGAGGAGAGGGAGAGGGAGAGGAGAGGAGAGGAGGAGAGGAGAGGAGGAGAGGAGAGGAGGAGAGGAGAGGAGAGGAGAGGAGAAGGAAGCTGAAGGAGCAGCTGAAGCTCCAGCCCAGCAGACAGGCTGAAGTCACTGATGATCTGATGTGCTGGTGAACAGGTGACGTAGTGAACAGGTGACGTAGTGAACAGGTGACGTAGTGAACAGGTGACTTAGTGAACAGGTGACTTAGTGAACAGGTGACGTAGTGAACAGGTGACTTAGTGAACAGGTGACTTAGTGAACAGGTGACGTAGTGAACAGGTGACGTAGTGAACAGGTGACGTAGTGAACAGGTGACTTAGTGAACAGGTGACGTAGTGAACAGGTGACGTAGTGAACAGGTGACTTAGTGAACAGGTGACTTAGTGAACGGGTGACTTAGTGAACAGGTGACGTAGTGAACAGGTGACTTAGTGAACAGGT
Source organism: Lagocephalus sceleratus (assembly GCA_911728415.1). Lineage (NCBI taxonomy): Eukaryota > Metazoa > Chordata > Actinopteri > Tetraodontiformes > Tetraodontidae > Lagocephalus > Lagocephalus sceleratus. Next base: position 438,750 of record CAJVRN010000116.1, read on the forward strand.
GACGTAGTGAACAGGTGACGTAGTGAACAGGTGACGTAGTGAACAGGTGACTTAGTGAACAGGTGACTTCACGTACGTTGATGATGACGGCTACTTTGGCGACTCCTCTCAGGATGTTGTACCAGATCCCTGCAGACAGAACACAGCTCCTCTCAGCTCCTCTCAGCTCCTCTCAGCTCCTCTCAGCTCCTCTCAGCTCCTCTCAGCTCCTCTGGGGAGGCACAAGTGACCACGCTGCCTCGGCACTCACCGATGTCCTTCGCTCTGGCCGCCACCGGCCGCCGCAGCTCAGTCACGAATTTCTTGGCATCGAGTCGTATTTCGATGATGTTGTTGAGCAGAGCGAAGAGCGGCGCCAGCGGGAAGCTCGCCACGAAGAGCGTGACGAAGCCGAACTGGATGACTGAAGGAACAGGAGTTGTGCAGGTTAGCTTCATCACCTCAATACGTTCATCAGCCCCAGAAGGTCTGGAGCCAACCAGAGACACACAACACACTCAGGGAGACAACACACTCACAGGTAGACAACACACTCAGGGAGACAACACACTCAGGGAGACAACACACTCACAGGGAGACAACACACTCAGGGAGACAACACACTCACAGTTAGACAACACACTCAGGGAGACAACACACTCACAGGTAGACAACACACTCACAGGTAGACAACACACTCACAGGGAGACAACACACTCAGGGAGACAACACACTCACAGGTAGACAACACACTCAGGGAGACAACACACTCACAGGTAGACAACACACTCACAGGGAGACAACACACTCAGGTAGACAACACACTCAGGGAGACAACACACTCACAGTTAGACAACACACTCAGGGAGACAACACACTCACAGGGAGACAACACACTCAGGGAGACAACACACTCAGGGAGACAACACACTCACAGGTAGACAACACACACAGGGAGACAACACACTCACAGGGAGACAACACACTCACAGGGAGACAACACACTCAGGGAGACAACACACTCAGGTAGACAACACACTCAGGGAGACAACACACTCACAGGTAGACAACACACTCACAGGTAGACAACACACTCAGGTAGACAACACACTCACAGGTAGACAACACACACACAGTTAGACAACACACTCACAGGGAGACAACACACTCACAGGTAGACAACACACACTCAGGGAGACAACACACTCAGGGAGACAACACACTCACAGGTAGACAACACACTCACAGGGAGACAACACACTCAGGAGACAACACACTCACAGTTAGACAACACACTCACAGGGAGACAACACACTCACAGGTAGACAACACACTCACAGGTAGACAACACACTCACAGTTAGACAACACACTCACAGGGAGACAACACACTCACAGGTAGACAACACACACACAGTTAGACAACACACTCACAGGGAGACAACACACTCAGGGAGACAACACACTACCTGAGTGTGTTATCAGAAAATATACATATACAGGTGTGTCTCTTTGTGTGTGCTTCTGCACCATGGACCTCCCCAGGACTCGTCTCAGACCCTCCTGGGCTCAAGGCTCCAGGTCCCAGACAGTCACACCACAAACCTTCTCCACCTGAAGTTCACCTTTAAAGGTGGAAACCTCTGACAGACCCGCTCAGTGTGGCCATGCCCACAACTGGGAGGCTGTGTGTGTGTGTGTGTGTGTGTGTGTGTGTGTGTGTGTGTGTGCGTGTGTGTGTTCAGACTGACTCATCTCCATGTATTCGGGTGTTAATCCAGCGAACGGCTCCAGGAAGTGGTCTGTTTCGTATCTCTGCAGCTTCTTCTGCCGCTCTTCTTCTGGAAAGGCTCCCGGCTTCGACTGGATGTAGCGAAGCAGCTTCTTCAGCTTCCTGAGGACAACACAACATCAGCTCAGCGTACATTCAGGTGTGAGCACAACGGGCTACAGCCTGAACTCACGGGATTCCGATCTCAAAGAGGTTGTTCTGAATCAGCTGTTTCCCCAACATGGTGATGCTCAGCTGGATACACAACTCCATCAGACAGCCTCCGTACGCACACTGGCAAGTGAAGACACACACCGTGACAACACCGTTATACTTTGACAACACCGATACAGTGTGACAACACCGTTACACTGTGACAACATGTTATGCTGTGAAAACAGTTACACCCTGACAACACCGTTACACTGTGACAACACCGTTACACCCTGACAACACCGTTACACTGTGACAACATGTTATGCTGTGAAAACAGTTACACTGTGACAACACCGTTACACTGTGACAACACTGTTACACCCTGACAACACCGTTACACTGTGACAACAAATTATGCTGTGAAAACACTGTTACACCATGACAAGAACATTATGCTGTGACAACACCGTTACACTAATGTTGTCCGTACCTCTTCCATCCGGTAGGAATCAAACAAGTACAGGTAGCTGCCCGGGCGGCCCACAAAGCTGCAGGGAGAGAAGAGGGAACAACGTTTGGAAATGGAACACGGAGCAAAGGCAGCAGAAATGAGCGTTGAACTACCAACCGTCCCCGGAAGAAGGCGATGTAAATGATTGGACTGAAGGCGTTCACAAATTTCAGGATAAAGGTCTTGAAGATGAGACGTTCCTCAAAGCTCTGGTCTGTTTTAGGGACCTCTGGGATCAACAGAGTTGTGACTGTTGTTATTGGATGACTGTCTTTATTACCGTTGTTATCACACAAGTATCGTACAGCTGCATGTGGAACATCCTCCTCCTCTGAGGCCGTTTTCCACATATATTCAAATCTGACAGTAGACAGGACTTGCAGCTCACACCCCTCCAGAGTCTCTCCAGAGCAGGTCAGCAGTTCCCAGTCCCACCAGTAGACCCCTGAAGGAGACCAGTGGGGCCTGGGGGGACTGGAGGGACTGGGGGGACTGGGATCCCTGTGCCTGGTGACTCACCCAGCACGGTGAGCCAGCGCGCCACGGCCCCGTACACCTCGTCCAGGATGAGGATGACCACCAGGTTGATGATGGCCGCTGTGGTTTTGACCGTCAGCTGCACGTGGCTGCGCGTGATCGGGTTGGAGCTCATGTGAAGAGCAGCTTTGGTCGAGATCCGGTAGAAGATGACTCCAAAGACGATGGCGAAGGTGACACCAATCTGTGAACAGGAGGAGTGTGAGGACCTGGGCGGGCCCCAGTCGGGGGGGGGGGGGTTACCATGAGGAGCATCATGACCACGTTGGTCATGTAGGCAGGGAGGCGATCTCGACACGTCAGCTTCTCCATCTGAAACACAGGCAGAGATCTGATGCCTTCCTGTGCCGTTACCATGGCAACAACGCATCGCCACAGCAACTCACAGCCAAAATAGCTGATCAGTGGAAGAAGAACCAATCAGTAAAAGACATAAAGTCAGGTTCAATCGGACAGTTTTTGATTCCTCTACTACCCAGCAGCGCCCCCTGTGGCCAGCACCAGAACCTAGAGGACAGCTAAGTCCTTCTGCAGCTCAGGCTCCTGGGCCCTGTGGACAGACGTTCAGGAGATGTGAGGACCGTGGAGGAGCCTTCAGCTGGAGCCTCCTGAGACAGTCCTGGGTCCACAGATGTGTAAATCCAGCAGGCTTGTGCCCCTCAACGACCTGCTGCTGCTGGATGCTGTGGTCACCATCAGCCCTCACAGCTGCCCTCTCTGGTAGAGTTCCTCCTTCCTGACCTGACCTTGACCTCCACTCTGAACGAGGAGGGGACCGGAGACCACGTGGCTTCTCCTGATTCCCAACAGCTCCAGTCTTAGATGGCTGCTGGTTGTTGGGAAGATTAGAGGATTCTGGGTAATTTAGCTGACGATGTAAATAAGGGAGTATAAGGTTAAATAGGCGTGACCTTCTGGGCCCTAAAGGTCAAGGTTCTCTCCTGAGGTTCTCCTTCGTTTGCAGGGTGCTGCTCTCAAGTGGAGCTTTATGTCTTTTGGTGATTTGGTCTTGGACTGGGGGGTCTGGGGCCACGTGAAACGTACCTTTGGCTTGGATTCCGGGTGTTTCCTCAGAGACTTTTGCAAGACTTGGAACTCATATTCAGCCCTGGGGTGATCCTGTGAGGGTCACATGACGTCTGTGAACTGACTGTCAACCGCACGATCGCCAAACGTGAGCGGAAGCCGCAAAAGTTAGTCAGCAGAAGAAGAGAGAGGAAACGTGTCAGCAGAGGAGGAGCGTTGTTAAAATCTAGAAGAACAGAGGAAGGTGGCAGGAGGACAGGTCGGTTAGCTGAGGTAATAAAGGGACCAAACCTTCAGAGCCTCCTGTGAACGAAGGGAGACATCAGTCAGAAGCTGGACACCACCTCACACCCCTGCTCTGTCACTAAGGCCTCCTGTCCTGCCCTCACAACCTGCTCTCCTGCCTGTGCTTGCTCTACCTCAGGGGTCTCCAGGCTCCCCCCAGGGGTCTCCAGGTCCCCCCCAGGGGTCTCCAGGTCCCCCCAGAGGTCCGTGAGGCTGCAGGTTCTGGTCCAACCCAGCAGCAGCAGCACCAGACTGGACTCACTTCATCAACTCATCTGAGTCTTCAACAGCTGACTGGTCAAACTGGGTGAGCTGGACTGGTGGGACCAGAACCTACAGCCTCACGGGCCTGTGGGGGGGACCTGGAGACCCCTGGTCTAAACCCTGGTGCTCGCCTTCACTCACCTCCTCGTCCTCAAAGCCGGTCAGGTCCCACTCGTAGTTCAGCCTCATCTGCCTCCTCTTCCAGTGCTCCATGAACATGGCGGCTGTAAACATCGACAGTCATCCTGGGAGCTGCTCCAGGTCTGACAGCGAGAGGGGGGAGGAGGAGGGACTGACCCCACAGCGCCATGAAGATGGAGAAGAAGACGGTGGCGGGGTTGTCAAACAGGTGACTGGCCCTGGCCGTCCCACAGGTGCTGCTCAGCCTCCAGTAGCTGCACACGCGGTCACACAGGGGACACATGGTGATGTTGTTCTCCGGGTGACAGATCTCCATGCTGCAGCCACACACACACACACAGGCCCACATCATCACCCCCGCCCACAGCAGCTACCCCGCCCACAACACCGCATGACATCAGCCCCGCCCACAACATTAACCCCACCCATCAGCCCCGCCCACAACATTAACCATGCCCACAACATTAACCCCGCCCACAACATTAACCCCGCCCATAGCATTAACCATGCCCACAACATTAACCCCACCCATCAGCCCCGCCCACAACATTAACCATGCCCACAACATTAACCCCACCCACAACATTAACCCCGCCTACAACATTAACCATGCCCACAACATTAACTCCGCCCACAACATTAACTCCGCCCACAACATTAACCCCGCCCATAGCATTAACCCCGCCCACAACATTAACCCCGCCCACATCAGCCCCACCATAAAATCAGCTCCACCTGTGTGTGTATGTCTGTGTGTGTGCATATTTCTGTGTGTGTGTGGGAGGGGGGGTCAGTGTGTGTGTCATAATATCCTGTGGATGATGAAGAGCAGGTAGAGGAAACCCTGCAGACCTTCTCTCATCCATCATCTGTTTCCGTCCTCCTCTCCTCTTGCGATGCGTCTCGTTCACATCTGCTCTCTGATTGGTTGTTCGCCGTCTCCACTCGTCACCAGGCCCATTCGCTCCTGCTGATGCTAAGCTAATCAGCCAGCGAGGACACAAACTCAGCTGCTTCCTTCCATCTTATTGCTGTTAATCTGCCCGACCTTCATCTGTTAACTGACACACACACACCCACACACACTTGAAGGGTGGGGGATTACCTGGGTATGTTGTCGTCAACGGTTGCACATCCGTACAGGAAGACGATGACGCCCACGAGGGAGGCCGGGATCAGCATCTGTGTGTACAGACCCAACCAGGCAAAGTACAGAGCGATCTTTTCACCAAAATACTTCCTGAATGAGACAAAAATATCAACAGTCCTGGGTCTGCACTTCCAGCTTCAGCACCACCATTTCAAGGTTAGCAGCAAGTGAAGGTAAAGGGGAAGGAGACGAGCGGCTGTCCTCACCGCACGAGTCCGATGGGCTGGTACTTGAAGAAGACGCTGTAGTTGGCCCACTCCTCGTACAGAAGCTGAGCACAGTCAAGTGGAAAGCTCTGATTCAGACAAGGACTTCTGGGGAGCAGCTCAAACAAGAGCAAGCTCCTTCTCACCAGGTGCAGCCTCACCTTTCTGTCATTGGACTCCGTGCCTTCTTCAGTCGTGTCTCCCTGTCAAAGAATGTTGATGAAAGCAGAAGAAAACTGGAAGAAATGAGTAAAACAAGAAGAGGAGGAGGTACTCACATCATGGAGAGGATAAGCTGCCATGTAGACGCCGCTGCCGAGCAAACTGGTGATACCTGTGGAGAGAGAGCACCATCAAAGGCCCACCAAGCACATCAAGGGGAAAGGAACACGCCTTTGTTCCTGTAGGGGGTGCCAGAGACCCAGGGACACGTGGACAAGTCCTCGTGGCCAGGAGCTCTCATGATAAGGTTACAGGCCCAGAAGGAAGCCTGCTCTGAAGCTGAGGAACGAGGAAGCCCACATGTACTGAGGGGAGAAGAAGAGCATGGGCAACTGGAAGCATCTCCAGGTAAAGGGTCAGGGTCAGGGTCAGGGTCAGGGTCAGGGTCAGGTGTGGTGGGGGAGCAGTGGTGCCTGGGACTGGGAGCTAACATGAAAACAGGCACAAACACACCTCCAACATGACACCCGACTTCCTGAGAAGCTGAAGATCAAGCTGATGGACAGGTTAGGGTTAACCTACCCCCATCCACCTAAATCTACCTCTGCCCACTTAAACCTACCCCCGACCAGCTAACCCCCCCATCCACAAGCCTAACCCATCCACAAGCCTAACCCCCCCATCCACAAGCCTAACCCATCCACAAGCCTAACCCATCCACAAGCCTAACCCCCCCATCCACAAGCCTAACCCATCCACAAGCCTAACCCATCCACAAGCCTAACCCCCATCCACAAGCCTAACCCATCCCAAGCCTAACCCATCCACAAGCCTAACCCCCATCCACAAGCCTAACCCATCCACAAGCCTAACCCCCCATCCACAAGCCTAACCCATCCACAAGCCTAACCCATCCACAAGCCTAACCCCCCCATCCACAAGCCTAACCCATCCACAAGCCTAACCCCCATCCACAAGCCTAACCCCCCATCCACAAGCCTAACCCATCCACAAGCCTAACCCATCCACAAGCCTAACCCCCCCATCCACAAGCCTAACCCATCCACAAGCCTAACCCATCCACAAGCCTAACCCATCCACAAGCCTAACCCCCCATCCACAAGCCTAACCCATCCACAAGCCTAACCCCCCATCCACAAGCCTAACCCATCCACAAGCCTAACCCATCCACAAGCCTAACCCCCCCATCCACAAGCCTAACCCATCCACAAGCCTAACCCATCCACAAGCCTAACCCCCCCATCCACAAGCCTAACCCCCCATCCACAAGCCTAACCCATCCACAAGCCTAACCCCCCCATCCACAAGCCTAACCCCCCCATCCACAAGCCTAACCCATCCACAAGCCTAACCCATCCACAAGCCTAACCCCATCCACAAGCCTAACCCCCCCATCCACAAGCCTAACCCATCCACAAGCCTAACCCCCCATCCACAAGCCTAACCCATCCACAAGCCTAACCCATCCACAAGCCTAACCCCCCATCCACAAGCCTAACCCATCCACAAGCCTAACCCATCCTCGTCCTGTCCTAACCCCCCATCCACAAGCCTCCCCCCATCCACAAGCCTAACCCATCCACATGTCCTAACCCATCACATGTCCTAACCCCCCCATCCACAAGCCCCTACCCCATCCACAAGTCCTAACCCCCCATCCACTGGCCTAACCCGTCCACCCTCCTAACCCATCCTCTGGCCTAACTCCCCCATCCACATCCCTCTAACCCCCCATCCACAAGCCTAACCCATCCACAAGCCTAACCCATCCACAAGCCTAACCCATCCACACAAACCAACCCCTACCCCCAAAAACCCTCTCTCACTTTGTCTTGACTCTGTCCTCCTTTTGTCATCTCTCTCTGTCCTCCTCCCTCTGTCCTCCCTCTGTCCTCCCTCCCTCTGTCCTCTCTCTGTCCTCCATCCCTCTGTCCTCTCTCTGTCCTCCATCCCTCTGTCCTCTCTCTGTCCTCCATCCCTCTGTCCTCCCTCTGTCCTCCCTCCCTCTGTCCTCCCTCTTGTCCTTTGTCCTGATCGTGTTGTCCCATGATCCGATGCAATAAAAGATCTCAATAAACGAGGAAACGTACCCACGTTATATTTCGCTTTGCTTTTTGTTCTTTTCAGAATTTCAAAAACCTGAAACCAAAAAGAGAATTCGTTGGACAAACAGCGAACGTCGGTTAATCTCTTCTCTTCGATACGTCACAGACGTCGTCGACAAACTCACGATGGAACTCCGAGTTTTGCTGTCAAAGAAGGACTCTTTGTCCAACAGGTCAAACCTGAAAGGACACAAAGGAGAGCGTCTTTAACAGCAGTGTCCTCTTGGTTGGGTGGTGTCCAGCTGGAGGGCCTACTTCCTGCCAGGTGAACGTTACTCATCACGTACAGGTGCTGCTTTTCTCTGGAGAAGGTGTGCGACAGGTGCTTGATGTTCTTTGGTTGGTGCTCCTCCACTTGAGGGTGAAGCGGCTCCAGGATTTTACTGACCAGGGAGCTGATCTTCTCGGTGACGCTGCCCGACTGCTTGACTTCGTAAA
>CAJVRN010000116.1:450000-532500 GCA_911728415.1 Lagocephalus sceleratus
TGTCCCCTCTGGGGGCAGAAGGAGCGTAGACTCACGTCCTCGTCTCTCTCCAGCTCCAGTCCCATGTCCACCAGTTCCTTCTCAAACTCGTCCCTCCGGAATGTCTTGTGGTCCTCCTGGCTGAAGGTCTCTCCTGGGTATCCCAGCTCCACGTCCACCGAGGACGCCCGCTGCCTCCCGTGCTGCCGCCGCTGCTTGGGGCCGCGGCGGAGGCTGCGGGCGACGGCGTTCTCCGTCAGCAGGTTAGAGCGCCCCCCGGTGGGCTTCTTCACCTGGTAGGTGAGGACGTAGTCCACGCGCCGCTGGCCGTCCTCGAAGTACAGTCCCTGTTGACAGTGGCTCTGCTCGTCTGGCGCCTGAGACTTGAGCAGCTGCACAGAGGGAGGAACCGATCAGGGCTCAACGCCGGAGGGCGGACGCACCGCTCACCGACTTTGTGAGGGAACTTACAAAAGATCCCTTTACAGACTGGTGGGACATCGCTGAACGAGGTCATCGATATCTGACATGAGCCTTGGACACGCCCCCTCGCTTGGACACGCCCCCTCACTTTAGACACACCTTCTCACATGAACACACCCTGGCCTTGCCTAGACACGCCCCCTCACTTGGACACGCCCCCTCACTTTAGACACACCTTCTCACATGAACACACCCTGGCCTTGCCTAGACACGCCCCCTCACTTGGACACGCCCCCTCAATCATAGGCCTGCCCCGCCTGGACACGCCCCGCCCCCACCAGGCATCCGACCACCTTCAGGCTGCGGCGGCGTTCTCGTACAGTAGCGTGGGTGAAATGCGAGGCGTGCTGGCGGGCCAGCGGGCGCCGCCTCAGAGGTGTTTACCTCCGGCTGGCGCTGGCCGAGCCTTCTGCTCATCTCAGGAACTCGGCTGGGATGAGGCGTAAACGTTAGCCTGAGGATTGAGTTCAGCGCTTCGGTGGCAGCTGACACGCCTTAAAAATAGATCCTGAATTCTGATCCGTGTGATGACACAAGTCATAAAGGCTGAGCACGACACCCTCAGATCCTCACAGAGATCACACCAAGACCCCGGCAGCCCTCCCCTAATCCCAGTTATCAATAATCCCACATCACCTACCCACCAATCCCAGATTAATCCAAATCAATCCCAAATCAGACATCAATTCGTAACAGATAAACATCTAATCCCACATCACATATCCATTAATTCCAGATCAGTTTAGATTAAACCTTCATCATATTTACTGAATACTTGTTAATCCTAAATTAATCCCCAGCAATTATACATTAATCCTGTGTGAAATGTATGTTATTTCCACAAAGAGTCATTCCAGATCATTAATCAATTAATCCCACACGAGGTAGTTGTTAATCAAGACTTGATCATCATTTAATCCCACTCCCAGATTACATAAAATACAATAAATTTAGATAAAATGTAATCGCACATTAGATATCTAATAATGTGGTATTAATTGTGCATTAATTGATTAATATGTGTCATTAATTCCAACTATATTATATAAATTATTCTTACATAACAGGTCAGTAATTAATAAAGCATGAATCTACTTAATCATCTCCACAGATGAATCAAAGGTGTGTCCTTAATCCCACCACTAACAATCAATCCCATCTGAGTCACTGATTAATCCTCCATCTCTGTAGCTTTAACCTAACATCTGTAATCTCTGAGACAACGCTGACAGGAAGCAGAGCCTAATTTCTTGTCTTCAACAGTGTTAATCCAGAGGTCTGCAGCCCGTCAGCCTCGGTCGCCATAGCAACCCTTTGATTGACGGAGCAACATGGAGAGGCTGGATGAACGGAAGCTCAAAGGGAGCGTTGCTGTTTGGTTTTAGACGTCTTTAGATGAAAGAAAAACTTTTACAATTTGGGGGTAAAAATTGGGAAAATGTGAATTTCTAAAAAATGCAAATGTATTTTTATGTGGAGAACAAAAACATTAAAAATGTTTCTTGTGTGCTGAAGCAGCGCGTGAGAACGATCTTCAGACAAGCGTCAGACTGGGAGACACAGTCCAAAATGAGAGGCTGGACCAGATCACACCAGTTTAATCCCAGTGTTCCCAACTGCTTCATCAAAGGTGGTGCCCTCTCACAGCGCACCTGGAGGAAGATGAAGGTATTCTGGGAGCAAACGGTGTCCAAGATGACCCAGAGGGTTACCCCAGGTGAAGCTGTGTTCTGACCCTGGAGAGTTCCCAGTGAAGGAACCTGGACCTGCAGGTCTGCCTGGACCAGCTTCAAGTGGAGACCCCGGACCAGCACGGTCCTCTGCCCTGGTCAACGGGAAGACTGAGGACTTCATGATTAATCTTCACGCCCGATGTGATCAAGGACAGACGCCTCCGCCTGTACGACCTTGAACCGTGTCCACTACCACGTCTCACGTCTGGGGACGTTGGCCGAGCTGCTCCTGCGTGTGCGCTTCGTTTAGCCCCGATGGGGTCTGTTCCTCTGTGCACACGCTAATGGTGAAAATACACTAACACTAATGGTGAAAATACACTAACACTAATGGTGAAAATACACTAACACTAATGGTGAAAATACACTAACACTAATGCTGAAAATACACTAACGCTAATGATGAAAATACACTAACACTAATGGTGAAAATACACTAACGCTAATGGTGAAAATACACTAACGCTAATGGTGAAAATACACTAACACTAATGGTGAAAAATAACAGCTAACACTAAATGGTGAAAATACACTAACGCTAATGGTGAAATACCTAACACTAATGGTGAAAATACACTAACACTAATGGTGAAAATACACTAACACTAATGGTGAAAATACACTAAATATAACACTAATGGTGAAAATACACTAACACTAATGGTGAAAATACACTAACACTAATGGTGAAAATACTAATGGTGAAAATACACTAACACTAATGGTGAAAATACACTAACGCTAATGGTGAAAATACACTAACACTAATGCTGAAAATACACTAACGCTAATGGTGAAAATACACTAACACTAATGGTGAAAATACACTAACACTAATGCTGAAAATACACTAACACTAATGCTGAAAATACACTAACACTAATGCTGAAAATACACGAACACTAATGGTGAAAATACACTAACACTAATGGTGAAAATACACTAACACTAATGGTGAAAATACACTAACACTAATGGTGAAAATACACTAACACTAATGCTGAAAATACACTAACACTATGAAAATACACTAACACTAATGGTGAAAATACACTAACACTAATGGTGAAAATACACTAACACTAATGGTGAAAATACACTAACACTAATGGTGAAAATATAACACTAATGGTAAAATAACTAACACTAATGGTGAAAATACACTAACACTAATGCTGAAAATACACTAACGCTAATGGTGAAAATACACTAACACTAATGGTGAAAATACACTAACGCTAATGGTGAAAATACACTAACACTAATGGTGAAAATACACTAACACTAATGCTGAAAATACACTAACACTAATGGTGAAAATACAACACTAATGGTGAAAATACAATAACACTAATGGTGAAAATACACTAACACTAATGGTGAAAATACACTAACGCTAATGCTGAAAATACACTAACACTAATGGTGAAAATACAAGTGAATTTATTTTTAAAATCTGAAATATTTTTTAATTGTGAATTTCTTTTTAATGTGATTTTTTTTTTAAATGTGAATTTTTTTTGTACTTTTTTTTTTAGAAGCCGACATTTGTGATACTATTGAAACGTTTCGCCCCGTCTCTGAGAGCGTTCCCTCGGGGGCCCGATTGGCCCCGGAGGACCGTGAGCTGCTGCCTGTTGTTACGCCAACGCTTCCTGTCGCGCTAATCTCATCTGAACCCCCCAACACGGCGTCACGCTACGGAGGAACCGACCTTCAGCTTTCCGTGGAAGACGACGTCGTGCAGGAAGCGCGGCGGCTGATGCTCGGGCGTTGGGGGGGGGTCGCCCCCCGTGGGCTCGGTCATGGTGGATGGAGACAGGCGGACGGTCCTGGGGTCTTCAGCCGCCCCCCCTCGGCTCCGGCTCCGCTGCCCCCGTCTGGTCTGGGCGCTGTGCTCGCTGTCCTCGCTCATCCCGGGTGGGACGCCGTCTGATGGGACACCAAAGTCACGGCTGATACTTGAGAAAGTCGGCCAGAGCCAACATCTAAACTTAGACTGTGATAAAACTTTATTCCACCCTCCCTCACAATCGCTGTGAGATCAGGCAGCCCTCGACATCCCCCCTGCTCCCTCCCTCTCTCCCTCCCCCTCTCCTTCTCCCTCCCCCCCCCCCCCCTCTCTGTCTGCCCCCCTCAGTTATCAGTCAGTAAAGAGGAATCTGTAAATATCAGCGTCAGCGTTCTGTCACCTTCAGGAGAAAGAGAGTGTGGCGACTTTAACTCTGTTGCTATAGTAACTGACTATTGCTGCCAACAACCACAACGTCCACATTTATGTTGAGAACCTGTTTCTGTCAGACTGTTGGTCTTGGTCTTGACCCGCTTTCACCGTCATGGTACTGCCCTTCACCCGGCCCCCGGCGGCCTTCGGTTGTCTTCCTTCGGTTGTCTTCCTTCGGTTGTCTTCCTTTGGTTGTCTTCCTGCGGTTGTCTCCCTTCGGTTGTCTCCCTTCGGTTGTCTTCCTTCGGTTGTCTCACTTCGGTTGTCTCCCTTCGGTTGTCTTCCTTCGGTTGTCTCACTTCGGTTGTCTCCCTTCGGTTGTCTCCCTTCGGGCGTTCTTCAGGATGGTTTTCTGGTTTCAGGGTGACATATATCAGAGGAAACAGTCAGAAACATTTCTGGTTGTTTTTCTTGAAGTGTTTGAGGCTCATTACAGCAACAGCATTTCAAACTGAGTGTAACGATTGTTTTCCTCTGGAAGCAGCTGTCTGCCTGTACCTCCTGCAATGTAAGGCTGTTGTGTGGATAGAACACCGTCACCTGCCTTCACTAAGGGCACTGTCGTCCTTGAAACCTGTTTCCACGACTACAACTGCAATTATGTTGTGCATCTAACATACTATTGTCTCTGACATTTATGTCACCATAGCAACCCTCCGCCTGTGTCCTTGATCAGTTAGATGGTGAAGTTGTCAGACCTCAAGTTTTCTCACTGTAACTGTGATGTTGTCATGGTAACGTGGACTGAAGACAGGAGGTCTACCGGTACAGTCGGGGGGACCCTGGAGACGAGGGCGACGCCGTGCGCTGTTTGATGACTGTTGTCACCGGCCGGGCCAGGACGAGGCGCTCCAGGAAGCTGCTCCGGCGGTTGTTTACTTCAGGAGATCCCAGATCCAGAAAGTTTCTGTACAACCTCTTATTCTTGACACTTCAGCCGCCCGCTTACGTAACCCCGCAGCAACATCCGCACTGCGCGCTATTTTTAGACTTTAAGAGTTAAAAAATACACAGAGAGGCGAGTCAAGGGAAGCGGGACCTTGTAGAGGACACGGAGACGGGCTCCCCGGGGACCGCATGTGTCCGACTCGATGCTGGGAGCGAGATGTAGGGGTCAAAGGTCGGTTCTCACAGGAAGCACGAGGAAGTGTTGTTTGTGTTCACAGAGTGTAACTCAGCGTCTCTGAAAACAATCGGAAATATCGCCCTCTCCTTCAGGCCCCACCAACAGCACCACAGCCCGTCGTCACGGCAACGGGTGACTGTGGGGACAGAAAAGAGGGCCGTCGGACCAGAGACAGACTGGTTATACTGGGACAGAGAGACTGGTTATACTGGGACAGAGACAGACTGGTTATACTGGGACAGAGACAGACTGGTTATACTGGGACAGAGACAGAGACAGACTGGTTATACTGGGACAAAGAGACTGGTTATACTGGGACAGAGACAGAGAGAGACTGGTTATACTGGGACAGAGACAGAAACAGACTGGTTATACTGGGACAGAGACAGAAACAGACTGGTTATACTGGGACAGAGACAGACTGGTTATACTGGGAGAGAGACAGACTGGTTATAATGGGACAGAGACAGAGAGAGACTGGTTATACTGGGACAGAGACAGACTGGTTATACTGGGACAGAGACAGAGACAGACTGGTTATACTGGGACAGAGACAGAAACAGACTGGTTATACTGGGACAGAGACAGACTGGTTATACTGGGACAGAGACAGAGACAGACTGGTTATACTGGGACAGAGACAGACTGGTTATACTGGGACAGAGACAGAGACAGACTGGTTATACTGGGACAGAGACAGACTGGTTATACTGGGACAGAGACAGAGACAGACTGGTTATACTGGGACAGAGACAGACTGGTTATACTGGGACAGAGACAGAGACAGACTGGTTATACTGGGACAGAGACAGACTGGTTATACTGGGACAGAGACAGAGACAGACTGGTTATACTGGGACAGAGACAGAGACAGACTGGTGATACTGGGACAGAGACAGACTGGTTATACTGGGACAGAGACAGAAACGGACTGGTTATACTGGGACAGAGACAGACTGGTTATACTGGGACAGAGACAGAAACGGACTGGTTATACTGGGACAGCAGGGTGAACACACTGGGTATACTGGGACAGATATGATATACACACTGGTTATACTGGGAGAGAGACAGACTGGTTATACTGGGAGAGAGAGGGAAACAGGCTGGTCAGAGGAGGACGTGTCCCTCTGGTTCTCAGAGGACGTCCTCCTGGTGGAGCAGCGTGGGGTCGGTGAAGTTGTCCTGCGTCCTCGGGGAGACGTGGCTCCAGCTGTTGGACCTTCAGACCCCCGGCTCCTCCTTCCTCCATCACTTCCTGCTGGAGCGCTTTCCCACCAGGAGCAAAGTAAACATCTGGATCTGCTCCCACATGGACCACACCATCCGGAGGCAAGCGTGGAGACCTGGACCTGGACCAGGGCACCTGGACCTGGTCTCGGGTCCTGAGCCTCCAGGGCTGATGTTCTGAGGCCACACGGACCTTCAGTGTCTCTGGACTCAACCAGACAGGTGCTGGCTCTGGTCGCTGTGGTGCTGGCGCCACCTTGTGGTGGAGCGACGTTCTGGAGGCTCCAGCAGAGGGCCTCCGAAGACCTTCAGACCGGGTCTGTCCAAGACCAGGAACAGCTCTGACGTCACGGGGTGACCAGTGAGGGGGTGCGGACTCCTGGGACCCTGAAGGACCCTCAGACCCCTCTGGTCCACAGGCAGAAGCATCCAGAAGCAGCTCAGCCTGGAGGAGACCTCATGAAGATCACCGTTGAATACCTCTGAAGGAGAACACTCCTCAGTCCACACTACACTCACACACACTCTCACACACACCCTCACACACACTCTCTCACACACCCTCACACACACCCTCACACACACACTACACTCACACACACTCTCACACACACCCTCACACACACTCTCTCACACACCCTCACACACACCCTCACACACACACTCTCACACACCCTCACACACACTCTCACACACCCTCACACACACACTCTCACACACACACTCTCACACACCCTCACACACACACTCTCACACACTCTCACACACCCTCACACACACACCCTCACACACACTCACACACCCTCACACACACACTCTCACACACTCACACACCCTCACACACACACCCTCACACACACTCACACACCCTCACACACACACTCTCACACACACTCTCACACACCCCACACACACACCCTCACACACACCCACACACCCCACACACACACTCTCACACACCCTCACACACACACTCTCACACACCCTCACACACACACCCTCACACACCCTCACACACACACTCACACACACACTCACACACACTCTCACACACACACTCACACACCCTCACACACACACCCTCACACACCCTCACACACACACCCTCACACACACTCACACACCCTCACACACACACTCTCACACACCCTCACACACACACTCACACACCCTCACACACACACCCTCACACACCCTCACACACACACTCTCACACACCCTCACACACACACCCTCACACACACTCACACACCCTCACACACACACTCTCACACACCCTCACACACACACTCTCACACCCTCACACACACACCCTCACACACCCTCACACACACACTCTCACACACCCTCACACACACACCCTCACACACCCTCACACACTCAGGGGCTTCACGGAGCCACGTGTCAGACACCTTTTTAATTTGGGTGTTTTCTTACGTTTATTGGCGCAAACACTGAGAGCGCCCCCTGCTGGTCTGACCCTCCGACACCAGGGGGCGCTCTGGCGCTGCGGGGCTCGCTGTGACGTCACATCCCTCCCCTTCCTGTCTGGTTGTCTCTCTCTCTCTCTCTCACACACACACACACCCTTCTCAAAACTCTATCATCAGAATGTTGGACATCCTCCCTCCCTCACCTGAGTTTTTGCTGTTGCTAGGTAACCACAACGTCTCCAAACTAACTTTAAAGCTGGAAAACGTTTTATCACCTCACATAAAACCACCTGGGGGGACGTCCCCCTGGGGGAGGAAGGACAGCTCTCATCGGGGGTTTGTCCTCAGACAGACGGGGTCTCCCCACGGCCCCTCCTGAGACGCTCAGGGAGGACCTCCGTGGTCTGAGGACATGGGGGGGGCTGGACCTGGGACACCCGGGACCTCTTTCTCTTTCTAAACACACACACACTCACACTGCACACTCACACTCACACACTACTCTCACCCTCACACACACCCTCACACACACTCACACACACTCTCACACTCACACACACTACACACTCACACACACACTACACTCACACACACTACACTCACACACACACTACACACACACACACACTACACTCACACACACACTACACTCACACACACACTCACACACACACTACACTCACACACACACTACACACTCACACACACACTACACTCACACACACACTCACGTACACAGGTGGGTGCTCTGGGCCGGGGGCTCACCTGATGGGGTGTTTCCCTGTAGCAGATGGGGGGGCGCCCTGGTCCTGGGGGGCGTTCCTGAGGCTGTAGTAGCCGTTGTCTTGGAGACGGGGACTTTCTCTCTGCATGGCTGAAACACACAAACACACACACACACACACACACTAGCTCGTTAGACTGGAGCTGCTGATGTCATCACATCTGGAGCGGCGTGCCGCGTTCATTCCTTTTGTGTTTAATAGCAAAGGTTCATCGTGTGAGCAGATAGGGAAGTGTGTGTAAAGTGTTCAACAGTGTGAGGCAGCACGAGTGTGTTGATGTGTACCTGTTGTTGGAGGTGAGGGCGTACAAACAGGTACTCTCAAAGAGCATGAAGCCTGACCAGAGCTTTGATCTTGTCATTTGGTTTATCTTTGAAGTTTGATCAAACCCATCTCAGACAAATGACAAAAGCATCAAAGCAGCAAGCAGCTGCCCCCCCCCATCCACCCACACACACACACACACACACACACACACACACAGTAGGGGCACTTCTTGTTTCTCCACTGGGGTCAAAGGTCACATGTATGATTGTGTATGTTTGTAATATTCTCAGGAGTATTTAAATCATTATTATGATTTAAATATTATTTGATTTAAATCATTATTAGTATTTAAATCATTATTATGATTTAAATACTGTAAATTCTGGACTATAGAGCGCACCAGAATATTAGCCACACCCCCAAAATAAAAAATAATGAAAAATATAACAGATTATAACAGATTATAATAGAACAAGCCTCCCCGGGCTGTAAGCCGCTATATGTTGTGTGTGTGTGTGTGTGTGTGTGTGTGTGTGTGTGTGTGTGTGTGTGTGTGTGTGTGTGTGAGGTATTTACCACACACACACCAATGCTGGACCGTCATAGACCTACACACCTTAACAGATGCTGGTTACACCAGGTCACAACCACAGGTAGATGATGACCTTCATCACTCACACCAGGACTCACCCATCATCTCGTCCCCATCACACTCGTCCATCGTCTCTCACCCTCAGCTGAACTGGGCCGGTCCGGCCTTTGGACCCCGCTGGTGGAGGTGGACTCTTCCAGTCCACGCCGTTAGGATCCCACGGCGCCACAAAGTTCCTGGCACGGGGCCAGTCTTGGTGGACGACTTCAGGCTCTTGTCCTCAAGTGTCCCCTCAACCAACAGCTGGGGGGTTGTGTCCCTGTCGTGTGGGCTCAGGTGGCCCAGAACAAGGTGAGAGGACCTCCCTCAGACCACCCTTCAGGGTCGTCCAGGGACACAGAACCGGACCGGCGGGGAAGTGGATCTGGGGGTCCATGGGGTCCGGTTGGTCCGGGGGGGTCTGGGGGTTTTGGGTTGGTCCGGGGGGATCGGGGGGTTCTGGGATTGACCTGATCAGGTGAGAGGAAGACGGGGACGGGGCTTCCCATGAACCATGGAGACAACTGAGAAGCGCTTCCACAGCTGTGGGACAGATGTTTACCTCACCCTGGACACATGTCCACATGGACAGATGTTTACCTCACCCTGGACACATGGACAGATGTTTACCTCACCCTGGACACATGTCCACATGGACAGATGTTTACCTCACCCTGGACACATGTCCACATGGACAGATGTTTACCTCACCCTGGACACATGTCCACATGGACAGATCTTTACCTCACCCAGGACACATGTCCACATGGAAAGATGTTTACCTCACCCTGGACACATGTCCACATGGACAGATGTTTACCTCACCCTGGACACATAGACAGATCTTTACCTCACCCAGGACACATGTCCACATGGACAGATGTTTACCTCACCCTGGACACATAGACAGATCTTTACCTCACCCAGGACACATGTCCACATGGACAGATGATGACCTCACACTGGACAGATGATGTCCAATCTTCATCCCATGTCCAATCTCTTGTCCTTCATCTCATGTCCAGTCTCTTGTCCTTCTGCTGCTCCACCGTCTCCTGATGGTGCAGATGTGGATGGACACAGCTGTCCAGTGGTTCCTGGACTGGGTCAGGTCCAGCAGTCCCACACTCTCCTGTCCTGTCCTCATCTCCGTGTGTGAGGGACAACACGTGCTCTGAAGACTGTCCTGGGCGGCGTCCAGCTGGACGGAGGGATGTCTCCCCAGGAGAGCGCAGGGTTGAGGTGCGTCGGGGAGAGCAGAGCGGCTCTGCTTCACTCCAAACCAGATGTGTCGTCCAGATGTTCTCCACTAATGTAACGAGACGTAGTTTAATGGTCGTGTTTACGTAACTTCAAACACTGTTGTTAAACTAGCTTCTAACAGCGCTTTGTTAACTCGTTGAGGGACAGGAACACTGAGACAGGTCCTCCAGAGCCGGAGGACACGTCCTCCACAGTAGCACCAGAGTGGACAAACAGCAAGTCCAGATGTTACCAACAGATGTTACCAATATTTGTCTAATGACAGCAAGACCCCAACAAGCTCCCAGCTCTTCCTGTTTCAGTCCAAGGTGAACAGCTCAGAGAAGAGGAGCACCGTGGTCTCCGACATCTGGAAGAACATCTGGAAGAACCAGGACTCCTCCCAGAGCTGGAGGTCTGACCATCAGAGCAGTCTGAAGGAAAGGCTCTGAGACATGACCACCAGGCCGGCTCCAGAGATCCTGAGTGGAGATGAGAGAAGGTTCCTCCAGCAGGCTGAGCTTCATGACAGAAGCTTCTCCTCAGTAGAAGGCGCCTGAAGACCCCTAAACATCTGTCAGACTGTGAGGAACAAGCTTCTCCATGTTTGGAGGACACACCTGACCAAGACCATCCCCACAGTGAAGCCTGAGGGGCCAGCACCAGGCTGTAGGAGACACATCTGGAGAAACCCTGACTAGAACCCTATCAGACACCTGAGGACACCTGGGGTGTGTAGGAGACACATCTGGAGAAACCCTGACTAGAGCCCTATCAGACACCTGAGGACACCTGGGGTGTGTAGGAGACATGTCTGGAGAAACCCTGACTAGAGCTCTATCAGACACCTGAGGACACCTGGGGTGTGTAGGAGACATGTCTGGAGAAACCCTGACTAGAACCCTATCAGACACCTGAGGACACCTGGGGTGTGTAGGAGACAACTCTGGAGAAACCCTGACTAGAGCCCTATCAGACACCTGAGGACACCTGGGGTGTGTAGGAGACAACTCTGGAGAAACCCTGACTAGAACCCTATCAGACACCTGAGGACACCTGGGGTGTGTAGGAGACACATCTGGAGAAACCCTGACTAGAGCCCTATCAGACACCTGAGGACACCTGGGGTGTGTAGGAGACACATCTGGAGAAACCCTGACTAGAGCCCTATCAGACACCTGAGGACACCTGGGGTGTGTAGGAGACACGTCTGGAGAAACCCTGACTAGAACCCTATCAGACACCTGAGGACACCTGGGGTGTGTAGGAGACACGTCTGGAGAAACCCTGACTAGAACCCTATCAGACACCTGAGGACACCTGGGGTGTGTAGGAGACATGTCTGGAGAAACCCTGACTAGAGCCCTATCAGACACCTGAGGACACCTGGGGTGTGTAGGAGACAACTCTGGAGAAACCCTGACTAGAACCCTATCAGACACCTGAGGACACCTGGGGTGTGTAGGAGACACATCTGGAGAAACCCTGACTAGAACCCTATCAGACACCTGAGGACACCTGGGGTGTGTAGGAGACAACTCTGGAGAAACCCTGACTAGAACCCTATCAGACACCTGAGGACACCTGGGGTGTGTAGGAGACAACTCTGGAGAAACCCTGACTAGAGCCCTATCAGACACCTGAGGACACCTGGGGTGTGTAGGAGACATGTCTGGAGAAACCCTGACTAGAGCCCTATCAGACACCTGAGGACACCTGGGGTGTGTAGGAGACACATCTGGAGAAACCCTGACTAGAACCCTATCAGACACCTGAGGACACCTGGGGTGTGTAGGAGACACATCTGGAGAAACCCTGACTAGAACCCTATCAGACACCTGAGGACACCTGGGGTGTGTAGGAGACACGTCTGGAGAAACCCTGACTACAGCCCTATCAGACACCTGAGGACACCTGGGGTGTGTAGGAGACACGTCTGGAGAAACCCTGACTAGAGCCCTATCAGACACCTGAGGACACCTGGGGTGTGTAGGAGACACGTCTGGAGAAACCCTGACTAGAACCCTATCAGACACCTGAGGACACCTGGGGTGTGTAGGAGACACGTCTGGAGAAACCCTGACTAGAACCCTATCAGACACCTGAGGACACCTGGGGTGTGTAGGAGACACATCTGGAGAAACCCTGACTAGAACCCTATCAGACACCTGAGGACACCTGGGGTGTGTAGGAGACACGTCTGGAGAAACCCTGACTAGAACCCTATCAGACACCTGAGGACACCTGGGGTGTGTAGGAGACAACTCTGGAGAAACCCTGACTAGAGCCCTATCAGACACCTGAGGACACCTGGGGTGTGTAGGAGACACATCTGGAGAAACCCTGACTAGAGCCCTATCAGACACCTGAGGACACCTGGGGTGTGTAGGAGACACGTCTGGAGAAACCCTGACTAGAGCCCTATCAGACACCTGAGGACACCTGGGGTGTGTAGGAGACACGTCTGGAGAAACCCTGACTAGAGCCCTATCAGACACCTGAGGACACCTGGGGTGTGTAGGAGACACATCTGGAGAAACCCTGACTAGAACCCTATCAGACACCTGAGGACACCTGGGGTGTGTAGGAGACAACTCTGGAGAAACCCTGACTAGAGCCCTATCAGACACCTGAGGACACCTGGGGTGTGTAGGAGACACATCTGGAGAAACCCTGACTAGAACCCTATCAGACACCTGAGGACATGTCTGTCCACCAACAGCCCCCTTGGAAAAGCAGATGTTGACCCACCTCTCCACCCCTCCTGTCCAGGGAGGCTGGTCACCTGACCACATCTGGCTGCTGGACCAGGACGGTCCTGAGGGTCCAACCTCCACCTGGGGGAGGACCTCCAGGTGACCCGTCTCAGGTTTGTCCCACATGACCGCCCTGCCTCTGAACACGCGTGTTTCATACGTGTTGGACACTCTCCGGTCCAACCAGGGGGACAGATGTGAGTCCTGGTGTCTCACCAGTATAAACCAGTATGAACCAGTATGAACCAGTAACTGGACCAAAGGTGAGCACACCTGCGACACACGCGTAACCCGAGCCGGCCCGGGGCGCCTCGGCCCGGTCCGGGCCCGGCTGGGCTCGGCGGTTCCGGACTTTGGACAACAACAGAACTTTGAAGGTCCGCCTCCAGCGGCTGGGCGGTGACGTCAGCGCCTGCCCTCCCTGCGCGAGCCCGACGGTCCGGAGCTGAAAGCAGCGCGCGCCTCGACGCGCGCGGCCACAGACGGACTCGGGTCGGGGTTCGGGTCAGAGCGGTTCCGAGAGGTCCCCCGAGGCTGCATGGACGCGCGCTAGAGCCGGGACATGGGCCCCGCGCCGCGGCTGCTGCGGCCGCTCCAGCTGCTGCTGCTGCTGGCGGCGGCTCACGGTACGTGCTCGAAC
Source organism: Lagocephalus sceleratus (assembly GCA_911728415.1). Taxonomy (NCBI): domain Eukaryota; kingdom Metazoa; phylum Chordata; class Actinopteri; order Tetraodontiformes; family Tetraodontidae; genus Lagocephalus; species Lagocephalus sceleratus. Next base: position 464,530 of record CAJVRN010000116.1, read on the forward strand.
CCCCAGAACCAGCACAGGACCCGGGCCGGACCAGCACCGGGTCCGGGACACGACCCGGACCTCCGTCCTCCAGCTCCGCACAACTTTCCTGCGCCAAAGTTGGCGGCGCGGCGGCGGGCGGGTGCGGGCAGCAGCGGGGAGCGGGGCGAGAGGCTGCGGGATCAGGGGCCTCCGCTCCCGCACACGGACCCGCTCGGTGTCGGGTGTCAGCGAGGAGCTCCAGACACCTCCACGGAGGAGAGGGGGGGACGGGGGGGACGGGGGGAGACAGGGGGGAGACGGGGGGGAGACGGGCTCAGAGTTCGGGGGGGTGAGAGTAGATGTGAGGGGGTGAGACAGGGGGAGACAGGGGGGAGGAGCAGGGGAGACGGGCTCAGAGTTCGGGGGGGGCAGGGGGAGAGGGGGTGAGACAGGGGGACAGGGGGTGAGACAGGGGGAGAGGGGGTGAGACAGGGGGAGAGGGGGTGTAGGTGTGGGAGTGTGAGACTGTAGGTGTGAGTGAGTAGTGTGTGTTTGTGTCGTGTGTGAGTGAGTGTTTATGAGTGAGCGTGTTTAGATGTGTGTGTGAGAGCGTGTGTGTGTGAGAGCGTGTGTGTGTGAGAGCGTGTGTGTGAGAGCGTGTGTGTGAGAGCGTGTGTGCCGTCGGGGGCGGAGCCTCAGCTCTGTTGTTGTTGAGTTGATGTGAACTCTTATGAAATTAAACATCAACTCCGATCAATACAATAAGTCAGCGTTTTCATCCCAGAGTCAGGCTGCTGGTCTGGGAGACTCCAACCAGTGCCTCCCAGTAAAACCAGTCTGTTCACAGACAACTGCTGGATGTACATGAACTATAGATCACATTGTGTGTGTTAAACTGTTAACGTCAGATACACAACCCTGAAGGTGGAAACAGGATATCATATAACACCAGTCTGTTATCCTCTCTGTCCCAGTATAACCAGTTTGTTTACCTTTCTGTACCAGTATAACCAGTCTGTTTCCTTCTCTGTACCAGTATAACTAGTCTGCTTATCTCTCTGTCCCAGTATAACCAGTCTGTTTCCTTCTCTGTACCAGTATAACCAGTCTGTTTCCTTCTCTGTCCCAGTATAACCAGACTGTTTACCTCTCTGTGCCAGTATAACCAGTTTGTTTACCTCTCTGTCCCAGTATAACCAGTTTGTTTACCTTTCTGTACCAGTATAACCAGTCTGTTTACCTCACTGTCCCAGTATAACCAGTTTGTTTACCTTTCTGTACTAGTATTACCAGTCTGTTTCCTTCTCTGTACCAGTATAACTAGTCTGCTTATCTCTCTGTCCCAGTATAACCAGTCTGTTTCCTTCTTTCTCCCAGTATAACCAGTCTGTTTACCTCTCTGTAGGAGTATAACCAGTCTGTTTACCCTGCTGTCCCAGTATAACTAGTCTGTTACCCTTTATATCCCAGTATAACCAGTCTATTTCCCTCTCTGTACCAGTATAACCAGTCTATTTCCCTCTCTGTCCCAGTATAACCAGACTGTTTACCTCTCTGTCCCAGTACAACCAGTCTGTTTCCTTCTCTGTCCCAGTATAACCAGTCTGTTTACCCTGCTGTCCCAGTATAACCAGTCTGTTTACCCTGCTGTCCCAGTATAACTAGTCTGTTACCCTTTATATCCCAGTATAACCAGTCTATTTCCCTCTCTGTCCCAGTATAACCAGACTGTTTACCTCTCTGTCCCCGTATAACCAGTCTGTTTACCCTGCTGTCCCAGTATAACTAGTCTGTTACCCTTTATATCCCAGTATAACCAGTCTGTTTACCTCTCTGTACCAGTATAACCAGTCTATTTCCCTCTCTGTACCAGTATAACCAGTCTATTTCCCTCTCTGTCCCAGTATAACCAGACTGTTTACCTCTCTGTCCCAGTATAACCAGTCTGTTTACCCTGCTGTCCCAGTATAACCAGTCTGTTTACCCTGCTGTCCCAGTATAACTAGTCTGTTACCCTTTATATCCCAGTATAACCAGTCTGTTTACCTCTTTGTACCAGTATAACCAGTCTGTTTACCTCTCTGTCCCAGTGTGTGTGTGGTTAAAGGTCAAAGGTCGTCCTGATGTTTGAGTCCTCTCATATTTTGTCCAATCATCTTCCAGAGCTTTCACAACATCTGGATCAGCTGTTGGTCCCTCTGTTCTGGACCAGAACCCTCAGATGTGGGCGGGGCTTGATGTGGGCGGAGCCTTAACCCTGTCTTTCCCACAGGCTTGCCCCTCCTCCTGTTTGCCAACCGGCGAGACGTCCGCCTGGTGGATGCCGATGACGGCCGCGGCGAGTCGGCCGTCATCGTGAGCGACCTGGTGGACGCGGCGGCGGTGGACTTCCTGTACGACGAGGGACTCATATTCTGGACGGACGTCAGCGAGGAGGCCATCAAGCAGACCCGCTGGAACCTGTCGTCCAACTGTAGGTGTCAGGCCACGCCCCTGCGCAGGCCACGCCCTCATCTCGGACCACACCCCACACAGTCCATGCCCTCCCCTCAGACCACGCCCTCCCCTCAGACCACGCCCCCCACGGCCACGCCCCCTCAGACTACGCTCTCACGTCAGACCACACCCTCCCCTCAGACCACGCCCCCCCAAGGCCACGCTCTCACCTCAGACCACACCCTCCCCTCAGACCACGCCCCCCCAAGGCCACGCTCTCACCTCAGACCACGCCCTCCCCTCAGGTCACGCCCCATAGGCCACGCCCTCCCCAAGGCCACGCCCTCAAACTCTGGCCATGCTCTCACCTCAGACCACACTCCCCCCTCGGGCCACGCCCCCTCAGGCCACGCCCTCCCCTCAGACCACGCTCTCACGTCAGACCACGGCCTCCCCTCAGGTCACGCCCCATAGGACACGCCCCCTCAGGCCACGCCCTCCCCTCAGACCACGCCCCAGGCTACGCCCTCACCTCAGACCACACCCTCCCCTCAGACCACGCCCCCCCAAGGCCACGCTCTCATGTCAGACCACACCCTCCCCTCAGACCATGCCCCCTCAGGCCACGCCCTCCCCTCAGACTACGCTCTCATGTCAGACCACGGCCTCCCCTCAGGCCACGCCCCAGGCCACGCCCCCTCAGACCACGCTCTCACGTCAGACCACGGCCTCCCCTCAGGTCACGCCCCATAGGACACGCCCCCTCAGGCCACGCCCTCCCCTCAGACCACGCCCCAGGCCACGCCCTCACCGTCTGCCTGTTGTGTTGCAGCCCTGACAGACGCGCTGGGGACGGGCCAGACCGTGGTGGTGTCGGGGCTGGCCAGTCCCGACGGGCTGGCCTGCGACTGGTTGGGGAAGAAGCTCTACTGGACCGACTCAGAGACCAACCGCATCGAGGTGGCCAACCTGGACGGGTCGTCCAGGAAAGTCCTGTTCTGGACCGACCTGGACCAGCCCCGCGCCATCGCTCTGAACCCGGCGCAGCGGTAACCGCACACCCCGCTTCACCCAGTACCTGAACTGGACCAGGACCAGTAGTTAAACCTGGACCAGGACCAGAACCAGTACCACTTACTGAACCAGAATCAGTCCCAGTGCGAGTGTCAGGACCAGTGACTCTACCAGTACTAATATCTGCACCAGTACCTGTACCAGAACCTGTACCAGAACCAGTGCCTGTACCAGTATCTACATCAGAACCAGTACCTGTACCAGTAGCACCATCCTGGATGTTTGTGAAGCTACAGGGACCAGACAGTGGTACTGGTCCGGTCTACTGGTCCCTGGTGCTGGTCCAGTCTACTGGTCTGGTCCACTGGTCTGGTCTACTGGTCCCGTCTACTGGTCCGGTCTACTGGTCCCTGGTGCTGGTCCAGTCTACTGGTCTGGTCTACTGGTCCCTGGTGCTGGTCCAGTCTACTGGTCCGGTCTACTGGTCCCTGGTGCTGGTCCAGTCTACTGGTCCAGTCTACTGGTCTGGTCTACTGGTCCGGTCTACTGGTCCGGTCCACTGGTCCACCACCAGGCTGTCCTTGTCCCTCCAGGTTCATGTACTGGACCGACTGGGGGGAGGAGCCCAGGATAGAGTCTGCTGGTATGGACGGCAGCAGCAGGTAGGGGGGGGAAGGGGGGAGGAGCAGAGGGCTGACTGTGTGTGTGTGTGTGTGTGTGTGTGTGTGTGTGTCCCACAGGAAGGTTCTGGTGAAGCAGAACATCTACTGGCCCAACGGCCTCACCATCGACCTGCAGGAGCAGAAGCTGTACTGGGCGGACGCCAAGCTCAGCTTCATCCACAGAGCCAACCTGGACGGGTCCGCACGGTACGCCCCGTCGCCATGGCAACCACACCTCACGCCTGTGTAGCTGTAGCCCTGGACCCTGACCCTGGGCCCTGACCCTGGGCCCTCAGTATGAGCCCAGGGTCAGGGTCCAGGGTCAGGGTCCAGGTCCAGGTCCAGGGCCCAAGGTCCAGGTCCAGGGCCCAAGGTCCAGGGCCCAAGGTCCAGGTCCAGGGCCCAAGGTCCAGGTCCAGGGCCCAAGGTCCAGGGCCCACGGTCCAGGTCCAGGGCCCCAGAGGCTGAGCGGTGCTGTCCCCCAGGGAGGCGGTGGTGGAGGGCATCCTGACTCACCCCTTCGCCCTCACCCTGTCGGGGGAGACGCTGTACTGGACCGACTGGCAGACCCGCTCCATCCACGCCTGCGACAAGAGGGGGGGCCACGGCGTCCACCAGGTCCTCAGCGGGATCTTCTCCCCCATGGACATCCAGGTCCTGGCCCCCCACCGCCAGCCCTACCGTACGTGAGCCGGGGAGGGGGGGGGGTGGGGGCTGTCCTGTCCTGTCCTGACCTGTCCTGTCCCTCAGTCCACACCCCCTGTGGGGACCACAACGCCAACTGCAGCCACCTGTGCCTGCTGTCCCCCGCCCCCCCCTTCTACAGCTGCGCCTGTCCCACCGGGGTCCAGCTGAGGCCTGATGGGAGGACCTGCAAGCCAGGTAGGGGACACGGGGGGGTCGACACGGGGGGCAACACGGGGGGGGGGTCGACACGGGAGGGGGGTCGACACGGGGGGGGTCAACACGGGAGGGGGGCCGACACCGGGGGGATTGACCTGTCCTGTCCTCGGTCCAACACGGGGGGGGTCCACATGGGGGCGGTCCACATGGGGGGGGTCCACATGGGGGGGCGCTCTGCGGCGCCTGGCTCGCTCAGCCGTGCCGTACCGCCTCGTTTGTCCCCGTGGGCGATGTGCTCGTCTCGTGGTCGTCCCACAGCTGAGTAGACGGGCCCGCTGCCACATCGGTAGGGGCCCGATGTCCGACCCCCCCGGTCCTCCAGCCTGATGCAGGTTTAGATCAGCACGACTGGAGGTCAGGGCTGCTGAATAAATTATGTTAATGAGCGTCCCCACAAAGATACAAATATCTGTCTGTCTTCTGATTTGCTCTGCTTGGTTGGATAAATTGAAGGCTTTTGTTACAGAGCTGTCTGAACTGTGTGTGTGTGTGTCTGTGTGTGTGTGTGTATGTCTGACTGTGTGTGTCTGTGTGTGTGTATGTCTAACTTTGTGTGTCTGACTGTGTGTGTGTGTCTTTTATGGTGCACTCTTTTATCTCCTCACCATAACGTCAGCGTCAACACTGGTTGCTGCCAAAGTCAGTTCGATTGACTCCAGCTTTATTTACTCAACATCTGTTGCGGTCCAGATGTGTCCAGATGTGTCCAGTCTTCTACATGGCTGCGGGACCGCTGAGGGGATGGTTGTTACGGTCCTGTGAGGACGGTTGTGTAACGTTTGTCCTCAGACGGGGGTGGACTGTTCTGAGGGGGTCAGCGCGTCTCCATGGTTACGACACCTTTAGTCACGGCTGTAACAGTCCTCATCTGTTGGACACATCTGGAGCAGACACGTTCCCTCTGACGCCGTCTTTGGCCCACAGCTGTCTCCACCTCCAGATGTGCTGGCCTCACATCTGTAGTGAACACGTTCCCCTGGAGGGGAGCGCCGCGTGGAGGTGCCCAGTCAGGTTAACCCACGTGTCTGTGGGACGGGGTGAGACAGGGGGCGTCTGGAGGGTCGCCTGGGCACCTCCGTCCTCTACGGTCCTGACACGTTCTAACGGTCGTCCTGACACGTTCTAACGGTCCTCTACGGTCCTGACACGTTCTAACGGTCCTCTACGGTCCTGACACGTTCTAACGGTCCTCTACGGTCCTGACACGTTCTAACGGTCGTCCTGACACGTTCTAACGGTCCTCTACGGTCCTGACACGTTCTAACGGTCCTCTACGGTCCTGACACGTTCTAACGGTCGTCCTGACACGTTCTAACGGTCCTCTACGGTCCTGACACGTTCTAACGGTCCTCTACGGTCCTGACACGTTCTCGGTCGTCCTGACACGTTCTAACGGTCCTCTACGGTCCTGACACGTTCTAACGGTCCTCTACGGTCCTGACACGTTCTAACGGTCCTCTACGGTCCTGACACGTTCTCACGGTCGTCCTGACACGTTCTCACGGTCGTCCTGACACGTTCTCACGGTCGTCCTGACACGTTCTAACGGTCATCCTGACACGTTCTAACGGTCCTCTACGGTCGTCCTGACACGTTCTCGGTCGTCCTGACACGTTCTAACGGTCCTCTACGCCGGTCCTGACACGTTCTAACGGTCGTCCTGACACGTTCTAACGGTCCTCTACGGTCCTGACACGTTCTCACGGTCGTCCTGACACGTTCTCACGGTCGTCCTGACACGTTCTAACGGTCCTCTACGGTCGTCCTGACACGTTCTAACGGTCCTCTACGGTCGTCCTGACACGTTCTAACGGTCGTCCTGACACGTTCTAACGGTCGTCCTGACACGTTCTAACGGTCCTCTACGGTCGTCCTGACACGTTCTCGGTCGTCCTGACACGTTCTAACGGTCCTCTACGGTCGTCCTGACACGTTCTCGGTCGTCCTGACACGTTCTAACGGTCCTCTACGGTCCTGACACGTTCTCGGTCGTCCTGACACGTTCTAACGGTCCTCTACGCCGGTCCTGACACGTTCTAACGGTCGTCCTGACACGTTCTAACGGTCCTCTACGCCGGTCCTGACACGTTCTAACGGTCCTCTACGGTCCTGACACGTTCTAACGGTCCTCTACGCCGGTCCTGACACGTTCTAACGGTCCTCTACGGTCCTGACACGTTCTAACGGTCCTCTACGCCGGTCCTGACACGTTCTAACGGTCGTCCTGACACGTTCTCACGGTCGTCCTGACACGTTCTCACGGTCGTCCTGACACGTTCTCACGGTCGTCCTGACACGTTCTAACGGTCGTCCTGACACGTTCTAACGGTCGTCCTGACACGTTCTAACGGTCATCCTGACACGTTCTAACGGTCCTCTACGGTCGTCCTGACACGTTCTCGGTCGTCCTGACACGTTCTAACGGTCCTCTACGGTCGTCCTGACACGTTCTCGGTCGTCCTGACACGTTCTAACGGTCCTCTACGGTCCTGACACGTTCTCACGGTCGTCCTGACACGTTCTAACGGTCGTCCTGACACGTTCTCACGGTCGTCCTGACACGTTCTAACGGTCGTCCTGACACGTTCTAACGGTCGTCCTGACACGTTCTAACGGTCCTCTACGGTCGTCCTGACACGTTCTCGGTCGTCCTGACACGTTCTAACGGTCCTCTACGCCGGTCCTGACACGTTCTAACGGTCGTCCTGACACGTTCTCACGGTCGTCCTGACACGTTCTAACGGTCCTCTACGGTCGTCCTGACACGTTCTCGGTCGTCCTGACACGTTCTAACGGTCCTCTACGGTCGTCCTGACACGTTCTCGGTCGTCCTGACACGTTCTAACGGTCCTCTACGCCGGTCCTGACACGTTCTAACGGTCGTCCTGACACGTTCTAACGGTCCTCTACGCCGGTCCTGACACGTTCTAACGGTCCTCTACGGTCCTGACACGTTCTAACGGTCCTCTACGCCGGTCCTGACACGTTCTAACGGTCCTCTACGGTCCTGACACGTTCTAACGGTCCTCTACGCCGGTCCTGACACGTTCTAACGGTCGTCCTGACACGTTCTAACGGTCCTCTACGGTCCTGACACGTTCTAACGGGTCGCCCTGACACGTTCTAACGGTCCTCTACGGTCCTGACATGTTCTAACGGTCGCCCTGACACGTTCTAACGGTCCTCTACGGTCCTGACACGTTCTCGGTCGTCCTGACACGTTCTAACGGTCCTCTACGCCGGTCCTGACACGTTCTCACGGTCCTCTACGCCGGTCCTGACACGTTCTAACGGTCGCCCTGACACGCACGTTCTAACGGTCGCCCTGACACGTTCTAACGGTCCTCTACGGTCCTGACACGTTCTCGGTCGTCCTGACACGTTCTAACGGTCCTCTACGGTCCTGACACGTTCTAACGGTCGTCCTGACACGTTCTAACGGTCCTCTACGCCGGTCCTGACACGTTCTAACGGTCGTCCTGACACGTTCTAACGGTCCTCTACGGTCCTGACACGTTCTCACGGTCGTCCTGACACGTTCTAACGGTCCTCTACGGTCCTGACACGTTCTAACGGTCGTCCTGACACGCGTTCTAACGGTCCTCTACGGTCCTGACACGTTCTAACGGTCGTCCTGACACGTTCTAACGGTCCTCTACGGTCCTGACACGTTCTAACGGTCCTCTACGGTCCTGACACGTTCTCACGTCCTCGTCCTGACACGTTCTAACGGTCCTCTACGGTCCTGACACGTTCTAACGGTCGTCCTGACACGTTCTAACGGTCCTCTACGGTCCTGACACGTTCTAACCGGTCCTCTACGGTCCTGACACGTTCTCACGGTCGTCCTGACACGTTCTAACGGTCCTCTACGGTCCTGACACGTTCTAACGGTCCTCTACGGTCCTGACACGTTCTAACGGTCGTCCTGACACGTTCTAACGGTCCTCTACGGTCCTGACACGTTCTAACGGTCCTCTACGGTCCTGACACGTTCTCGGTCGTCCTGACACGTTCTAACGGTCCTCTACGGTCCTGACACGTTCTAACGGTCCTCTACGGTCCTGACACGTTCTAACGGTCCTCTACGGTCCTGACACGTTCTCACGGTCGTCCTGACACGTTCTCACGGTCGTCCTGACACGTTCTCACGGTCGTCCTGACACGTTCTAACGGTCATCCTGACACGTTCTAACGGTCCTCTACGGTCGTCCTGACACGTTCTCGGTCGTCCTGACACGTTCTAACGGTCCTCTACGCCGGTCCTGACACGTTCTAACGGTCGTCCTGACACGTTCTAACGGTCCTCTACGGTCCTGACACGTTCTCACGGTCGTCCTGACACGTTCTCACGGTCGTCCTGACACGTTCTAACGGTCCTCTACGGTCGTCCTGACACGTTCTAACGGTCCTCTACGGTCGTCCTGACACGTTCTAACGGTCGTCCTGACACGTTCTAACGGTCGTCCTGACACGTTCTAACGGTCCTCTACGGTCGTCCTGACACGTTCTCGGTCGTCCTGACACGTTCTAACGGTCCTCTACGGTCGTCCTGACACGTTCTCGGTCGTCCTGACACGTTCTAACGGTCCTCTACGGTCCTGACACGTTCTCGGTCGTCCTGACACGTTCTAACGGTCCTCTACGCCGGTCCTGACACGTTCTAACGGTCGTCCTGACACGTTCTAACGGTCCTCTACGCCGGTCCTGACACGTTCTAACGGTCCTCTACGGTCCTGACACGTTCTAACGGTCCTCTACGCCGGTCCTGACACGTTCTAACGGTCCTCTACGGTCCTGACACGTTCTAACGGTCCTCTACGCCGGTCCTGACACGTTCTAACGGTCGCCCTGACACGTTCTCACGGTCGCCCTGACACGTTCTCACGGTCGTCCTGACACGTTCTCACGGTCGCCCTGACACGTTCTAACGGTCGCCCTGACACGTTCTAACGGTCGCCCTGACACGTTCTAACGGTCATCCTGACACGTTCTAACGGTCCTCTACGGTCGCCCTGACACGTTCTCGGTCGTCCTGACACGTTCTAACGGTCCTCTACGGTCGTCCTGACACGTTCTCGGTCGTCCTGACACGTTCTAACGGTCCTCTACGGTCCTGACACGTTCTCACGGTCGTCCTGACACGTTCTAACGGTCGTCCTGACACGTTCTCACGGTCGTCCTGACACGTTCTAACGGTCGTCCTGACACGTTCTAACGGTCGTCCTGACACGTTCTAACGGTCCTCTACGGTCGTCCTGACACGTTCTCGGTCGTCCTGACACGTTCTAACGGTCCTCTACCGGTCCTGACACGTTCTAACGGTCGCCCTGACACGTTCTCACGGTCGTCCCTGACACGTTCTAACGGCGCTCTACGGTCGTCCTGACACGTTCTCGGTCGTCCTGACACGTTCTAACGGTCCTCTACGGTCGCCCTGACACGTTCTCGGTCGTCCTGACACGTTCTAACGGTCCTCTACGCCGGTCCTGACACGTTCTAACGGTCGTCCTGACACGTTCTAACGGTCCTCTACGCCGGTCCTGACACGTTCTAACGGTCCTCTACGGTCCTGACACGTTCTAACGGTCCTCTACGCCGGTCCTGACACGTTCTAACGGTCCTCTACGGTCCTGACACGTTCTAACGGTCCTCTACGCCGGTCCTGACACGTTCTAACGGTCGTCCTGACACGTTCTAACGGTCCTCTACGGTCCTGACACGTTCTAACGGTCGTCCTGACACGTTCTAACGGTCCTCTACGGTCCTGACATGTTCTAACGGTCGTCCTGACACGTTCTAACGGTCCTCTACGGTCCTGACACGTTCTCGGTCGTCCTGACACGTTCTAACGGTCCTCTACGCCGGTCCTGACACGTTCTCACGGTCCTCTACGCCGGTCCTGACACGTTCTAACGGTCGTCCTGACACGTTCTAACGGTCGTCCTGACACGTTCTAACGGTCCTCTACGGTCCTGACACGTTCTCGGTCGTCCTGACACGTTCTAACGGTCCTCTACGGTCCTGACACGTTCTAACGGTCGTCCTGACACGTTCTAACGGTCCTCTACGCCGGTCCTGACACGTTCTAACGGTCGTCCTGACACGTTCTAACGGTCCTCTACGGTCCTGACACGTTCTCACGGTCGTCCTGACACGTTCTAACGGTCCTCTACGGTCCTGACACGTTCTAACGGTCGTCCTGACACGTTCTAACGGTCCTCTACGGTCCTGACACGTTCTAACGGTCGTCCTGACACGTTCTAACGGTCCTCTACGGTCCTGACACGTTCTAACGGTCCTCTACGGTCCTGACACGTTCTCACGGTCGTCCTGACACGTTCTAACGGTCCTCTACGGTCCTGACACGTTCTAACGGTCGTCCTGACACGTTCTAACGGGTCCTCTACGGTCCTGACACGTTCTAACGGTCCTCTACGGTCCTGACACGTTCTCACGGTCGCCCTGACACGTTCTAACGGTCCTCTACGGTCCTGACACGTTCTAACGGTCGCCCTGACACGTTCTAACGGTCCTCTACGGTCCTGACACGTTCTAACGGTCCTCTACGGTCCTGACACGTTCTCACGGTCGTCCTGACACGTTCTAACGGTCCTCTACGGTCCTGACACGTTCTAACGGTCGTCCTGACACGTTCTAACGGTCCTCTACGGTCCTGACACGTTCTAACGGTCGTCCTGACACGTTCTAACGGTCCTCTACGCCGGTCCTGACACGTTCTAACGGTCGTCCTGACACGTTCTAACGGTCCTCTACGGTCCTGACACGTTCTAACGGTCGTCCTGACACGTTCTAACGGTCCTCTACGGTCCTGACACGTTCTAACGGTCGTCCTGACACGTTCTAACGGTCCTCTACGGTCCTGACACGTTCTAACGGTCGTCCTGACACGTTCTAACGGTCCTCTACGGTCCTGACACGTTCTAACGGTCCTCTACGGTCCTGACACGTTCTAACGGTCATCCTGACACGTTCTAACGGTCCTCTACGGTCCTGACACGTTCTCACGGTCGCCCTGACACGTTCTAACGGTCCTCTACGGTCCTGACACGTTCTAACGGTCGCCCTGACACGTTCTAATGGTCCTCTACGGTCCTGACACGTTCTAACGGTCGTCCTGACACGTTCTAACGGTCCTCTACGGTCCTGACACGTTCTAACGGTCGTCCTGACACGTTCTAACGGTCCTCTACGGTCCTGACACGTTTCTAACGGTCGTCCTGACACGTTCTAACGGTCCTCTACGGTCCTGACACGTTCTAACGGTCGTCCTGACACGTTCTAACGGTCCTCTACGGTCCTGACACGTTCTAACGGTCCTCTACGGTCCTGACACGTTCTAACGGTCGGCCCTGACACGTTCTAACGGTCCTCTACGGTCCTGACACGTTCTCACGGTCGTCCTGACACGTTCTAACGGTCCTCTACGGTCCTGACACGTTCTAACGGTCGTCCTGACACGTTCTAACGGTCCTCTACGGTCCTGACACGTTCTAACGGTCCTCTACGGTCCTGACACGTTCTAACGGTCGTCCTGACACGTTCTAACGGTCCTCTACGGTCCTGACACGTTCTAACGGTCGTCCTGACACGTTCTAACGGTCCTCTACGGTCCTGACACGTTCTAACGGTCGCCCTGACACGTTCTAACGGTCCTCTACGGTCCTGACACGTTCTAACGGTCCTCTACGGTCCTGACACGTTCTAACGGTCGTCCTGACACGTTCTAACGGTCCTCTACGGTCCTGACACGTTCTCACGGTCGTCCTGACACGTTCTAACGGTCCTCTACGGTCCTGACACGTTCTAACGGTCGTCCTGACACGTTCTAACGGTCCTCTACGGTCCTGACACGTTCTAACGGTCGTCCTGACACGTTCTAACGGTCCTCTACGGTCCTGACACGTTCTAACGGTCCTCTACGGTCCTGACACGTTCTCACGGTCGTCCTGACACGTTCTAACGGTCCTCTACGGTCCTGACACGTTCTAACGGTCGTCCTGACACGTTCTAACGGTCCTCTACGGTCCTGACACGTTCTAACGGTCCTCTACGGTCCTGACACGTTCTAACGGTCGCCCTGACACGTTCTAACGGTCCTCTACGGTCCTGACACGTTCTCACGGTCGTCCTGACACGTTCTAACGGTCCTCTACGGTCCTGACACGTTCTAACGGTCGTCCTGACACGTTCTAACGGTCCTCTACGGTCCTGACACGTTCTAACGGTCGTCCTGACACGTTCTAACGGTCCTCTACGGTCCTGACACGTTCTAACGGTCCTCTACGGTCCTGACACGTTCTCACGGTCGTCCTGACACGTTCTAACGGTCCTCTACGGTCCTGACACGTTCTAACGGTCGTCCTGACACGTTCTAACGGTCCTCTACGGTCCTGACACGTTCTAACGGTCCTCTACGGTCCTGACACGTTCTCACGGTCGTCCTGACACGTTCTAACGGTCCTCTACGGTCCTGACACGTTCTAACGGTCGTCCTGACACGTTCTAACGGTCCTCTACGGTCCTGACACGTTCTAACGGTCGTCCTGACACGTTCTAACGGTCCTCTACGGTCCTGACACGTTCTAACGGTCGCCCTGACACGTTCTAACGGTCCTCTACGGTCCTGACACGTTCTAACGGTCGCCCTGCACTCTAACGGTCCTGACACGTTCTAACGGTCCTCTACGGTCCTGACACGTTCTAACGGTCCTCTACGGTCCTGACACGTTCTAACGGTCGTCCTGACACGTTCTAACGGTCCTCTACGGTCCTGACACGTTCTAACGGTCCTCTACGGTCCTGACACGTTCTAACGGTCGTCCTGACACGTTCTAACGGTCGTCCTGACACGTTCTCGGTCGTCCTGACACGTTCTCACGGTCGTCCTGACACGTTCTAACGGTCGTCCTGACACGTTCTAACGGTCGTCCTGACACGTTCTAACGGTCGTCCTGACACGTTCTCGGTCGTCCTGACACGCTCCTCTGTGAGGAGAAGAGCTGAGGGGGCAGAACGGCGTCCTCTGAGGGGATGTGAGCTGAGGGGCCAGATTACAACACTTAATCCAGGCAGGGCGTCAGGCTGACTCATCGGACCTTCACAACGTGACCGCTGGACGCGTGTGTGTGTGTGTGTGTGTGTGTGTGTGTGTGTGTGTGTGTGTGTGTGTGTGGGTGTGTGAGTGTTTGAGGAACATCTGAGCCACCAGCTTCCTGGTGAAGGAGGAAGTTCCCAGGGTCAGAACAAACCGGCCGTCCGGGAACAAACGAGTGTTTCGCAAGGATGATCCGGTCAGTCAGGCGGTACTGACCCTCCAGGTCACGCTGGGCCCGGGTCACAGCCGGGTCAGCTGCAGACCAGCCCACTGGCTGGGGTGTCTGTGTGTGTGTGTGTGTGTGTTGGGGGGTGAGCCTGACCGTTGAGGTGGACCTGAACCACCGTCTGACCTGTGCCTCCAGGAGCAGAGCAGGTTCTTCTGCTGGCCCGCCGGACGGACCTGAGGAAGATCTCCCTGGACCTGCCTGACTTCAGCGACATCGTGCTGCAGGTACACACACACACAGATACACACACTGATACACACTGATCCACACACACTGATACACACAGACACACACACAGATACACACACACTGATACACACAGATACACACACACTGATACACACAGACACACACACACAGATACACACACACTGATACACACAGATACACACACACTGATACACACAGACACAGATACACACACACAGACACACACAATAAACAGATACACACACAGACACACACACAGACCGTCTGTCTGATGTCCGACCGTGACTCCGCCCTCACAGGTGGATGAGATCCGCCACGCCATCGCCATCGACTACGACCCGGTGGAGGGTTACGTGTACTGGACGGACGACGAGATCAAGGCCATCCGCCGAGCGCACATCGATGGAAACACGTCCGCCACGCTGGTCACCACCGAGCTCAAACACCCGGACGGCATCGCTGTGGACTGGGTGGCCAGGAACCTGTACTGGACCGACACCGGGACCGACCGCATCGAGGTGTGTGTGTGTGTGTGTGTGTGTGTGTGTAAGTGAGTGAGTTAGTGTGTGTGTGTGTGTGTGTGTGTGTGAGTGTGTGTGAGTGAGTGAGTGAGTGAGTGAGTGAGTGAGTGAGTGAGTGAGTGAGTGTGTGTGTGTGTGTGTGAGTGAGTTAGTGTGTGTGTGTGTGTGTGTGTGTGTAAGTGAGTGAGTTAGTGTGTGTGTGTGTGTGTGTGTGTGAGTGTGTGTGAGTGAGTGAGTGAGTGAGTGAGTGAGTGAGTGTGTGTGAGTGTGTGTGAGTGAGTGAGTGAGTGAGTGAGTGTGTGTGAGTGTGTGTGTGAGTGAGTGAGTGTGTGTGTGAGTGAGTGTGTGTATGTGTGTGAGAGTGTGTGTGTGAGTGAGTGTGTGTGTGTATGTGCTCTGGGGGGGCGGAGCCTAAGCGCTGCGCTGGTCCCTGCAGGTGACCCGGCTGAACGGGACCTCCAGGAAGATCCTGATCTCCGAGAACATCGATGAGCCCAGAGCCATCGTGCTGGACCCGGTCAGCGGGTGGGTGTCGGGGGGCTGACCCACTCCTGAGGCTGACGTGGAGCCCCCCAGGTGCACTCACCTCTGCTCTGGTCTCAGGTACATGTACTGGACCGACTGGGGACAGCAGCCGAAGATCGAGCGGGCTAACCTGGACGGAACGGACCGGAAGGTTCTGGTCAACAGCTACCTGGGCTGGCCCAACGGACTGGCGCTGGACCATTCCACTGGGAAACTGTACTGGGGGGACGCCAAAACCGACAAGATAGAGGTAGGTGGGAGACCAGTAGAGGGACGGGGGACCAGTCCAGAGTCAGGGCCAGCCCTGAGGTCCAGTAGGACCAGTGTAGGAACCAGTCTCTCCAGTATAGAAACCAGTCTCTCCAGTATAGGAACCAGTCTCTCCAGTGTAGGAACCAGTCTCTCCAGTATAGGAACCAGTCTCTCCAGTATAGGAACCAGTCTCTCCAGTATAGAAACCAGTCTCTCCAGTATAGGAACCAGTCTCTCCAGTATAGGAACCAGTCTCTCCAGTGTAGGAACCAGTCTCTCCAGTGTAGGAACCAGTCTGGAGCTTGAGAAGGTCATCAGGAACATCAGGAGTTCTGTTTCTGTAAAGCTGAAACGCTCTTCTGCAGGTGCTCCAGCACCTTCTCCAGAACCTTAGGGGAGCCTGTGGTCTGCTGGCTTGTCTGGAGCAGGTCCAGGTTCAGTAGTGCCGGTCTGGTTCTGACCTCCTGGTCATCCGGGCTCAGACGGCGGTGGTACGTGTGGAGGAGGACCGTCCTGGGTGAAGGAGCAGCTGCTCCTCCTTTGTTGGTTCCAGAGGGAGAAGTACATTGAACAGCTCCAAAAGCCTTGAAAAGCCTTGAATGTTCTGTCTCGTGAGCGTCCACCATCAGCTCCTCCTGGATGGAAACATCAAAGCCCGTTCTCCACAGCTCCTCCTGTGGAATGACGGGCTGACAGAGTCCTCATTGACTCCACCGAGACTTTTGTTCCATTTGTCTTTTTGTCCTTTTGTCCCCGCGTAGAGAAAGAGTGAGAAATCGCTCCCTCTATACATCATTCTTCCTGGAAAGTCAATGAAAGGACAGAGCGAGTACGAGCGGGGAAGGGGGCGGGGCCTCCTTTCACCATGACGACCATGTCTAATCACGTCACGCTGATAAATGAAGAGGTTCTGCTGGAGGCGTGAGCCTCTGCTGGACCTCAGGCTTCAGTGAAAGGGCTTCAGAGGAGCTCCCAGATGAAAGAGGCCTGGACCACGTGGTCCTGCTTGTCATGCAGATGGGCGCTTCTCCTGGGGGCGGGGCTTGTTGCTAAGCTGCCGTGGTTCCTCAGGTGATCGACGTGGACGGCAGCAACAGGCAGACGCTGCTGGACGACAACCTGCCGCACCTGTTCGGCTTCACGCTGCTGGGCGACTTCATCTACTGGACCGACTGGCAGATGCGCAGCATCGAGAGGGTGCACAAGCTCACCGCCGCCCGCGAGGTCATCATCGACCAGCTGCCCGACCTGATGGGGCTGAAGGCCACCAACGTCACCGACACCTACGGTGAGGGGGCCCTCCTCCGGGGGTGTCCAGGCAGCGCCCCCCCCCTGAACCTCTGCCCCCCCAGGAACCAACGGCTGCGCGCTGGCCAACGGCGGCTGCAGCCACCTGTGCTTCTGGTGCCGGGGGGCGGTGCGCTGCGCCTGCCCCATGGGCATGGAGCTGCTGTCGGACCTGCACACCTGCGTGGTGCCCGAGGCCTTCCTGCTCTTCACCAACAGGTAGGGCCCCGCTGGAGGCCCCGCCCCGCTGGGGAGGAGGCCCCGCCCCGCTGGGGAGGAGGCCCCGCCCCACTGGGGAGGAGGTCCCCACTGGGGAGGCCCCGCCCCCCACTAGGGAGGCCCCCCGTTGGGAGGCCCCGCCCCCCCACTGGGGAGGCCCCCGTTGGGAGGCCCCGCCCCACTGGGGAGGCCCCGCCCCCCACTAAGGAGGCCCCCCATTGGGAGGCCCCGCCCCCCACTGGGGAGGCCCCGCCCCCCACTAAGGAGGCCCCCCATTGGGAGGCCCCGCCCCCCACTGGGGAGGCCCCGCCCCCACGGGGAGGCCCCGCCCCCTGACCCCCCTCTGCTCCTCAGGGACAGCATCAGGAGCATCTCTCTGGGCACCAACGGCAACAACGTGGCCATCCCTCTGACGGGGGTCAAGGAGGCCTCGGCGCTGGACTTTGATGTCTCGGAGCGACGGATTTACTGGACCGACATACAAGCTAAGGTGATGCGGACCCCGGGGTCAGGGCCCTCCTGGTCCCCCGGGGTGTAACCCCCCCCCAGACCATCAACAGGGCCTTCATGAACGGGAGCTCGGTGGAGCAGGTGGTCCAGTACGGCCTGGACTACCCCGAGGGCATGGCGGTGGACTGGATGGGCCGCAACATCTACTGGGCCGACACCGGCACCAACCGCATCGAGGTGGCCCGGCTGGACGGGCGGCACCGCCAGGTTCTGGTCTGCAAGGACCTGGACAACCCCCGCTCGCTGGACAACCCCCGCTCCCTCGCCCTGGACCCGGCCAGCGGGTGAGGACGCCAGACGTCCCCCTGCAGGTCCACTCCCAGACCCCTGACCCCCTCTTGTCCCCCAGGTTCATGTACTGGACCGAGTGGGGGGGGCGGCCCCGCATCGCCAGGGCCCACATGGACGGCCAGGCCACCAGCACCCTGGTGGACAAGGTGGGCCGGGCCAACGGCCTGACCATCGACTACGTGGCCCATCGGCTCTACTGGACAGACCTGGACACCTGCATGATAGAGAGCACCAACATGCAAGGTTGGACACCTGCAGGGCATGGACCAGGCAGGAGGTCCTCCAGATAGGAGGTCCTTCAGGCAGGAGGTCCTCCAGTCAGGAGGTCCTTCAGGCAGGAGGTCCTCCAGTCAGGAGGTCCTTCAGGCAGGAGGTCCTCCAGATAGGAGGTCCTCCTGTCAGGAGGTCCTCCAGGCAGGAGGTCCTCCAGTCAGGAGGTCCTTCAGTCAGGAGGTCCTCCAGATAGGAGGTCCTCCAGGCAGGAGGTCCTCCAGTCAGGAGGTCCTTCAGGCAGGAGGTCCTCCTGTCAGGAGGTCCTTCAGGCAGGAGGTCCTCCAGATAGGAGGTCCTCCTGTCAGGAGGTCCTCCAGGCAGGAGGTCCTCCAGGCAGGAGGTCCTTCAGTCAGGAGGTCCTCCAGGCAGGAGGTCCTTCAGTCAGGAGGTCCTTCAGGCAGGAGGTCCTCCAGGCAGGAGGTCCTTCAGTCAGGAGGTCCTCCAGGAGGCTCCAGGCAGGAGGTCCTCCAGGCAGGAGGTTCAGTCAGGAGGTCCTCCAGGCGTTCAGTCAGGAGGTCCTTCAGGCAGGAGGTCCTCCAGGCAGGAGGTCCTTCAGGGAGGTCCTCCAGGCAGGAGGTCCTTCAGTCAGGAGGTCTCAGGCGAGTCCCAGGCAGGAGGTCCTTCAGTCAGGAGGTCCTTCAGGCAGGAGGTCCTCCAGGCAGGAGGTCCTCCAGGCAGAAGGTCCTCCAGTCAGGAGGTCCTCCAGTCAGAAGTCAGACGTTCTGGTCTGGACTAATCTGGTCTGGAGTGGCCCCCCCCCCGAGCGTGAGGACTGTCCCGTGTGCTGCAGGTCTCCAGAGGCAGGTCATCGTGGACGAGCTGCCCCACCCCTTCGGCCTGACTCAGTACCAGGACTTCATCTACTGGACGGACTTCAACCTGCGCAGCATCGAGCGGGCGGACAAGCGCACGGGGCTGAACCGCACGGTGGTGCTGCAGGTAGGCTCCTGAGGGCGGGGCCAGGGCGGGGCCAGGGCGGCGTGATGACGGGGCTGTGTCCTCAGGGCCAGCTGGAGCTCATGCTGGACGTGCTGGTGTTCCACTCCTCGCGGCAGGAGGGCGGGAACGCCTGCTCCCTCAACAACGGCGACTGCGCTCACCTGTGTCTGGCCACGCCCGCCGGCGCCCGGTGCTGCTGCGCCTCCCACTACAGTCTGAGCGCCGACGGGCGCAACTGCAGCTGTGAGTAGTGTTACCGTGACGATGGCGTCCAGGGCTCCTCTGAGGGTTCCTCTGAGGGCTCCTCTGAGGGTTCCTCTGAGGGTTCCTCTGAGGGCTCCTCTGAGGGTTCCTCTGAGGGTTCCTCTGAGGGTTCCTCTGAGGGCTCCTCTGAGGGTTCCTCTGAGGGTTCCTCTGAGGGTTCCTCTGAGGGCTCCTCTGAGGGCTCCTCTGAGGGTTCCTCTGAGGGTTCCTCTGAGGGCTCCTCTGAGGGCTCCTCTGAGGGTTCCTCTGAGGGTTCCTCTGAGGGCTCCTCTGAGGGCTCCTCTGAGGGTTCCTCTGAGGGCTCCTCTGAGGGTTCCTCTGAGGGTTCCTCTGAGGGTTCCTCTGAGGGTTCCTCTGAGGGCTCCTCTGAGGGTTCCTCTGAGGGTTCCTCTGAGGGTTCCTCTGAGGGCTCCTCTGAGGGTTCCTCTGAGGGTTCCTCTGAGGGTTCCTCTGAGGGCTCCTGGTGATGTTGGCTCACCTGACCTTCATGGTCTGCCCCTCAGCCCCCACCAGCTTCCTCCTCTTCAGCCAGAAGTCCAGCATCAGCAGGATGGTCCCGGGGGACCCCAGCCCCGACATCATCCTGCCCATCCACGTCTTACGCAACGTCCGCGCCATCAGCTACGACCCGGTGGACCGGCTGGTGTACTGGCTCGACGGGCGGCAGAACATTCGCAGGGCGGGCGACAACGGAAGCACGGTGAAGGTCTTTGGTTTACCTCTGAGCTTACAGGAGACACGCAGACCAGAGCGTAGGTGACACGAGTGACGGGTTTGTCAACGCCACCTAGATCAGGGGAGTGTTGCAGCAGTCGCCACGGCAACAGCACCGTCACCCCACAGCCACAGGGGGTGTGAGCGAGTGTGTGTGAGTGTGTGTGTGAGAGTGTGTGTGTGAGAGTGTGTGTGTGTGAGAGTGTGTTGGGGTGCAGGCTGGTGTTGATCATGTATAGACGTGGGTGACCTCAACAACGGTGCTCTGCTGGTTCTGGCTCACCCCTGGGGGGTCTCTGGTCTTTGGACACACCATTGACAGACCCCCTGAGGACCAGGCCTGTGTGGAGGTGACGGTCCACGTAGACGTCCCCAGACCTCCTCACGTCCTCCTGAAACAAGAACGAGGAGGTTTAAAAGAAGAAATGAGGTCAAGCAGGAGGTCAAGCCTGTATTAGAGGCTGAAGGACAAACAAAGGGGAGCCCCCGTCCCCTGGCCCCCTGGCCCCAGCCCCCGTCCCCGTCCCCTGGCCCCAGCCCCCGTCCCCTGGCCCCCTGGCCCCAGCCCCCGTCCCCTGGCCCCAGCCCCCGTCCCCGTCCCCTGGCCCCAGCCCCCATCCCCTGTCCCCCTGGCCCCAGCCCCGTCTCATGAGCTCCACATCATCTCATAACCCCTCCAGGTGAAGGGTCCTTCCTGGTGAGCCAGCATCTGTGGTCCAGACCTTCACACGGTGTCCTCCAGCAGCTGTCCCAGACCGTGGCCCTGTGGCCCCTGAAGAGGAGACCTTCCTCAGATAATCCCAAGAAGGGCCCCGCCGAGGCCCTGAGAGCTGCTGAGGAACCAGAGCTGGCTGTGGAGTGAGACCCAGAGTGAGACATTCATCTGGAGATCAGACCAAACATCTGGAGGCCCGCTGGGCCCCAGCGAGGGCCCCACTGAGGACCTTTGTCCAGGAGCACCACCCCACTGAGATAGTAGGAAGGGACCTCTGAGGGTCTCCTCTAGAACTGAAGGTCCTTCTCACCCATCCTGTGGGTCAGATCAGGTCCTGTGAGGTGGACCCCTGGTGGAGCCACCACCTCCTCCACCAGCACCTCCTCCACCACCTCCTCCTCCACCAGCACCTCCACCAGCACCTCCTCCACCAGCACCTCCTCCACCACCTCCTCCTCCACCAGCACCTCCACCAGCACCTCCTCCACCACCTCCTCCTCCACCAGCACCTCCACCAGCACCTCCTCCACCAGCACCTCCTCCACCTCCACCTTGCACCTCGTGTCTTCTAGCTCCTCTGCTGCAGACCTCTGTGTTCTCAAACTTCTCCATTCCTCTGTCCAGTCGTCGGTGAGCGTGAGCGGCAACAGTCAGTCGGTGGAAAACCAGATCCACGACCTGAGCCTGGACCCCTACAGCCGCCACATTTACTGGACCTGCGAGACCACCAACACCATCAACATCCAGAAGATGAGCGGACCCAACGTGGGCGTGGTCCTGAAGGACGACACCAACAAGCCCAGGGCCATCGTGGTCAGTGCGGAGAGAGGGTGAGCTCCACTCTGCCTGAGGGCCCACCAGAAGATCAGGTTAAACCAGCCCCACGTGGGGGGCACCACCAGGTCCAGATGGGGGGGTTCTTAGGACAAGTCCAGATGGGGGGGTTCTGAGGACAAGTCCAGATGGGGGGGGTTCTTAGGACAAGTCCAGACGGGGGGGTTCTTAGGACAGGTCCAGATGGGGGGGTTCTTAGGACAAGTCCAGATGGGGGGGTTCTTAGGACAAGTCCAGATGGGGGGGTTCTTAGGACAGGTCCAGATGGGGGGGTTCTTAGGACAAGTCCAGACGGGGGGGGTCTTAGGACAAGTCCAGATGGGGGGGGGTTCTTAGGACAGGTCCAGATGGGGGGGTTCTGAGGACAAGTCCAGATGGGGGGGTCTTAGGACAAGTCCAGACGGGGGGGTTCTTAGGACAAGTCCAGACAGGGGGGGGTTCTTAGGACAAGTCCAGATGGGGGGGGTTCTTAGGACAAGTGCAGACAGGGGGGGTTCTTAGGACAGGTCCATATGGGGGGGTTCTGAGGACAAGTCCAGATGGGGGGGTTCTTAGGACAGGTCCATATGGGGGGGTTCTGAGGACAAGTCCAGATGGGGGGGTTCTTAGGACAGGTCCAGACAGGGGGGGGGGTTCTTAGGACAAGTCCAGATGGGGGGGTTCTTAGGACAAGTCCAGATGGGGGGGTTCTGAGGACAAGTCCAGATGGGGGGGTTCTTAGGACAAGTCCAGATGGGGGGGTCTTAGGACAAGTCCAGATGGGGGGGGGGTTCTGAGGACAAGTCCAGATGGGGGGGTTCTGAGGACAAGTCCAGATGGGGGGGGTTCTTAGGACAAGTCCAGATGGGGGGGTTCTTAGGACAGGTCCATATGGGGGGGGGTTCTGAGGACAAGTCCAGATGAGGGGGTTCTTAGGACAAGTCCAGATGGGGGGGTTCTTAGGACAGGTCCAGATGGGGGGGGGGTTCTGAGGACAAGTCCAGATGAGGGGGTTCTTAGGACAAGTCCAGATGGGGGGGGTTCTTAGGACAAGTCCAGATGGGGGGGGTTCTGAGGACAAGTCCAGATGGGGGGGTTCTTAGGACAGGTCCATATGGGGGGGGTTCTGAGGACAAGTCCAGATGGGGGGGTTCTTAGGACAGGTCCATATGGGGGGGGTTCTGAGGACAAGTCCAGATGGGGGGGTTCTTAGGACAGGTCCAGGTGATGGTTTAGGTTCCTAGAGGAGGTCCAGGTGATGGTTTAGGTCCAGATGATGAAGAACTGGAGTCAGGTGAGGTCCTGGTGGACGGTACCAGGTGAGTGAAGCTGCAGGTGCTGGGATCAGAGACGGTTGAGATGGTGAAGACCGCTGATGTGTGGGTCAGCCCAGAAGAACCCAGAAGAACCCAGAAGGAGCCTGACAGCCTGCTGGTCCTCCTGCAGGTCCATGTACTTCACCAGCGTGCAGGAGCGCTCGGCCAAGATCGAAGCGGCCAGCCTGGACGGGACGGAGCGAGAGGTTCTGTTCGCCACCGGGCTCTTCCGGCCCGTGGGCCTGGCCCTGGACAGCAGGGCGGGGAAGCTCTTCTGGGCCGACGCCGACCTCAAGCGCATCGAGAGCAGCGACCTGACGGGTGAGCGCCGCCCCCCGGGCCCCGCCCCCCGGGCCCCGCCCCCCGGGCCCAGGCAGAGGTGTGACCTGTCCCCCCCCCCAGGAGCCAACCGCATCGTCCTGCAGGACTCGGGCATCCTGCAGCCGGCGGGGCTGGCGGTGCTGGGGGGGCACCTGTACTGGGTCGACCGGCAGCAGCAGGTTCTGGAGCGCGTGGACAAGCTGAGTGGGGACGCCCGCACACGCGTGCAGGGGCGCCTGGCCTCCCTCACCGCCATCCACGCCGCCGAGCCCTTGGAGCGCCGCCAGCTGGGTGGGTGGAGCCCGCGGGCCCCCGGAGGGGCGGCCCCCCCGGAGGGGCGGCCCCCCCGGAGGGGGCGGCCCCCCGGAGGGGCGGCCCCCCCTGACCTCCCCCCTCTCACCCCAGACCACCACCCCTGTTCCCGTGACAACGGAGGCTGCTCCCACATCTGCATCGCCAAGCTGGACGGCACGCCGCGCTGCTCCTGCCCCGTGCACCTGGTGCTGCTGCAGGACCTGCTGCACTGTGGAGGTGGGCTCGGGGGGGCAGGGGGGCGGGGGGCGCACGGGGCTCACGGCTCCTCCCTCTTTCAGACCCGCCCACCTGCTCCACGGAGCAGTTCACCTGCACCACCGGGGACATCGACTGCATCCCCATGGCGTGGCGCTGCGACGGCATCGCCGAATGCGCCGACAGCAGCGACGAGGAGGACTGCCCCGTGTGCTCGCCGCTGCAGTTCAAGTGCGACAGGGGGGGCTGCATCGACGCGCACAGGCGCTGCAACGGAGAGCCCGACTGCGCCGACCAGTCGGACGAGCGCGACTGTCAGCGTAAGTCCTGCGGCTCCGCCCCCCCCACCTGTTCACGCCTGGTCCATCATAGACCGGCTGTCTTTGATCAGTCAGGATCAAAGACAGTCTTTGATCAGTCAGGATCAAAGACAGTCTTTGATCAGTCAGGATCAAAGAGGCCTCTGCTGCCCTCTGGAGGTGTGGCGCAGCGGTGCAGCCCCCCAGAGCCCAGCAGAGGGCGTGGCCGCTTCCACGACGTCCCCAGCAGAGCGCTCACCTGTCCTTGTGTCCCACAGCCGTGTGCCCCCCCCACCAGTTCCGCTGTGGGGACAACCAGTGCATCTCCAAGAAGCAGCAGTGCGACAGCTACTCCGACTGTCCCGACGGCTCCGACGAGCTCTCCTGTGGTAAGAGCCCCCCCTCCTGCCCCCCCACACCCCTCACCCCCCCCTCCTGCCCCCCCACGCCCTCACCCCCCCCACACCCTCACCCCCCCTCCTGCCCCCCACGCCCTCCACCCCCCTCCTGCCCCCCACGCCCCTCACCCCCCCCGCCCCCCACACCCTCACCCCTCACCCCCCACGTCCTCACCCCCCCACGCCCACCCCCCTCCTGCCCCCCCACGCCCTCACCCCCCCCTCCTGCCCCCCCACGCCCTCACCCACGCCCTCACCCACGCCCTCACCCCCCCACACCCTCACTCCTCACCCCCCACACCCTCACCCCCCACTTCCTGCCCCCCCTCATCGCTCTCCCCCCCCGCCGTCAGACACCGTCTCGCCCTCCCACGGCACCGGCAGCGGGCCCAACGCCATCGTGTCGGTCATCTCCATCATCCTGCTGGTGCTGGTCATCGGGGGGGCGTACTTCTTCTGCCAGCGCGTGTGCCGCTGCTACAAGGGCCAGAGCGGGGCCTTCCCCCACGAGTACATCAGCGGCTCCCCCCACGTCCCCCTCAACTTCATCGCCCCCAGCGGCTCCCAGCGCGGCACCTTCCAAGGTGAGCTCGCCGCCGCCCCGCGGGCCCGTGGCGTGGCGTGACGCTGGCGTGTGCAGGTATCTCCTGTGGGAAGTCCATGATGAGCTCCATCAGCCTGATGGGCAGCAGCAGCAGCGGCGCTCCCCTGTACGACAGGAACCACGTGACCGGCGCCTCCTCCAGCAGCTCGTCCTCCGCCAAAGGAGCCTTCTACCCCCAGGTACGCCCTCACGCGGGGCCCCTCGGGCGAGGCCCCTCACACGGGGCCCCTCGGGCGTGGCCCCTCACGCGGGGCCCCTCGGGCGTGGCCCCTCACACGGGGCCCCTCGGGCCCTCTGAGGTGTCAGAGGTGGGAGGCGTGGCCCCTCGGGCCCTCTGAGGTGTCAGAGGTGGGAGGCGTGGCCCCTCGGGCGTGGCCCCTCGGGCCCTCTGAGGTGTCAGAGGTGGGAGGCGTGGCCCAGGGCCGCTGGGTCGCGTGTGCTCATTAATTATGCGGCATGGTCAGACGCGCCCAGCGCTCCAGTCCGGACGCTGGCCCACCCCCCGCCTGTCTTGCAGATCCTGAACCCGCCCCCCTCCCCAGCGACGGACCGCTCCCTCTACAACGCCGAGGTCTTCTACTCGTCCAACAGCCCGTCCTCCACCAGGTCCTACAGGTGACTCTCGCTCGCCCGCCGCCAGCCCCGCTCCCACCCGCCACGCCCACTAACGCCTCCCCCCCCCCAGGGCCTACCACCCGGTCCGCGGGGCGGCCCCCCCCACCACGCCCTGCAGCACCGACGTGTGCGACAGCGACTACACCCCCCCCCCCCGGCGCCCTGGGCTCCTCGGGCCGGCGCTGGAAGGCCTCGGGCCACAGCAGCCTGGGCAAGCACAAGTACTACGTGGACCTGAACTCAGACTCTGACCCCTACCCGCCCCCCCCCAACCCCCGCTCCCAGTACCTGTCGGCAGAGGACAGCTGCCCCCCCTCCCCCTCCACGGAGCGCTCCTACTTCCACCTGTGCCCCCCTTCCCCCTCGCCCTGCACCGACTCCTCCTGACCTGCAGGGGGACCCCCGAGGCGGCGTGAGCAGGACCCGCTCCTCCGTCCCGACGGCGGGCTCAAGGCCTCCAGCTGCACCAAAAACCGCCGTCCCCTTTGATCTGCCATTCCATCAAAGCCCCTGTGATACCTCAGCCCGCCCCCAGCGGGACCACCAGCCCTCCAGAGGGGACGGACCTCCCCAGAGCTGCTCCCAGACCGGCCCGGACCCGGGACGTCTGTGAAAAAGGGAAGAGCGCGTGGACGAGTGGAGGCCAGACGTTTGAGACGAATGAACGAATGAACGAACGAATGAACGAATGAAGCTGTAGAAATGTGACTGGACGAGTAGGGCCAAGATCAAAGCATGACATCGACCTTTTATGTCCTTTTGTAGCTTGTTGCTCGTGTTTCAAATGGAGCTTTTTTTACGAACAAATATTTTGATACGTCGACTTTCTCGGGCGGAGGACGCCAGCCGCCGCCGCGTTTGTGATGAAGTGAAGCTTTTGTGTGAACCCTCGTTAACCCGCTCGTGTCGTCGTGTTTACTGTGTGTTTGCTGCTACTGTACAGATGTGATACCACAGCTCACCCTCACTATGTAACCACAAATTGTACATTGATTTTATAAAATACTCGTCTCAAAGAGGCCCTTCCTGTGGTGGTCCTGGGGGGGGCACTGGGGGGGGGGCACTGGGGGTTCAGGGCCCATCCAGAGGGATGCTGTTATCAAAGGTTGCACCTTCATCTCAACAGGATCAAAGGAAAACCTGTTTGATCTTCACCTTCATTTGAGACATCACATGACTGGAGGTCAAGGTCAGCTCAAGGTCGTCTGCTACCTTTATTAATAACTGCGTTCAACAAGTGACCTAAGAAACATCTCACAAATTAAAAAAGGTGACGTGAGCCCGCCGCCCCCTGCTGGTCCCACCAGGACCCGCAGGGGGGGCGCTTTGTGCCGCGTGCGCGTGGTTCCAGACGGACCCGCGGCCCCGGGGTGGGCGGGGCCTGTAAACAGGTTGGTGTGCGGAGGGTTAACTATCGGGGGGGGTCAGGCGGGGACGTGCTTCCAGGTGCTGACGAAGGCGGTGGGGATGAGGGAGTAGGGGACGGTGGTGATGGAGCTCCAGCCGTCGGTCACGGGGTCGTAGCAGTCCAGCGTCTTGCAGCGCTGCGTCCCGAAGTACCCGCCCACCACGTACAGCTTGTTGCCCGACGCCACCGCGTGGCAGCTCATGCGCTTGGACGTCATGTCGCCCACGCGCGTCCACTGCTTGGTGTCGCAGTCGAAGCGGTACGCCGACGCCGCCGTGAACTCCGTGTCGCCGCCCATGATGAAGATCTGGCTGCCCAGCACGGCGGCGGCGGTGTACCTCCAGGGCTGGGGGCACTCGGCCGCAAAGTCCCAGCGGTTACACACGGGGTCGTAGCTCTGCACCTGCAGGGGTCAGAGGTCAGGGGGTCAGGGGGGTTGGGAGGTCGGGGTCATAGGGCCTGACCTCATAGGGTTGGGGGTCAGAGGTCAGATATCAGGCGGGTCAGGGTCTGAGGTCATGCGTCAGAGAGTTGGGGTCAGATATCGGGGAGGTCAGGGGGTCAGAGGTCACGAGGACGGGGGTCATATATCGGGGGGGTTGGGAGGGTAAGAGGTCAGGGGGCTCGGGGTCATATATCAGGGGGGTCGGGAGGTCAGAGGTCAGGGTCAGGCTGACCCTCGAGCCCACCTTGGAGGCCTTCTCTCGGTGGATGTTGGTGCCCCCGAAGACGAAGAGCTTGAGCTTGGCGCTGACCACGGCGGCGTTGCTGACGCCGTCCCGCAGCGGCGCCATCATGACCCACTTGTTCTCCAGCGGGTCGAGGCGCTCCACCTGCGGCGGGACGAGCCGTCAGGGCCGGGCAGCGGCGGCGGCGCGGCGGCGGCGGAGCGCACTCACCTGCTTGAGGGAGATGGACGGCGAGGCGGGGAACACGCCGGCGATGGCGGTGTGGCCCCCGACCACGTACAGGCTGTTCTCCAGCTCGGCCGAGCCGTGGCCGAAGCGGGCGATCAGCATGGGCGGGCCCTTGGACCACTCCTCGTGGACGGCGTCGTAGACCCACACGTCCCGGGAGACGCCGTTCTCGGAGCCCCGCCCCCCCGTCACGTACACCTTGCAGCCAATGGCGCAGGCGCTGAACTCCTTGCGGGGGCTGGGCAGGTCGGCCTTGCGGATGATCTCCTTGGCCTTGTGGTCCACCTGGACACAGACGGCCGTGAGCTCGCCGGGCGCCGCCGCCGCCGCCCCCGTTGCCGTGGTTACCTGGTAGATCTTGTCGCACATGAAGGTCTGGCCCCCCAGGATCAGCAGCGTGTGCCCGGCCTTGCGCGGCCGAGCGCTGGGGCTGGTCACCACGCCGTCGTTCTGGAGGATCTTCTTACACTGGACCGCCTCCTCCACCACCGACCTGGGGGGTACGGGGGGGGCAGGGGGGGCACGTAGACATGTGAGGGATTATACAGTCATGTAGGAATTTATGTGATTAAGTAAAGTTCATAACCTCCATGAGACCATAAACCCTCCTCACGTCTGTTTAAAGTAAGGATCCGATATTTAACTACTAAGTTCTGAACATGAAACCCTCTTGACCCCTCTTGACCCCTCTTGACCCCTCATGAACCCTCTTGACCCCTCATGACCCCTCATGAACCCTCTTGACCCCTCATGACCCCTCATGACCCCTCATGAACCCTCTTGACCCCTCATGAACCCTCATGAACCCTCTTGACCCCTCTTGACCCCTCATGACCCCTCTTGACCCCTCATGAACCCTCCTGACCCCTCATAAACCCTCTTGACCCCTCATGAACCCTCATGAACCCTCTTGACCCCTCTTGACCCCTCATGACCCCTCATGACCCCTCATGAACCCTCTTGACCCCTCATGACCCCTCATGAACCCTCTTGACCCCTCATAACCCCTCTTGACCCCTCATGAACCCTCATGAACCCTCTTGACCCCTCTTGACCCCTCATGACCCCTCTTGACCCCTCATGAACCCTCCTGACCCCTCATAAACCCTCTTGACCCCTCACACGTTGGTTTGACCCCTGCTGAGGCTGATGGGCCTCTACTGTCCATAAACCTGGAGTTCTACATGTTTGTCTGAGGACCTGAAGTCGTCTTCTAACATCCTAAATGTCTGCCCCCCGAGGCTCTCTGAACCCCCCCGAGGCTCTCTGAACCCCCCCGAGGCTGCCTGACCCCCCGAGGCTGCCTGACCCCCCAGGTTCATTTAGAGATGGACCACTAACTGGATCAGTCCTGTTTGGTGATCAGGAGGGTTTGGTGAAGGTTCTCCGTCCTGCAGCTGTCTGTGGACCTGATGTTGGTCCCTGCCCCCTCCTCCAGGGGGACAGGACTGTCCTCTCTGTCCTCTCTGACCACGGCTCTTCAGCTTTGACGTGGTCAAACGGTGCTGACCGTCCGTCTCATCTTCAGTGGGATTAACGTTAATCTATCTGCTCTCATCTGCCTCCTCAACGTCTGAGAGGGTGAGCTCCGTCCCTCAGCTCTCCTCGTTAATCTGGTTAGTTCATCTTCTTAAAGTGCTCTGAGGCCTCGCCTGTCCGGAACAAACATCAGCAGCTGGAATATCAGCATAGCAGGAGGGCCCTCCCACAGACTACACTAGTCTACACTAGTTTACACTAGTTTACACTAGATTACACTAGATTACACTAGTCTACACTAGATTACACTAGATTACACTAGATTACACTAGATTACACTAGTCTACACTAGTTTACACTAGTTTACACTAGATTACACTAGTCTACACTAGATTACACTAGATTACACTAGATTACACTAGTTTACACTAGATTACACTAGATTACACTAGTCTACACTAGTTTACACTAGATTACACTAGATTACACTAGTCTACACTAGTTTACACTAGTTTACACTAGATTACACTAGATTACACTAGTCTACACTAGATTACACTAGATTACACTAGATTACACTAGTTTACACTAGTTTACACTAGTCTACACTAGATTACACTAGTCTACACTAGTCTACACTAGATTACACTAGATTACACTAGATTACACTAGTCTACACTAGTCTACACTAGATTACACTAGATTACACTAGATTACACTAGATTACACTAGTTTACACTAGTTTACACTAGATTACACTAGTCTACACTAGATTACACTAGTTTACACTAGTCTACACTAGTTTACACTAGATTACACTAGATTACACTAGTTTACACTAGTTTACATTAGATTAAACTAGATTACACTAGTCTACACTAGATTACATTAGATTACACTAGATTACACTAGTCTACACTAGTTTACACTAGATTACACTAGTCTACACTAAATTACACTGGTCTACACTAGTTTACACTAGATTACACTAGATTACACTAAATTACACTAGTCTACACTAGTTTACATTAGATTACACTAGATTACACTAAATTACACTAGTCTACACTAGTTTACACTAGATTACACTAGTCTACACTAGATTACACTAAATTACACTAGTCTACACTAGTTTACACTTGATTACACTAGTTTACACTAGTTTACATTAGATTACACTAGATTACACTAGTCTACACTAGTTTACACTAGATTACACTAGTTTACACTAGTTTACATTAGATTACACTAGATTACACTAGTTTACATTAGATTACACTAGATTACACTAGATTACACTAGTTTACACTAGTTTACACTAGATTACACTAGTTTACACTAGTTTACATTAGATTACACTAGATTACACTAGTCTACACTAGATTACACTAGATTACATTAGATTACACTAGATTACACTAGTTTACACTAGTTTACATTAGATTACACTAGATTACACTAGTCTACACTAGTTTACATTAGATTACACTAGTTTACATTAGATTACACTAGATTACATTAGATTACACTAGATTACACTAGTCTACACTAGATTACACTAAATTACACTAGTCTACACTAGTTTACACTAGATTACACTAGTTTACACTAGTTTACATTAGATTACACTAGATTACACTAGTCTACACTAGTTTACACTAGATTACACTAGTTTACACTAGTTTACATTAGATTACACTAGTTTACATTAGATTACACTAGATTACACTAGATTACACTAGATTACACTAGTTTACACTAGATTACACTAGTTTACATTAGATTACACTAGATTACACTAGTCTACACTAGATTACACTAGATTACATTAGATTACACTAGATTACACTAGTTTACACTAGTTTACATTAGATTACACTAGATTACACTAGTCTACACTAGTTTACACTAGATTACACTAGATTACACTAGTCTACACTAGTTTACACTAGATTACACTAGATTACACTAGTCTACACTAGTTTACACTAGATTACACTAGATTACACTAGTCTACACTAGTCTACACTAGATTACACTAGATTACATTAGTCTACACTAGTTTACACTAGATTACATTAGATTACTTTAGTTTACACAAGATTACCTTACTCTACATTTCTTTACACTAGTTTACATTTCTTTACACTAGTTTACATTTCTTTACACTACGTTAGAACCAGGAGTGTCTGAAGGTTCCTGGATTTAAATGAGCCTCCATCAGGAGGAGCTGGAGGTGCTACGACCCCCCCATCACCACCTGGTGGGTACGGTCACATGACCCCCCGTCACCACCTGGTGGGTACGGTCACATGACCCCCCGTCACCACCTGGTGGGTACGGTCACATGACCCCCCGTCACCACCTGGTGGGTACGGTCACATGACCCCCCGTCACCACCTGGTGGGTACGGTCACATGACCCCCCCGTCACCACCTGGTGGGTACGGTCACATGACCCCCCCTACCTGCTCCTGCGGTCGGCCATGACCAGGTCCTCACAGGCCACCACCTTCAGGAGACACTCTGAGGGCAGCAGAGCCAGACGCGTCCCCCGCAGCAGCTCAGGGAGGTGGGGGCGCCGGGCCTCCACGGCATGGTGCAGCCAGCGCATCACAGAGCTGAACACCACCTGGGGGGGCATGGGGGGTCAGTGGGGGGGTCAGGGGTCAGTGTGGGGGTCAGAGCTGCTCTCACCTGCTCGTCCTCCACCTCCAGCTCATCACTCAGGATCAGCTCCAGCAGCTTGTCCTTGGGCAGGTACAGGAAGTCCTCCGTGTCCCTCAGCTGCAGCACACAGACCACGGTCAGGGGGGTGGGGCCATGGGCGGGGCCAGGGCAGGGGCGGGGCCTACCGTCTGGTAGTGCAGCAGACACATCCTCCAGGACAGCTGGTACAGCCGCTGACACTGGTGGGCGTCGGCCAGCAGCATCATGCCCAGACAGTTGGACGGGTTCAGGTGCGCCTCCAGGAAGTCCGCCGCCGCGTCCCTCACCTGGTGGAACTGCAGCATGTCCCCCGCCTCCAGCAGGGACTCCGCCGTCTCCTCACTGATCACCACACGGGACGAGTACGCAAAGTCCAGCAGAAGCTCCAGGATCTGGTGGGGGACAGGGGTGAGGACAGGGGTGAGGGATGATGATGATGATGATGATGATGATGACGATGGTGATGGTGATGACGATGATGATGGTGATAATGATGATGATGGTGATGATGATGATGATGATGATGATGATGATGATGGTGATGGTGATGATGATGATGATGGTGATGATGGTGATGGTGATGATGATGATGGTGATGGTGATGATGATGATGATGATGATGATGATGATGATGGTGATGATGGTGATGGTGATGATGATGACGATGGTGATGGTGATGACGATGGTGATGATGATGATGGTGATGGTGATGATGATGATGATGGTGGTGATGATGGTGATGGTGATGATGATGATGATGATGGTGATGACGATGATGATGATGATGATGATGATGGTGATGGTGATGATGGTGATGATGATGGTGATGGTGGTGATGATGATGATGGTGATGACGATGGTGATGATGGTGATGATGATGATGATGATGGTGGTGATGATGATGATGATGGTGATGATGATGGTGGTGATGACGATGATGGTGATCACGGTGATGGTGATGATAGTGGTGATGATGATGATAGTGATGATGATGGTGATGATAGTGATGATGATGATGGTGGTGATGATGGTGATGAAGGTGATGATGGTGGTGATGATGGTGATGGTGGTGATGATGATGATAGTGATGATGATGGTGATGATGATGATGGTGATGAAGGTGATGATGGTGGTGATGGTGGTGATGATGATGATGGTGATGGTGATGATGGTGATGAAGGTGATGATGGTGGTGATGATGGTGATGGTGGTGATGATGATAATAATAATAAGGATGATGACGATGATAATAATGATAATGATGATGAAGGTCAGTGAAGGCCTACCTCAGGGTGGATGCTGTCTCTGAAGTTCACGTCGTTGTCCAGACTCTCCCTCAGACCTCCACTGAACATGGCCTCAAAGTAGTGGCTGCATGCCGCCAGCACGGCCCTGTCACACACACACACACACACACGTCACCTCAGAGCAGGGGCGGGGCCTACCTGTGGGGGCGGGGTCTACCTGTGGCAGGGGAAGGAGCGGTCTCCGGCCCTCAGGGTGACGTCGGTCAGCAGGCGCTGCTTCCTCATGACGGCGAGGCGAGCCAGCACGGCCTCAGGGTGAGACGGCTGGTGGAAGACGGAGGAGGAGGGGGAGGAGGAGGGGGAGGAGCCCAGGCCGGACAGAGGTCGACGCCCCTCCAGGGTCACTGACATGGGGTCACCTGACATCTGAGAGGTGGGGGAGTCAGGGGGGAGTCAGGGGGGAGGCGGGGGAGTAATAAGAGTGTTAACAACAACAGCAGCACAAGTGGGACATTAACTCTGGTGTGAGAGTGTGTGTGTTTGTGTCTGTTTATGTGCGTGTGTCTATGTGTATTTGTGAGTGTGTGTTTATGTGTGTTTGTGTCTGTTTATGTGTATTTGTGTGTCTGTATGTATTTGTGAGTGTGTGTTTATGTGATTGTATTTGTGAGTGTGTGTTTATGTGTGTGTATTTGTGAGTGTGTGTTTATGTGTGTTTGTGTCTGTTTATGTGTATTTGTGTGTCTGTATGTATTTGTGAGTGTGTGTTTATGTGTGTGTATTTGTGAGTGTGTGTTTATGTGTGTTTGTGTCTGTTCATGTGTATTTGTGTGTCTGTATGTATTTGTGAGTGTGTGTTTATGTGTGTGTATTTGTGAGTGTGTGTTTATGTGTGTTTGTGTCTGTTTATGTGTATTTGTGTGTCTGTATGTATTTGTGAGTGTGTGTTTATGTGTGTGTATTTGTGAGTGTGTGTTTATGTGTGTTTGTGTCTGTTCATGTGTATTTGTGTGTCTGTATGTATTTGTGAGTGTGTGTTTATGTGTGTTTGTGTCTGTTCATGTGTATTTGTGTGTCTGTATGTATTTGTGAGTGTGTTTATGTGATTGTATTTGTGAGTGTTTATGTGATTGTATTTGTGAGTGTGTGTGTGTGCAGTCGTCCATAATCGATCGTCCTGATCAGAAGTGTGCTATCGATACTGACGCTGTCCAGGTGTTTTCTCCTGGTGGGTTAGCGCCTCGGTTAGCCTCCAGCTGGTAAGAGAACTAGTTAAAGCCCCCTGACCCAGACTGGTTAGGGTGGCTGAGCTGGGTATCGATCCGGGTGAGCCCTGACCGTCTTCTGATGGATCGATCGGTGTGATCAGTGGCCGCAGCCGGGCTGAGCCAGCTCTGCTACCCCCCCCCAGTCCAACACACTGGTCGCCCTGGCGCTGATCAGGTATCGATCGCGGTGGGGACAGCTGATCGATGGAACAATAGTCGATAGCTCACCCCGTCGCGGCTCCTACGGCGTCCCGGCGGGGTGCAGACGAGGGCTGGCCGGCCCTGGACTCATACTTGAGGCGGCCCGGCGGCTCAGACTCGGTCCCGACGGCCCGGCCGCGCACAGCTCCGTCCGTCGGATCAATATTTAATGGTTGTTCCGTCCTGCGCCGCCGAACCGCCCCCAGCGTCCGCCGCCCCGCCGGCCAATCGGCCTCCGGCCCGCGCTGAGTGACGGCGCCTCGGCCAATCACAGCAGCGGACGCGAGCTCGGCCTGGGCCCGCGCCCAATCACAGGGGAGGTGGGCGGGGCATCTGCGCGGGTCTGCGGAACTTTATTGATTGTGGAGCTGACCGAAGTTGATCAGAGTTCCTAATCAAGTTCGGCCCAAGTGTTCCCAAACGGGCTGAGGGAGAAGTGGGGAACTGTTCCCAAACGGGCTGAGGGAGAAGTGGGGAACTGTTCCCAAACGGGCTGAAGGAGAAGTGGGGAACTGTTCCCAAACGGGCTGAGGGAGAAGTGGGGAACTGTTCCCAAACGGGCTGAGGGAGAAGTGGGGAACTGTTCCCAAACGGGCTGAAGGAGAAGTGGGGAACTGTTCCCAAACGGGCTGAAGGAGAAGTGGGGAACTGTTCCCAAACGGGCTGAAGGAGAAGTGGGGAACTGTTCCCAAGACGGGCTGAAGGAGAAGTGGGGAACTGTTCCCAAACGGGCTGAAGGAGAAGTGGGGAACTGTTCCCAAACGGGCTGAAGGAGAAGTGGGGAACTGTTCCCAAACGGGCTGAAGGAGAAGTGGGGAACTGTTCCCAAACGGGCTGAGGGAGAAGTGGGGAACTGTTCCCAAACGGGCTGAAGGAGAAGTGGGGAACTGTTCCCAAACGGGCTGAAGGAGAAGTGGGGAACTGTTCCCAAGAGAGGGAGAAGTGGGGAACTGTTCCCAAACGGGCTGAAGGAGAAGTGGGGAACTGTTCCCAAACGGGCTGAAGGAGAAGTGGGGAACTGTTCCCAAACGGGCTGAAGGAGAAGTGGGGAACTGTTCCCAAACGGGCTGAAGGAGAAGTGGGGGAACTGTTCCCAAACGGGCTGAGGGAGAAGTGGGGAACTGTTCCCAAACGGGCTGAAGGAGAAGTGGGGAACTGTTCCCAAACGGGCT
The DNA here is from genome assembly GCA_911728415.1 of Lagocephalus sceleratus. Taxonomy (NCBI): domain Eukaryota; kingdom Metazoa; phylum Chordata; class Actinopteri; order Tetraodontiformes; family Tetraodontidae; genus Lagocephalus; species Lagocephalus sceleratus. The sequence goes on from CAJVRN010000116.1 coordinate 500,849, forward strand.
GAGGGAGAAGTGGGGAACTGTTCCCAAACGGGCTGAGGGAGAAGTGGGGAACTGTTCCCAAACGGGCTGAGGGGAGAAGTGGGGAACTGTTCCCAAATGGCTGAGGGAGTTAGGGAACAGTCAGGGAACAGAGGGTCAGGGAACAGGTTAGGGAACAGAGGGTTGAACAGAGGGTCAGGGAACAGGTTAGGGAACAGTCAGGGTTGAACAGAGGGTCAGGGAACAGGTCAGGGAACAGGTTAGGGAACAGAGGGTTGAACAGAGGGTCAGGGAACAGGTTAGGGAACAGGTTAGGGAACAGAGGGTTGAACAGAGGGTCAGGGAACAGGTCAGGGAACAGGTTAGGGAACAGAGGGTTGAACAGAGGGTCAGGGAACAGGTTAGGGAACAGAGGGTTGAACAGAGGGTTGAGGGAACAGTTCCCTCAGGTGGACCGGAGGAGGCCCCACAGGCCCGGTGGTCAGACAAAAGAGTTTCCTGCTGTTAGAGTCCTCTTTATTCTCTTTAGGCTACAGTGAACATGAGGGGGGTCGGGGGTCGGGGGTCGGGGGGCTCCCTCCTCCAGGGTCATGACAGCAGGTACCGGGTGACCCCGCCCCCCCGGACCTCCCGCAGCCGCTGGCAGTGGCGCAGCATGTTGAGGATCCCCTGGAAGCGCTTGTCCACCTTCACCTGGGCCAGCTCACGCACGTCCTCCTCCACCACGAAGTAGTGCCCTGGAACACACGCGGCTTACGTCAGCGCCGCCAGGGCGAGGGCGAGGGCGAGGGCGAGGGCGAGGGCGAGGCGAGGCGAGGAGGGCGAGGGCGAGGGCGAGGGCGAGGGCGAGGGCGAGGGACGGCGAGGGCGAGGGCGGCGTGGGCGAGGACGGCGAGGGCGAGGACGAGGACGGCGAGGCGAGGACGGCGGGGCGAGGGGACGGCGAGGGCGAGGGCGAGGGACGGGCGGGGCGAGGACGGCGAGGGCGAGGCGAGGACGGCGAGGCGAGGACGGCGAGGGCGAGGCGAGGACGGCGTGGGCGAGGGCGAGGGCGAGGCGAGGACGGCGAGGCGAGGACGGCGAGGGCGAGGCGAGGACGGCGGGGCGAGGGCGAGGACGGCGAGGCGAGGACGGCGAGGCGAGGACGGCGAGGCGAGGACGAGGACGGCGAGGACGGCGAGGCGAGGACGGCGAGGACGGCGAGGCGAGGACGGCGAGGCGAGGACGAGGACGGCGAGGCGAGGACGGCGAGGACGGCGGCGTGGCCGAAGACGGCGAGGGTGAGGGCGGCGAGGGCGAGGACGGCGAGGGTGAGGGCGGCGAGGGCGAGAGGCGGGCGAGGGTGAGGGCGAGGACGGCGAGGCGAGGACGGCGTGGGCGAGGACGGCGAGGCGAGGACGGCGTGGGCGAGGGCGGCGAGGGCGAGGACGGCGAGGGTGAGGGCGGCGAGGGCGAGGGCGGCGAGGGTGAGGGGCGAGGGCGAGGCGAGGGTGAGGGCGGCGAGGGCGAGGACGGCGAGGGTGAGGGCGGCGAGGGCGAAGACGGCGAGGGTGAGGGCGGCGAGGGCGAAGACGGCGAGGGCGAGGGCGGCGAGGGCGAGGACGGCGAGGGTGAGGGCGAGGGCGAGGACGAGGGCGGCGTGGGCGAAGACGGCGAGGGTGAGGGCGGCGAGGGCGAGGACGGCGAGGGTGAGGGCGGCGAGGGCGAGGACGGCGAGGGCGAGGACGAGGGCGGCGTGGGCGAAGACGGCGAGGCGAGGACGAGGACGGCGTGGGCGAGGACGGCGAGGCGAGGCTTACCGCGGGTGTCCCTGGTCTCCTGGTCCTTGAAGCGCGCGTGCAGCGTGCGGGCGTGGGCGCTGAGGCCTCTGGGCGCCTGGCGCAGGATCCTGTACTTGGCCCTCACAGCCGCGTTGATGCTGAGCACGGCGGCGTTCAGCTGGTCGTACGTGACGCGCCCCCTCATGTACCTGAGGGCAAGGTGTCAGAGGTCAGGCCGGAGGCCCCGGTCGGGGGCCGGGGGCGGGGCCTTACTGAGGGATGCCCTGGAACTCTGGCAGCGTGACAAACTCCATCTCCCTCACAGACTGCTTCACCTGGTCAGGCTCAGACGGGCGGAGCTCCGCCCCCTCCTGCTGCTGGGCGCCGCCCTCACTGTGAGGAGACAGAGACCTGTGTTGTGTGTGTGTGTGTGTGTGTGTGTGTGTGTGTGTGTGTGTGTGTGTGTGTGGGGCTGATGCTTTACTGTGAGTGTGAGTGTGTGTGTGTGTGTGTGTGTGTGTGTGTGTGGGGCTGATGCTTTACTGTGAGTGTGTGTGTGTGTGTGGCTGATGCTTTACTGTGATGCTTACTGTGAGTGTGTGTGTGTGTGGGGCTGATGCTTTACTGTGAGTGTGTGTGTGTGTGTGTGTGGGGCTGATGCTTTACTGTGAGTGTGTGTGTGTGTGTGGGGCTGATGCTTTACTGTGAGTGTGTGTGTGTGTGTGGGGGGCTGATGCTTTACTGTGAGTGTGTGTGTGTGTGGTGATGTTACTGTGAGTGTGGTGTGTGTGTGTGGTGTGTGTGTGTGTGTGTGTGTGTGGGGCTGATGCTTTACTGTGATTGTGTGTGTGTTGTGTGTGGTGTGTGTGTGTGTGTGTGTGGGGGCTGATGCTTTACTGTGAGTGTGTGTGTGTGTGTGTGTGTGTGTGGGGCTGATGCTTTACTGTGAGTGTGAGTGTGTGTGTGGGGCTGATGCTTTACTGTGAGTGTGAGTGTGTGTGTGGGGCTGATGCTTTACTGTGAGTGTGTGTGTGTGTGTGGTGTGTGTGTGTGTGTGTGTGTGTGGGGCTGATGCTTTACTGTGAGTGTGTGTGTGTGTGTGTGTGGGGCTGATGCTTTACTGTGAGTGTGAGTGTGTGTGTGTGTGTGTGTGTGTGTGTGGCTGATGCTTTACTGTGAGGGGGGGGCGCTCCCGGGCATGTGTGCAGGGACGTGGTCACTCATGTGCTGGATGTCCTCCAGATACTTCTGAAACACGTCCTCCAGGTCCTGACACACGCACGCACACACACACACGCGCACACGCGCACACACACACACACACACACACACACACACACACACACACGTTCTATCTCTGTGAGGACTCTCAGGGACATTCCCTCCCAGCTCAATGTCCCATCCTAAGCCCCACATTTGTCCCACTAACGTCCTCACTTTGCAGGTAAAAGCATATTCTGGTCTTCACTCTGCAGCATGTGCAACAAAACAAACACACAGGTGTGGTGCATCTACGACACCTGCCACACCTGCCTCCTGACCCCCATGACCCTCCTGACCCCTCATGACCCCTCCTAACCCTCATGACCCTCCTGATCCTCCTGACCCCCCTCCTGACCCTCCTGACCCCCTGACCTCCTGACCCTCCTGACCCCTCATGACCCCTCCTAACCCTCATGACCCTCCTGATCCTCCTGACCCCTCCTAACCCTCATGATCCTCCTGACCCCCCTGACCCTCCTGAACCCTCCTGATCCTCCTGACCCCTCCTGACCCTCCTGACCCCTCCTGACCCTCCTGACCCCTCATGACCCTCCTGATCCTCCTGACCCCATGACCCTCCTGACCCCTCATGATCCTCCTGACCCCTGACCCTCCTGAACCCTCATGACCCCCTGACCCTCCTGACCCCCTCCTGACCCCACTCCTGACCCCTCATGATCTCCTGACCCCTATGATCCCTTATGACCCCTCCTGACCCCTCCTAACCCTCCTGACCCCCTCATGATCCTCCTGACCCCTCATGATCCTCCTGACCCCTCCTAACCCTCATGACCCTCCTGACCCCTCCTGACCCCTCTGACCCCTCATGACCCTCCTGACCCCTCATGACCCTCCTGACCCCTCATGACCCTCCTGACCCCCTCATGATCCTCCTGACCCCCCTCATGATCCTCCTGACCCCTCCTGATCCTCCTGACCCCTCCTAACCCTCATGACCCTCCTGACCCCTCATGACCCTCCTGACCCCTCATGATCTCCTTATGACCCCTCCTGACCCCTCATGACCCTCCTGACCCCTCCTAACCCTCATGACCCTCCTGACCCCTCATGATCCTCCTGACCCCTCCTAACCCTCATGATCCTCCTGACCCCTCCTAACCCTCATGATCCTCCTGACCCCTCCTGAACCCTCATGATCCTCCTGACCCCTCCTAACCCTCATGATCCTCCTGACCCCTATCTCCATCCCCTCTTGACCTTGAGCTCGTGGAGCTGCTCCCTCTGCTGACCGACACACTTGTCCAGCTCTTCCAGGAGCCTCCCGAGGGCGCACACCTCCTCTCCCAGTTTCTTCATCTTAGTTTGGGGCAAATCTGGACGTGACAGAGAAGAGCGCTCTTACTCTCCAAACACGTGCTTTCGTCGGCAGGCGTCAGTGAACGTGCTGCAGTCCCGCCCGCATCCGCTGGGGGCGGGCTCCAAAAAGCCCTGGCTCCAGTTCATTCACTTGCACTCATCAAAGACTCTCAGTCATTTTCTGTCTCAACTCTTCATGGTGTCACCAGCTAAAGCTCATCATCCTAAACTATCATCTGCTCCATCTGGAAATAGTTACATCATTAATGAGACATTCATCCTTACAAACTGGGCGTGGCTGTTTGATTTCCATGCCTGCCTCCAATACTGTCTGGATAGAACACACTTTAACCTCTGCCCCTCCAGCTCTGCTCCTGGAGAGGAACACTTCCTCTGACGCTGGAGGTCCGACCCGCGTCCACACGACCCGGCAGAGTCACACGCCCGACACGGTGGTGATGGTGGCGCGCCTCACCTGACAGGTCCAGTAGGTGTCGTAAAGACGAGATCTTGTCGTGAATGTGAGTGCTGACTCCCTCCAGGTCATTCATTTCCCTGAAAGACAACAATAAAACCATCACCATTTCATCACATGGACATCAGATAATCAACCGCCACGTCCAGCCTGACCCTTTGACTTCAACGTTAAAGGTGACCGAACCAATGCGGCTTCGAGCTGCTTTGAGGAAGGACCTGGACAATATTTACACGTCCTCTGGGACGGTGCAGAGCCGTTCATGTTATTATACTGTCCAAGAAAAGAAATCCAATATTCTCATCTAGGCCCACTCCAAACCCCAGAAGACACCAGGGTTTGAGACACATGATTGCACTGACGTCAGTGTCCAGACACGTTGCGGCCCTCAGCTGGAGCAGCGTCACGGCTCCAGACCTCCTGGGCTTGAGGTCATGACCTTCTCTGCAGATCCTCTGGGGCCCAGTTGAGGTCCAGGGGGACAGGTGGACAGCCATGTTCAGGTCTCTCCACAGGGTTGAGGTCTGGGATCTGACTGATCCCAGTGTCTCCATATGTGTCTCCATACTGGGGATGGTCTTGGTCAGGTGGTGTCCTCAGGTGTCTGATAGGGTTCTAGTCAGGGTTTCTCCAGACATGTCTCCTACACACCCCAGGTGTCCTCAGGTGTCTGATAGGGCTCTAGTCAGGGTTTCTCCAGACATGTCTCCTACACACCCCAGGTGTCCTCAGGTGTCTGATAGGGTTCTAGTCAGGGTTTCTCCAGACGTGTCTCCTACACACCCCAGGTGTCCTCAGGTGTCTGATAGGGCTCTAGTCAGGGTTTCTCCAGACATGTCTCCTACACACCCCAGGTGTCCTCAGGTGTCTGATAGGGTTCTAGTCAGGGTTTCTCCAGACGTGTCTCCTACACACCCCAGGTGTCCTCAGGTGTCTGATAGGGTTCTAGTCAGGGTTTCTCCAGATGTGTCTCCTACACACCCCAGGTGTCCTCAGGTGTCTGATAGGGCTCTAGTCAGGGTTTCTCCAGATGTGTCTCCTACACACCCCAGGTGTCCTCAGGTGTCTGATAGGGCTCTAGTCAGGGTTTCTCCAGAGTTGTCTCCTACACACCCCAGGTGTCCTCAGGTGTCTGATAGGGCTCTAGTCAGGGTTTCTCCAGAGTGTGTCTCCCTACACACCCCAGGTGTCCTCAGGTGTCTGATAGGGTTCTAGTCAGGGTTTCTCCAGAGTGTGTCTCCTACACACCCCAGGTGTCCTCAGGTGTCTGATAGGGCTCTAGTCAGGGTTTCTCCAGATGTGTCTCCTACACACCCCAGGTGTCCTCAGGTGTCTGATAGGGCTCTAGTCAGGGTTTCTCCAGATGTGTCTCCTACACACCCCAGGTGTCCTCAGGTGTCTGATAGGGCTCTAGTCAGGGTTTCTCCAGACGTGTCTCCTACACACCCCAGGTGTCCTCAGGTGTCTGATAGGGCTCTAGTCAGGGTTTCTCCAGACATGTCTCCTACACACCCCAGGTGTCCTCAGGTGTCTGATAGGGCTCTAGTCAGGGTTTCTCCAGACGTGTCTCCTACACACCCCAGGTGTCCTCAGGTGTCTGATAGGGTTCTAGTCAGGGTTTCTCCAGACGTGTCTCCTACACACCCCAGGTGTCCTCAGGTGTCTGATAGGGTTCTAGTCAGGGTTTCTCCAGATGTGTCTCCTACAGCCTGGTGCTGGCCCCTCAGGCTTCACTGTGGGGATGGTCTTGGTCAGGTGTGTCCTCCAAACATGGAGAAGCTTGTTCCTCACAGTCTGACAGATGTTTAGGGGTCTTCAGGCGTCTTCTACTGAGGAGAAGCTTCTGTCATGAAGCTCAGCCTGCTGGAGGAACCTTCTCTCATCTCCACTCAGGATCTCTGGAGCTCAGCCGGCCTGGTGGTGACGTCTCAGAGCCTTTCCTTCAGACTGCTCTGATGGTCAGACCTCCAGCTCTGGGAGGAGTCCTGGTTCTTCCAGATGTTCTTCCAGATGTTGGAGGCCATAAAAGCTCTGGAGTCACAGCTGAGCATCTGTGCAATATTTGTGGTTTTACAGAAAGTGAAACAATACTTGAATTTGGTTAATTTAACATAGCGGCAAAACGTAACAAAACGTCTCCAAAAACAGCACTATTCTGGGTGAAATAGTTACTCTACCATTACTGCAATTACCTATTATCATTTATTTTATTGTAAAAGCATTTGGGGGTTTTATGTGCCTGTCGGTTCCTCTATTAAGAAACTTACCAGAACCTTGTAAATGACTGTAATTCAACATTTCTATTCAACTTTGAGTATTTCTGTCATGTTCGGTCGTTATTCGGGTACAAACCTGCCGAGATATTTATATCTGTCCTGTTGTGGTATTTAGTTTTACACCTTCTGTACTCCTATTTGATAGTATTGATTTTTATGTACAAACGACTTGTAAACGAGTTTTGATCACTGCAGTGATAAATGTGTTGAGTCGTGAATGACATGATTGTTTAATGACATGATTATTTAATGACATTCTTATTTAATGACACTTATCTAGACGCTTTAGGTCGGTGGAAGCAGAATGAAGAGATTTGACACCTTATTGCATAAATAAACCAAGGGCATTTCGCTTTAACTCACCACTTTGGTGTTGGACTGTCGTCGCCGTCGGAGCCTTTTAAAGTATCAAATAAATGAAGGATAGTTTTATTATTATTGTTGTTGTACGTCCCCGCGCCGACGGTACTTCCGGTAGATTTGGCGGGCAACGCTGGGTTTAAATCCTGACAGGTGATTGGCTGAGGGCGGTTACGTCACGCACAAAACCGGATGCGCTTTTTCTTACACAGCCTTGCGTTAAAATGTTTAAACGATGTAAAATACCGACCTAAAGTTTGTCAGGGGATAACAAAAACAAAGGTACACAGATTTTATTCGTACTAAATAACATTTTGAGACATTTGGGGGTTAGTGGGAGTTTATACTTTCAAACAAATTCTGCTCACGTGAATAATTGAGCGGTCCCGTTTCATTAAAGCTGGTCAGTAACTAAGACTCTTGTTGAAGTGCCCCCATAGAACACACTTCGTTAGTCATTTAAAACGTCTTTGCGGACAGAAACGATGTCGGTGAAGGTCCAGGCTCTTACTGCGATAGGGCGCGCCCGGATGTGACGCGGCTCCAGGGCCGACTTCCGGCGGGCCGCGGGCCGTGGTCGTGGTGTGATGACGTCAGCCGATGGCCGCCGCGCCGCCGCTGCAGAAGGCTAACCCCGGGGCAGAGCTCGGCTGAAACAGGCTGCGGGCGCGGACCAGCACGGCCTGCGACGGTGGACGCGGACCAGCGCGGTTGTTAAGGCAGCGGGGCGGCCGCGGAAGAGCCCGGGGGCGGTAAGGCGACCGCAATGTGGAGCGATGGGGCACTTAGCCGCAGAGATGCTCGTTAGCTTAGCATGAGGCAGGGCTGCGTCTCACTTGAGGACGTTTGGAGGCGAAGCCCTCGTCAAACGTCCTCATCGGGGGTCGCGGGGGACGCGAGCCCGGGGCTCCTGCTCTCACACACGCGTCCCTCCTCCGGGATGGAGCGGCTGGGGCCCCTCCAGCTCCGTCCTGGAGGGCCCTGTTACAAAGTACCGAGCAGCCCCAGACCCCCTGGAACACCTTAAAGCCTTTAGAACGTCTCCTTAAAGCCTTTAGAACGTCACCTTAAAGCCTTTAGAACGTCACCTTAAGACCTTTAGAACGTCTCCTTAAGACCTTTAGAACGTCACCTTAAAGCCTTTAGAACGTCACCTTAAAACCTTTAGAACATCACCTTAAAGCCTTTAGAACGTCACCTTAAAGCCTTTAGAACGTCACCTTAAGACCTTTAGAACGTCACCTTAAAACCTTTAGAACGTCACCTTAAAGCCTTTAGAACATCACCTTAAAGCCTTTAGAACATCACCTTAAAACCTTTAGAACGTCACCTTAAAACATTTAGAACGTCATCTTAAAACCTTTAGAACGTCACCTTAAAGCCTTTAGAACGTCACCTTAAAGCCTTTAGAACGTCACCTTAAGACCTTTAGAACGTCACCTTAAAACCTTTAGAACGTCACCTTAAAGCCTTTAGAACATCACCTTAAGACCTTTAGAACGTCACCTTAAAACCTTTAGAACGTCACCTTAAAGCCTTTAGAACATCACCTTAAAGCCTTTAGAACATCACCTTAAAACCTTTAGAACGTCACCTTAAAACATTTAGAACATCACTTTAAAACCTTTAGAACATCACTTTAAAACCTTTAGAACATCACCTTAAAACCTTTAGAACGTCACCTTAAGACCTTTAGAACGTCATCTTAAAACCTTTAGAACGTCACCTTAAGACCTTTAGAACGTCACCTTAAAACCTTTAGAACGTCACCTTAAAGCCTTTAGAACATCACCTTAAAACCTTTAGAACGTCACCTTAAAACATTTAGAACGTCATCTTAAAACCTTTAGAACGTCACCTTAAAGCCTTTAGAACGTCACCTTAAAGCCTTTAGAACGTCACCTTAAGACCTTTAGAACGTCACCTTAAAACCTTTAGAACATCACCTTAAGACCTTTAGAACGTCACCTTAAAACCTTTAGAACGTCACCTTAAAGCCTTTAGAACATCACCTTAAAGCCTTTAGAACATCACCTTAAAACCTTTAGAACGTCACCTTAAAACATTTAGAACATCACTTTAAAACCTTTAGAACATCACTTTAAAACCTTTAGAACATCACCTTAAAACCTTTAGAACGTCACCTTAAGACCTTTAGAACGTCATCTTAAAACCTTTAGAACGTCACCTTAAAGCCTTTAGAACATCACCTTAAAGCCTTTAGAACGTCACCTTAAAACCTTTAAAACCTTTAGAATATCACCTTAAAGCCTTTAGAACGTCATCTTAAAGCCTTTAGAACGTCACCTTAAAACCTTTAGAACGTCACCTTAAAGCCTTTAGAACGTCACCTTAAAGCCTTTAGAACGTCACCTTAAAACCTTTAGAACATCACCTTAAAGCCTTTAGAACGTCGCCTTAAAGCCTTTAGAACATCACCTTAAAGCCTTTAGAACATCACCTTAAAACCTTTAGAACGTTACCTTATAACATTTAGAACATCACTTTAAAACCTTTAGAACGTCACCTTAAAACATTTAGAACATCACCTTAAAACCTTTAGAACCTCACCCTAAGACCTTTAGAACATCACCTTAAAACCTTTAGAACATCACCTTAAGACCTTTAGAACGTCACCTTATAACATTTAGAACGTCACTTTAAAACCTTTAGAACGTCACCTTAAAACCTTTAGAACGTCACCTTAAAACCTTTAGAACGTCACTTTAAAACCTTTAGAACGTCACCTTAAAACCTTTAGAACGTCACCTTAAAACCTTTAGAACCTCACCCTAAGACCTTTAGAACATCACCTTAAAACCTTTAGAACATCACCTTAGGACCTTTAGAACATCACCTTATAACACCGTCTTATAACATTTAGAACATCACCTTAACATCGTCTTATAACATTCAGAACATCACCTCATAACATTTAGAACATCATATAACATTCAGAACATCACCTTATAACATTTAGAACCTCACCTTATAACATTCAGAACATCACCTTATAACATTTAGAACCTCACCTTATAACATTCAGAACATCACCGTATAACATTCAGAACATCACCTCATAACATTCAGAACATCACCTCATAACCTTTCGAACATCACCTTATAACCTTTTGAACATCACCTCATAACATTGAGAACATCACCTCATAACATTGAGAACATCACCTCATAACATTTAGAACATCACCTTATAACATTCAGAACATCACCTTAGGACCTTTAGAACATTACCTCATAACATTTAGAACATCACCTCATAACATTTAGAACATCACCGTATAACATTCAGAACATCACCTCATAACATTCAGAACATCACCTCATAACATTCAGAATATCACCGTATAACATTTAGAACATCACCTCATAACATTTAGAACATGACCGTATAACATTTAGAACATCACTTCATAACATTTAGAACATCACCATATAACATTCAGAACATCACCTTATAACATTCAGAACATCACCGTATAACATTTAGAACATCACCTCATAACATTTAGAACATCACCATATAACATTCAGAACATCACCTTATAACATTTAGAACATCACCGTATAACGTTTAGAACATCACCTCATAACATTTAGAACATCACCATATAACATTCAGAACATCACCTTATAACATTCAGAACATCACCCTATAACATTTAGAACATCACCTCATAACATTCAGAACATCACCTCATAACATTCAGAACATCACCGTATAACATTTAGAACATCACCTCATAACATTTAGAACATCACCATATAACATTCAGAACATCACCTTATAACATTTAGAACATCACCTCATAACATTTAGAACATCATCATATAACATTCAGAACATCACCTTAGGACCTTTAGAACATTACCTCATAACATTTAGAACATCACCTCATAACATTTAGAACATCACCATATAACATTCAGAACATCACCTTAGGACCTTTAGAACATTACCTCATAACATTTAGAACATCACCTCATAACATTTAGAACATCACCATATAACATTCAGAACATCACCTTATAACATTTAGAACATCACCTTATAACATTTAGAACATCACCTCATAACATTCAGAACATCACCTCATAACATTCAGAACATCACCGTATAACATTTAGAACATCACCTCATAACATTTAGAACATCACCGTATAACATTCAGAACATCACCTCATAACATTCAGAACATCACCTCATAACATTCAGAATATCACCGTATAACATTTAGAACATCACCGTATAACATTTAGAACATCACCTCATAACATTTAGAACATCACCATATAACATTCAGAACATCACCTCATAACATTTAGAACATCACCGTATAACATTTAGAACATCACCTCATAACATTTAGAACATCACCTCATAACATTTAGAACATCACCTTATAACATTCAGAACATCACCTCATAACATTGAGAACATCACTTCATAACATTGAGAATATCACCTTATAACACCGTCTTATAACATTTAGCACATCACCTTATAACATTCAGAACATCGCCTTATAACATAGCCGTATAATATTCAGAACATCACCTTACAACATCACCTTATAACATTCAGAACATCACCTTATAACATTTAGAACATCACCGTACAACCTTGAGAACGTCACTTTATAACATTTAGAATATCGCCTGATAACATTTAGAACATCAGTGCTCACATTTATAACATCACCGTTGACCTCATCTTTATAACATCACCACTCATCTGATCTTTATAACCTATACTAACCCTACCTGTAACATATAAACCTCTACTCTATAAACCTGTACTATTTAAATCTCTACAACAAACCTACTTACGATGTAAACCTGTACTATATAAACCTCTACTTACTATATAAACCTGTCCTATATAAATCTCTACTATTTAAATCTCTACTGTATAAACCTCTACTTATTATATAAAACTCTATTATATAAACCTCTACTTACTATATTACTATATAAACCTGTCCTATATAAATCTCTACTATTTAGATCTCTACTGTATAAACCTCTACTTATTATATAAAACTCTATTATATAAACCTCTACTTACTATATAAACCTGTCCTATATAAATCTCTACTATTTAAATCTCTACTGTATAAACCTCTACTTACTATATAAAACTCTATTATATAAACCTCTACTTACTATATAAACCTGTCCTATATTAATCTCTACTATTTCTATTTAAATATCTACTGTATAAACCTCTATATATAAACCTCTACTTACTATATATAACTCTATTATATAAACCTCTACTTACTATATATACCTGTACTATATAAACCTGTACTATTTAAATCTCTATTTAAATCTGTACTGTATAAACCTCTCATATAAACCTCTACTCACAATATCTATAAACCTGTACTATATAAACCTCTACGTGCTATATCAACCTGTACATTGCAGGAATGTTGTAGCTGTATCAGATTTTCTATATGAAAATCGGCCGAAAATCAAATACGGCTGTATGGTTGCATTTGTAATGCAGTAATTAGTAATTTAACTAGCGTGACCTTTGCAGAATGATCACTTTCCAGTCTGTCATGTTTATGAAGCTGAGGGATCATTTAAATTTTTTGTTTGCAAAGTAGAAGACAAGACCTGTCGGCCTGAATTGTGCGGTATTTCTGTTGCAGTTGTAAGAACATGCTCATTGACGTGTTCCGATGGTTCTGTTGGTAGCATTGACCCAGCTGGAGCAGAACCTCAGTGACTGAACGCTAAAAAGGCTGATGTCTGTCTCAAAATGCTCAAGGATGAACGCTTGAATGAGACTGTTCCTTTGTTTCCAGCAGAATACTCTGTGATGGAGACTCCCGAAAGCCCGAGTCAGACCTCCCTGTCCCCCGAGGAGGGCGAGGACGAGAAGTCTCTTCCTGACAGCGAACTGCTGGATTCCCACGATGAAGAGGACAGGCTGATCTCAGACAGTGAGGTGGTCCAGGAAGACGACAACGAGGATCTGGTGGAGGACGACGACGAGGTTCACGGAAGAGGTTCTGAGTTTGAGGAACAGAGAGAAGAAGAGGACGAGGTGGTCCCCGATTTTGTGTCCGACCTGGAGGACGAGGAGCCGCTCGGAGAAACGGAAGGGATGGGGCAAGAGGACGGGACCATAATGCTGGTGGAGGGGGACGAGGACGGTCCTCACACGGAGCAGCTGAATGGGGACGAGGACGGGGAGAAGGAAGACGTGGACGAAGAGGACAGGGTCATCGACACCCCGCAGTCTCCAGACTTGGACCAGCCAGCAGGCTTCATGGCGGAGGAGGACGGAGAGGAAGGGTTCAGCGGCTATCGGGGGAGGGCGCGAGGGCCGCTGGAGGAGGACCAGCACAAAGCCGAGGAGCAGGAAAAGGATGAACGCATGAGGGCCGAGGTGAGGAGGAGGGCTATCGCCGTCAGCGAAATGAAGGACGATTCGGCGTCCGTTTCCCGCGAGCTGGATGAACACGAACTGGATTATGACGAGGAGGTCCCCGAGGAGCCCAGCGTTCCTCCACACGAGGAGGATGAAGACGAGGAAGACGCAAAGGCAGAGGGAGAGCCAGAGACCGACGACAAGAGCAGTAAGAAAAAAGAGAAGAAAGTCATCCTGTCCCCAAAAGACAAGGAGGGAAAGAAGGCGGATGGGCCTCTGGATCCTGAGAGGGTCCGGCGGAACTCGTCCAAAGACAAGAAGAAGGAGGACGACGACGGCGAGATCGACGAAGGAGAGATCGACGTAAGAGACCCCAGCTCTGGTGGTGACGTGTAGCTTCAGTGTGTGCTGCTTTGTTCCACACGAGTGAGGAAAACAAGGCGTGTAGACGCTATGTTCACATAGTGATCACGCCGCCTGTGCACAAGCGCCCTAGATGAGCGCCACCTCGTGCGCTCAGAAATGTGGACGTTTGGTGTTAGACGGTGAAATAACAAGCGGCTGTTTGAACAGTGTTTTTCAGCGTGTGTGTGTGTCTGATGTGACTCACGGCGGAGGGGTTCACACCATGTGACTCTAAACACGCCGGTTAATCAAACGTATCGGTAACTCGTAATGTTTGTGTGTCAGGACGATGACCTGGAGGAGGGGGAGGTCAAAGACCCTTCAGACAGGAAGATCCGACCACGTCCCATCTGCAGGTTCTTCATTAAAGGTACGACCGTCATCACGAGTGGTCCTGACTGTTGCAGCTCGCGGTCGCCTTAGAGCTGTTTGTCATGTTGTCGTGTGGTTTGTTGTACGGCAGGGGGCGCTGTGTGCTCACCTTTCATCTTATTGACTACTGAGACCATGAGGACGATAGCGCGGCGCCTCCAGCTCTGCGCTGATTTATTTGGACTGATTTTTAAAAACAAAACTCCTCATGCGAGTCACACCAGAGAACAACGTCTCCGTGTCAGCTCCTTGTGGAGTTAATCACGTTACCACGACGACACAACCGGAGCAAAGACAGCGATCTATGTCCACCCTTTGCCCTAACTGGGTGTGTGTGGGGGGGGGGCTGAGGGAACTGCTGGTCCTCCGGCCGATCAGAGCGCCTCGGTGCTGCTCTGGGGAGTCTGTGATTGGCTGCTATGGCAACCGCAAGGGTGAGGGCGTGTCCCGGGTTAGTGGACACCCCCATCAGCCAGCGGCTCCTCCAGGAGATATCGCCACCTCTTCAGATGATGCCTCGCCCTCACCAGGAAGTGTCTCCAGGGCTGGCGAGAACCCGTCCAGCACGTCAGACCTTTCTATCGATGCATCTGTTGACGAACAGAAACCGACTTATCAGTGACGTGGCGTGATGCGTGGAATGAGCGTTTTTGTTGTGGGAGAGTTTTAACCAGCAGTGTGCTTGTTGCAGGAAACTGTACCTGGGGGATGAACTGCAGGTTCATCCATCCTGGAGTCAACGACAAAGGCAACTACTCTCTCATCAGCAAACCAGATGTGTTCGCGGCCAACGGCGCTCCTCCTGGAGGACCACACCCTCTCATTCCCAACAACCCCTGGGTACGCCCCCCCTGTCTGCCTGCCTGTTTAACCCCAGAGCTGCAGGCGGTGAGTCGACCTGAACGACCTGTGACTGTTTCAGGCTGGGCCTGCAGTGGAAGAGCTCCCTCCCCCTCCACCTCCTCCTCCTCCTCCAGTGGAGCCACCAGTGGAGAGTGCCTGGGAGAGAGGCCTGAGACACGCCAAAGAGGTGAGGCTGCTCCCTCCAGCTGCTCCCTCCAGCTGCTCCACTGCTCTTCTGGCCCCTGAATGTGTTCAAAGTGAACACGTGGTATCTCTGAGGATGTTTGCAGATGTTTGTGGGGTCTCTTAGCTGCTGTGACAGTAGACGTGAGGGTTGTCCCAGGGTAGAGGGCTGACCCAGGGTGTCGTTGCTGCAGGGGTTTCTGTTCGTCTGTCCTGGTGTCACCCGTGTTCCTAACCTTGAAGGTGTCCCTCAGGTGCTGAAGAAGGCCACCATCCGCAAAGAGCAGGAGCCGGACTTTGAGGAGAAACGCTTCAACGTAACCATCGGAGAGGACGACCGGGAATTTGACAAAGAGAACGACTTCTTCAGAGAGCGCAGCTACCGCATCATTCGGGAGTATGACAGCCGTCTGTTAGGACGCGCATGGTGGCCGTTGTGTAGGAGGAGGCTTTGACCTTCCTGGTTTCCACATTTGTGTTTTTGTCTTGCAGTGAAATGGAGTTCAGAGATCCCGTGTACAGGTAGGACTCCCCGTGTGTGTGCGTGTGTGTGTGTGCGCCCCTGAGAGCGAGTGAGCAGGGTTTACACTCACCTTCTCTTCCACAGCGACCCCTACGCTGATCCCTACTATGACTATGAAATGGAGGCGCTCTGGCGAGGCGGACATTACGAGAACTTCAGAGTGCAGTACACTGAAGCTCCTCTTCCGTATCACTACAGCGTCAGTGTCCTTCACAGTCAACGCCACGCAAGCTTCCGTTTCCTTGGATTCGCTCGAGCTCGTGTTTGTGTGCGCCTTCCTCCACAGGAGCGAGAGCGCGAGTGCGACCCCCGGGAGCGTCACCGGGACAGAGACCGGGAGAGGGACCACCGGGAGAGGGAGCGGCGGCAGAGGGAAAGGGAGAGGGAGCGAGAACGGGAGAAGGAGAGGATGATGAGGAGGAAGGAGGAGTGGGAGAAGGATCGGATGAAACGGGACGAGAAGGAGAGGCCCAGGATGCGCCCTCCCCGTGACCCCAGGGAGAAGAAGGAGGAGGACAAGCTGAAACCACGTCCTCCTCTGGACATGCCGCCCAAGTAAGTGAGGGTGAATCTTCCTGGAGCAGCTGTCCATCACACCTCTGGGAGCATCCTGGCTGGTGGAGAAGAACGTGTTGAGCAGGAGCGTCATCGCTCCATTGCTCAACAGCGGGAGTGGGTGGGTGGCTCCATTGTCTGGTTATTGTGGAGAAGGTGGAGGTTTTTTCCCCCAACGGTGGTGATGACACGGCCTTGCGGGCACACGCCCTGGGGCATTGTCACGCTGAATGACGTCAGGCTCCTCCAGCACGTCCAGGTGGTGAGGCTTCAAGTGTCAGCCTGGCCCCGCGGCACTTCAGTGACACTCGTCATTGAACAAACAGACTTATTTATAATAATTTGCCAGCCCATTGATGACCCTGCCAAAGTGTTACGTTTGCTGTGGGATTTTGGAGTTTATTTTTAAGGCCTCTGTCATTCCTCCTTCCTACAACACAAGAGGAACAGCAGCTAAAAATAGCAGCTTCTGAAAGGCCTTGCGTCATGCAGCCTGCAGCATTCATCAGCCCTGTGGAATTTCTCTGTTAGCGGTTGGTGTTGGTGGCTGTTACTCATTCACAGTTGTGGAACCGCTGCCTTGAGCCGCTACGCCCCCCCAGCGGAGTAGAGGCCCCCGCAGAAGGGCAGGGTTTTTTAAAAAGTGTCCCAGAAAAGGCCCTGCTCTGTTGAGGCAGCAGTGGTGCACGTTCTCACTCATATCTGCTGCGTGGGCTCGGGGAGGAGGCGTGGCGGAGTTCCTAAAGCCTGAACATTTAAATACAATACTTTAATTTGACATTAACAAGGCTTCCACGTTGACGTTTCACCTGAAACTCACTTGTGGAAACGGTGGTGCAAACTCAGAAGTTCCCTCCTGTAAAATAAGTGACCTGGTTTTCAACAGCTGAGCGCTACCGCAGCACCTGGGTCTGTCCCCTCGCTAAGGATCACCTGGTTCAGGCGCCCCACACGCCGCTGCGCACACAAAGAATTGCAGAATCCTTTGTGTGCGTCCTAAAACGCTCCAAATAAGCCCACAAAATTAACTCATCAATGATTTGACGTGACCCGCGCTGCCCCGTCTCTGATGGGCTTGTCAGTCCTGGAGGGCCCTGGGGTCTCCGTCCTGGGGGACACTGGTGGGGTCTCCGTCCTGGGGGACACTGGTGGGGGCTCACTGGTGGGGGGTCTGTGCCCCTCCCTCCAGCATCGTTTACAGCATAACTGAGCTGTGGCTTTTCCCAGCACCAGCTTTGGAGCAGCTGAGGTGCGTCTGTGTTCAAGACTCAGCAGCTCTGATTGTCCTCCTCTGGGTTGGGGCTGCTGGAGGAGCGTCACGCTGGTGGAGCGTCACGCTGGTGGAGCATCACGCTGTGCAGCGCTGGTGTTGATCCTCTCTGCTCCTCTCAGCAGGCCGGTGGAGCCCAGCTTGAAGAAGGAGGCGGTCCTGGTCATGAGGCGACCGGACGAGTGGAAGGACCCGTGGCGCCGGTCCAAATCTCCCCGGAGACGGCCTGGGGTCGGGTCCCCTCCCCGAGGCCGTCGGCGACACAGGCCCTCGGGCTCCTCGGCCTCTCTGTCCAACTCCTCCAGGTGAGAACGGGTCTGGGGCCTTGAGCCGTGCTCGGAGCCCGGAGTCACCAGCAGTGTCCCCCGCAGGTCCTCCTCCCGCTCCTCGTCCTACACCGGCTCAGGCTCGTCTCGCTCCCGCAGCCGCTCCTCGTCCTTCAGCTCCTACTCCAGCCACTCCTCCCAGCACAGCTCCTTCAGCGGCAGCCGCTCCAGGTCAGGGTCAGGGTCGGGCCCCAGTGCTTTGGTGGACGCCGAGGTCCGTGACCGTGCGTCTGTTTTGATTGTCAGGTCTCGATCGTTCTCCACATCTCCGTCACCAAGTCCAGCCACCCTGAGGAACACTAAACCCAAAGCAGACGTTCCTCCTTTGTTACCTAAAGGGTGAGTTTGACCTTGGTGTTTCAGTGAGCGTGTGATGCAGGCTGCTTCATCAGCACCTCCTCTGTTATCTGTTGGTGTCTGACTGCTTGCACCTGTTGCCCCCGCAGAGATAAGCCTCCTCTGAAGAAGGCTCCGAGCCCCCCTCCACCTGCGGGGGTCCAGGGCAGGCCTCCCAAACCCCTTCTCGAGGGAGGCAAGCCTCCAGCCAATCCCAGACAGCCTGGAGGCACAGGCGTGAGCGGAGCGGCGAGACCTCTGCCTCCACGAGAGCCCGGAAAACCTCCCCAGCCCAGGACCGACAGGAGGAAAGAGCGGCAGGAGCCTCCTCCTCATAGGTGGGTGTATTCCTGCGTAGAGCCAGTAAAACAGAAACACACCACACAAACATCGTCGCATTTCAACTGAACCCGCAGTTTGAAAACAGGAAAAACTGCATGGATGTTGTGTGTGAGACTTCTGGCTCAGGGGATTGTTTTATGGGAGTGACAGTGGAAACAAGAAGAGGGAGAAGGCAGGGAGTGTGCGTGGGTGGGTGAGAGCGCAGGGAACTGGAACCTGTTGTGTGTAGTCACGGCTGCTCCCTTTGCCACATGACTTCTGCTTTAGTCTTACTTCATGTCTCTGAGGTCCACTTGGCCGTCTCGGTGGTATTGCGGTCGCCTGGAAGTAGCATCGTAACGTTAACTCAGATGTAGCGTTAACATGGCTAACCATGTCGGGGCTCCTTTGAAAATGTGTTTCTCTTCCAGGCGAACTAGTCGTAGTGTTAGCGGGAGCGGTAGCAGTTACACCGGTTCAAGCTCCAGGTCCAGATCTTCTTCAAACTCCCTGTCACGCTCCCGTTCACGGTCTGGATCGAGAAAATCCAGGTGACGTGACAGTCCAGTAAGAGTAAAGAGAGAGTTGGTATTTCCACTAGTGCTACCAAGTGTGATTAATGGTCCAACGAGAGCTGACCCTGATTGGCTGCTTTGACCGGCGCCCCCCGTAATCGCCTCCCGTCGTCTCCGTCCAGGTCGCTGAGCGTGAGCAGCGTGTCGTCGGTGTCGTCGGCCTCGTCTGGCAGCAGCTCGGTGCGTAGCGCGGACTCGGACGACATGTACGCCGACCTCGCCAGCCCCGTGTCCTCTGCCAGCTCCCGCTCGCCCACCCCCAGTCACCCCAGCAAGGAGCGAGGGGCGCCGCGGGATCGAGCGCCGCACGCCCGCGACAAGAACAGAGGTGAGTGAGGGAGCTCGAACAGACGCACCGTGACTGTCCCAGACACACACACGCGCGCACACACACACACACACACACCGGGAGTGGAGGACAGACCACACCTGACCCTTGTGTCAGCTGACGTGACCCCGCAATCAAATAATCAATAAGGTTGACTAGTGACTCTGGAGCTGACGGTTGTGACTCTGGAGCTGACTTTAGTGACTCTAGTGACTCTGGAGCTGACTCTAGTGACTCTCGTGACTCTGGAGCTGACTCTAGTGACTCTAGTGACTCTGGAGCTGACTCTAGTGACTGGAGCTGACTCTAGTGACTCTAGTGACTCTGGAGCTGACTCTGGTGACTCTAGTGACTCTCGTGACTCTGGAGCTGACTCTAGTGACTCTCGTGACTCTGGAGCTGACTCTAGTGACTCTAGTGACTCTGGAGCTGACTCTGGTGACTCTAGTGACTCTGGAGCTGACTCTGGTGACTCTAGTGACTCTGGAGCTGACTCTGGTGACTCTGGAGCTGACTCTAGTGACTGGAGCTGACTCTAGTGACTCTAGTGACTCTGGAGCTGACTCTAGTGACTCTAGTGACTCTAGTGACTGGAGCTGACTCTAGTGACTCTAGTGACTCTAGTGACTCTGGAGCTGACTCTAGTGACTAGTGACTCTGGAGCTGACTCGTGACTCTAGTGACTCTGGAGCTGACGGTTGTGACTCTGGAGCTGACTCTAGTGACTCTGGAGCTGACGGTTGTGACTCTGGAGCTGACTCTAGTGACTGTAGTGACTCTGGAGCTGACGGTTGTGACTCTGGAGCTGACTTTAGTGACTCTAGTGACTGGAGCTGACTCTAGTGACTCTAGTGACTCTGGAGCTGACTCTAGTGACTCTAGTGACTCTGGAGCTGACTCTAGTGACTCTAGTGACTCTGGAGCTGACTCTAGTGACTCTAGTGACTCTAGTGACTCTGGAGCTGACTCTAGTGACTCTAGTGACTCTAGTGACTCTAGTGACTCTAGTGACTCTGGAGCTGACTCTAGTGACTCTAGTGACTCTGGAGCTGACTCTAGTGACTCTAGTGACTCTGGAGCTGACTCTAGTGACTCTGGAGCTGATGGTTGTGACTCTGGAGCTGACTCTAGTGACTCTAGTGACTCTGGAGCTGACGGTTGTGACTCTGGAGCTGACTCTAGTGACTCTGGAGCTGACGGTTGTGACTCTGGAGCTGACTCTAGTGACTAGTGACTGGAGCTGACTCTAGTGACTCTGGAGCTGACTCTAGTGACTCTAGTGACTCTGGAGCTGACTCTAGTGACTCTAGTGACTCTGGAGCTGACTCTAGTGACTCTAGTGACTCTAGTGACTGGAGCTGACGGTTGTGACTCTGGAGCTGACTCTAGTGACTCTTATGACTCTGGAGCTGACTCTAGTGACTCTAGTGACTCTGGAGCTGACTCTAGTGACTCTAGTGACTCTGGAGCTGACTCTAGTGACTCTAGTGACTCTAGTGACTCTGGAGCTGACTCTAGTGACTCTAGTGACTCTGGAGCTGACTCTAGTGACTCTAGTGACTCTGGAGCTGACTCTAGTGACTCTAGTGACTCTAGTGACTCTGGAGCTGACTCTAGTGACTCTAGTGACTCTGGAGCTGACTCTAGTGACTCTGGAGCTGACTCTAGTGACTCTAGTGACTCTGGAGCTGACTCTAGTGACTCTAGTGACTCTGGAGCTGACTCTAGTGACTCTAGTGACTCTGGAGCTGACTCTAGTGACTCTGGAGCTGATGGTTGTGACTCTGGAGCTGCGGGTTGACTCGTGGTTTCTGGGGTTGTTCTCAGCAGACAGGCCGCTGAAGAAGGAGGAGTCCTTTAGAGAAGACCGTCGTAAGATGGAGCCCCCCGGCGCCTCCCCCCGAGGAGGAAACCCCGTACACAGGTCAGGCCCTGCCAACAGGGGTGTCCACCCTCTGCACCCCCCACCAGGAGTCATGGGACCACCTGGAAGCCGCGGAGGTTCAGGGTCCCACAAAGACATCAAACTCACCCTCCTCAACAAGGTAAGGCGTCCTGTGGCGTTGCCGTGGTAACAGGAGGAGGTGCAGAGAGCTCGGTGCTTCTCCTGAGGTGATGATTTGTTGTTCTTCTGTGTCCTCGTGGGAGCAGCAGCAGGGAGACAAGAGCAGCAGGAAGAGGTACCTGTCCTCGGACAAGAACAGGCCCGGCTCCCCCCCCAGCAAGAGGATGGCCTTCTCTCCAGACCGAGGTACGGCTGTAGCGCCCACACGCCCCTCCTGTCGTCCAGGGCGACCACGCCGTCCTAACCACGCCGTGTGTTTCAGGCCGTGAAAAGAGGATCCCTCTTCGAGCCCCGCTCTCCCCCCGGATGGAGCGGCCGAGAGGCCAGGGCCCCCGGGCGGTGCCCCCCCAGGGAGACAGGTACGTGTGGGCTGAAGGCCTCTGGCCCGCGTGACCTCTGAGCTCGCCTCACACCGATGAAATCGTCTCGCTGCTCCTCAGGAAGCGGCCTCTGTCACCTCCACCCAAGTCGTCTGGGAAGGGCCCCGCGGCGCCGTCGGGCAGGCCAGGGGGCGGGGCTCGGGGGCCCCGGCTCCAGCAAGCCCAGCAACACGCTGTCGCGCCGCGAGGAGCTGCTGAAGCAGCTGAAGGCCGTGGAGGACGCCATCGCCAGGAAACGAGCAAAGATCCCTACAAAGTAGGACGCCTTTCCTCGCCAGCGGCCCCGGGAGGCGGAGCGACTCGGAGGACACGGCACACGGCGCCCGCGGGCGCGCGGCCGGCCACACCCCAGCCCACGGGACGCTCGCTCGTATTTGTCTGACCTTTGACCCCCTCCAGTAGTGCGAGCGTCGCGGGCGGCCCGGCGGAGACCGCCACGCCCTCTTTTTAACCCTTTCATGTCTTCTCTGTCAGCGGCCTGTTTTACTCGTGTCACGTGTTTAGTTGGAGCGGTGGACTCGCTGAGAAAACACGCTTTGCTTTTGTGACAGAAGCCTTTAAATAAAATATTTTGATAAAGAGGCCCCGCGTCCTCCTTGATGCCGTCTGTCCTGACCCCAGGGGCGTGGCCTTGGCTGAGGTCAGTGTCTGGGCCCGTTACCTGGAGAGGTGAGTCTGAGGCGGCTTTATGGTCCCGGGGGGTCAGGGTTAGGGTGTGAGCGCGTAGCAGGAGTTCCTGGGGGGAATCCACGTGAGCGGCGTCCTCAGTGCTGACGGGGCTCTGACGTGCACCAGCGGGCCTGCAGCTCCCTGATGTTTCCTGTGTGGTGCAAGAACAGGTTGGAGAGGCTGGCCACGCCCCCGTGACTCCGTCGGCTACGACCCCTCAGGCTTGAAGGGCCACGCCCCCTGTCAATCAATCAATCTTTGTTTATACAGCGTCTTTTACAATCAAAATAGTTTCAAGGCTCTTTCCAGGATCCCAGGACCTAACCCCAGACAAGCAACAGTGGCAAGGAAACACTCCCCTTTAACAGGAAGAAACCTTGAGCAGGACCAGGCTCATGTAGGGGGACCCTCCTGATGATGGACAGATGGGTAGAGAGAGAGGGGAGGAGAGGATAGAACAGGTAGGAGAGTAAACCAAACCATGACCCAGTGTGGTGACAGAGGCCTGTCAGGTGATCATGTTTCTGGACCCTCAGCCTCGGCCTATAGCAGCATAACTAGTATCTTAACCTAGTGATCCTATAGCAGCATAACTAGTATCTTAACCTAGTGATCCTATAGCAGCATAACTAGTATCTTAACCTAGTGATCCTATAGCAGCATAACTAGTATCTTAATCTAGTGATCCTATAGCAGCATAACTAGTATCTTAACCTAGTGATCCTATAGCAGCATAACTAGTATCTTAACCTAGTGATCCTATAGCAGCATAACTAGTATCTTAACCTAGTGATCCTATAGCAGCATAACTAGTATCTTAACCTAGTGATCCTATAGCAGCATAACTAGTATCTTAACCTGGTGATCCTATAGCAGCATAACTAGTATCTTAACCTGGTGATCCTATAGCAGCATAACTAGTATCTTAACCTGGTGATCCTATAGCAGCATAACTAGTATCTTAACCTAGTGATCCTATAGCAGCATAACTAGTATCTTAACCTAGTGATCCTATAGCAGCATAACTAGTATCTTAACCTAGTGATCCTATAGCAGCATAACTAGTATCTTAACCTAGTGATCCTATAGCAGCATAACTAGTATCTTAACCTAGTGATCCTATAGCAGCATAACTAGTATCTTAACCTAGTGATCCTATAGCAGCATAACTAGTATCTTAACCTAGTGATCCTATAGCAGCATAACTAGTATCTTAACCTGGTGATCCTATAGCAGCATAACTAGTATCTTAACCTGGTGATCCTATAGCAGCATAACTAGTATCTTAACCTGGTGATCCTATAGCAGCATAACTAGTATCTTAACCTGGTGATCCTATAGCAGCATAACTAGTATCTTAACCTAGTGATCCTATAGCAGCATAACTAGTATCTTAACCTAGTGATTAGACGACCCCCTAAGTGTGATCATTAGTCTGTCTATGATAGTAACTGAACTACAAGGTTAGTAACAATAAGCTTTATCAAAGAGGTAGGTTTTAAGTCTGGTCTTAAAAGTAGAGATGGAGTCAGCCTCCCGTACCAGGACAGGGAGCTGGTTCCATAGCAGAGGGGCCTGGTAGCTAAATGCTCGGCCCCCCAATCTACTCCCAAAGACTCTGGGAACCACAAGTAGACCAGCGTTCTGAGAGCGGAGCGGTCTATTGGGCTGATAAGGTATCACTAGCTCCTCCAGGTAGGATGGAGCTAGGCCTCTGAGGACCTTGTAGGTCAAGAGGAGGGTTTTAAAAATGATTCTGAATTTAACGGGCAGCCAATGAAGAGACGCCAGTACAGGAGTTATGTGATCTCTTTGGTCAGTACCTGTCAGAACTCTGGCTGCAGCATTTTGGATCAACTGAAGGCTTCTTAAAGAGTTGTTTGGGCACCCTGATAGTAAAGAATTACAATAGTCCAGCCTGGAAGTAACAAAAGCATGGACTAACTTTTCAGCATCATGCTGCAACACTTCCTGATCTTTGTGATGTTCCTCAGGTGAACAAAGGCACTTCAACACACCAATTTGATGTGTGAGTTAAAGGAGAGGTTCTGATCAAAAGTTACTCCTAGATTCCTCACAGAGAGACTAGGTTCTAAGGAGATACCATCTAGAGTGATAATGTGATCTAACCTATCCCTGAGAGGTTCAGGACCAAACACCATGACCTCAGGTTTTCCTGGGTTGAGGAGGAGGACATTTGAAGACATCCAGGACTTTATGTCTTTAAGACAGGTCTGGAGCTTCACTAACTTCTCTGTCTCCTCTGGTTTCATGGATAAATAAAGCTGGTGTCAGCATAACAATGAAAATGTGTCCCTGCTGCCGAATAATGTTCCCTAAGGGAAGCATGGACAAACCTGTGACGTCAGCCGCGGCCGGGCCACGCCCCCTGTCTCTGGCTCGACGGGCCACGCCCTCCGTGATCCCCCCGGGGCGCTCCTGACCGGGCCACGCCCCCTTGTCTGCGGGCCCCGCCCCCGCCCCTGCCGGCTCAGGCTGACGCGGGACGGAAGCGGAGCCGCGCGCGGATGACGGTTCCGCTTCCTCGTGCCAGCGGTTTTTCCCGGGCGCGGCAATAAATACAGGTGATGGAGGCCAGGTGTGCAGAAGACAGGCGGCATGGAGCAGGTGAGTCCTCCTCTCCCTCACCTCCTCACCTCTACCTCACCCCTCTACCTCACCCCTCTACCTCACCCCCTCTACCTCACCTCACCTCACCCCCTCTACCTCACCTCCTCTACCTCACCTCCTCACCTCACCCCTCTACCTCACCTCACCTCACCTCCTCTACCTCACCCCTCTACCTCACCTCCTCTACCTCACCTCCTCACCTCCTCTACCTCACCTCACCTCCTCACCTCCTCTACCTCACCTCCCCTCTACCTCACCTCCTCACCTCACCTCACCTCCTCACCTCCTCTACCTCACCTCACCTCCTCACCTCCTCTACCTCACCTCACCTCCTCTACCTCACCTCACCTCACCTCCTCTACCTCACCCCTCTACCTCACCTCCTCTACCTCACCTCCCTCACCTCCTCTACCTCACCTCACCTCCTCACCTCCTCTACCTCACCTCCTCCTACCTCACCTCCCTCACCTCACCTCACCTCCCTCACCTCCTCTACCTCACCTCACCTCCTCACCTCCTCTACCTCACCTCACCTCCTCACCTCCTCTACCTCACCTCCTCTACCTCACCTCACCTCACCCCCTCTACCTCACCCCCTCTACCTCACCCCCTCTACCTCACCTCCTCTACCTCACCTCACCTCCTCACCTCCTCTACCTCACCTCACCTCCTCACCTCCTCTACCTCACCTCACCTCCTCACCTCCTCTACCTCACCTCCTCTACCTCACCTCCTCACCTCACCTCCTCTACCTCACCTCCTCTACCTCACCTCACCTCACCCCCTCTACCTCACCCCCTCTACCTCACCTCCTCTACCTCACCTCCTCTACCTCACCTCACCCCCTCTACCTCACCTCCTCACCTCACCTCCTCTACCTCACCTCCTCTACCTCACCTCCTCACCTCACCTCCTCTACCTCACCTCACCTCCTCACCTCACCTCCTCTACCTCACCTCACCTCCTCTACCTCACCTCACCTCTACCTCACCTCACCTCACCCCCTCTACCTCACCCCCTCTACCTCCACCTCCTCACCTCACCTCCTCTACCTCACCTCCTCTACCTCACCTCACCTCTACCTCACCTCACCTCACCCCCTCTACCTCACCCCCTCTACCTCACCTCCTCTACCTCACCTCCTCTACCTCACCTCACCTCACCCCCTCTACCTCACCTCCTCACCTCACCTCCTCTACCTCACCTCCTCTACCTCACCTCCTCACCTCACCTCCTCTACCTCACCTCACCTCCTCTACCTCACCTCCTCACCTCACCTCCTCTACCTCACCTCACCTCTACCTCACCTCCCCTCCTCTACCTCACCTCCTCTACCTCACCTCCTCTACCTCACCTCCTCACCTCACCTCCTCTACCTCACCTCCTCTACCTCACCTCCTCTACCTCACCTCACCTCACCCCCTCTACCTCACCTCACCTCCTCTACCTCACCTCCTCACCTCACCTCCTCTACTTCACCTCACCTCCTCTACCTCACCTCACCTCACCTCCTCTACTTCACCTCACCTCTACCTCACCTCACCTCCTCTTCCTCCTCACCCTCCGCAGCCTCTCTCCCTCCTCACTTGCTGTCCCTCCTCAACCCCCTCACCCTCCTCCCCCTCACCTCCCTCTCCCGGCTCTCACCCTCCTCACCCTCCTCACCCTCACCTCCCTCTGCAGGCTCTCACCCTCCTCACCCTCACCTCCCTCTGCAGGCTCTCACCCTCCTCACCTCCCCTCCTCAACCTCACCTCCTCACCCTCCTCTCCCCCTCACCTCCTCACCCTCCTCACCTCGTCTCACCTCACCTCCTCACCCTCCTTACCTCCTCACCCTCCTCACCTCCTCACCTCGTCTCACCTCCTCACCTCCTCACCTCCCCTCCTCAACCTCACCTCCTCACCCTCCTCACCTCATCTCACCTCCTCACCCTCCTCACCTCCTCACCTCCTCACCCTCCTCACCTCCTCACCTCGTCTCACCTCCTCACCTCCCCTCCTCAACCTCACCTCCTCACCTCGTCTCACCTCCCCACCTCCTCACCTCCCCTCCTCAACCTCACCTCCTCACCCTCCTCACCTCCTCACCCTCCTCACCTCCTCACCTCGTCTCACCTCAACTCCTCCTCACCTCCCCTCCTCAACCTCACCTCCTCACCCTCCTCACCTCGTCTCACCTCCTCACCTCCTCACCCTCCCCTCACCTCCTCACCTCGTCTCACCTCCTCACCTCCTCACCCTCCTCACCTCCTCACCTCGTCTCACCTCCTCACCTCCCCTCCTCAACCTCACCTCCTCACCTCCTCACCTCGTCTCACCTCCTCACCTCCCCTCCTCAACCTCACCTCCTCACCTCGTCTCACCTCCTCACCTCCATTCCTCAACCTCACCTCCTCACCTCGTCTCACCTCCTCACCTCCTCACCTCCCCTCCTCAACCTCACCCTCCTCACCCTCCTCACCCTCCTCACCCTCCTCACCCTCCTCACCTCCTCACCCTCCTCACCCTCCTCACCTCGTCTCACCCTCCTCACCCTCCTCACCTCCTCACCTCGTCTCACCTCCTCACCCTCCTCACCTCGTCTCACCTCGTCTCACCTCCTCACCTCCTCACCCTCCTCCACCCTCCCTCACCTCCTCACCCTCCTCCACCTCCTCTACCTCACCTCCTCCACCCTCCTCACCTCGTCTCCCCTCCTCAACCTCACCTCCTCACCTCCCCTCCTCAACCTCACCTCCTCACCCTCCTCACCTCGTCTCACCTCCTCCACCCTCCTCACCCTCCTCACCTCGTCTCACCTCGTCTCACCTCCTCACCCTCCTCACCTCGTCTCACCTCGTCTCACCTCGTCTCACCTCCTCACCTCCTCACCCTCCTCACCCTCCTCACCTCGTCTCACCTCGTCTCACCTCCTCACCTCCTCTCCCTCCGCAGGCCCTCACCCTCCTCACCTCGTCTCACCTCCTCACCCTCCTCACCCTCCTCACCTCGTCTCACCTCGTCTCACCTCCTCCACCCTCCCTCACCCTCCTCACCTCCCTCCACCTCCCTCACCTCGTCTCCACCCTCCCTCACCTCCTCCCCCCCCTCACCCTCCTCTCACCCCCCTCACCCTCCTCACCTCCTCACCCTCCTCACCCTCCTCACCTCGTCTCACCTCGTCTCACCTCCTCTCCCTCCGCAGGCCCCTCACCCTCCTCACCCTCCTCACCTCGTCTCACCCTCCTCACCCTCCTCACCTCGTCTCACCTCCTCACCCTCCTCACCCTCCCTCACCCTCCTCACCTCGTCTCACCTCCTCACCCTCCTCACCTCGTCTCACCCTCCTCACCCTCCTCACCTCGTCTCACCTCGTCTCACCTCCTCACCCTCCTCACCCTCCTCACGTCCTCACCTCGTCTCACCTCCTCACCCTCCTCACCTCCTCACCTCGTCTCACCCTCCTCACCCTCCTCACCCTCCTCACCTCGTCTACCTCGTCTCACCTCCTCCACCTCACCTCCTCACCCTCCTCACCTCCCTCACCCTCCTCACCTCCTCCACCCTCCCTCCCACCCTCCCTCACCTCCTCCACCCTCCTCACCCTCGTCTCACCCTCCTCACCCTCCTCACCTCCCTCACCTCGTCTCCACCTCCTCACCCTCCTCACCCGTCTCACCTCGTCTCACCTCCTCACCCTCCTCACCCTCCCTCACCTCCCTCACCCTCCCTCACCTCCTCACCCTCCTCACCTCGTCTCCCCCCTCAACCTCACCTCCTCACCTCCCCTCCTCAACCTCACCTCCTCACCCTCCTCACCTCGTCTCACCTCCTCACCCTCCTCACCCTCCTCACCTCGTCTCACCTCGTCTCACCTCCTCACCCTCCTCACCCTCCTCACCTCGTCTCACCTCGTCTCACCTCGTCTCACCTCCTCACCTCCTCCCCCTCCTCACCCTCCTCACCTCGTCTCACCCTCCTCACCTCGTCTCACCTCGTCTCACCTCCTCACCTCCTCACCTTCCCCACCCTCCTCCACCTCGTCTCACCCTCCTCCACCCTCCTCACCTCGTCTCACCTCGTCTCACCTCCTCACCTCCTCTCCCTCCGCAGGCCCCTCACCCTCCTCACCTCGTCTCACCTCCTCACCCTCCTCCTCACCCTCCCTCACCCTCCTCACCTCGTCTCACCTCGTCTCACCTCCTCACCCTCCTCACCTCCCTCACCTCCTCCACCTCGTCTCACCCTCCTCACCTCCTCACCCTCCTCACCCTCCTCTCACCCTCCTCACCTCCTCACCCTCCTCCCACCCTCCTCACCTCGTCTCACCCTCCTCACCCTCCTCACCTCGTCTCACCTCCTCACCCTCCTCACCCTCCCTCACCCTCCTCACCTCGTCTCACCTCCTCCACCCTCCTCACCTCGTCTCACCCTCCTCCACCCTCCTCACCTCGTCTCACCTCGTCTCACCTCCTCACCCTCCTCACCCTCCTCACCTCGTCTCACCTCGTCTCCACCTCCTCACCTCACCTCCCTCACCCTCCTCCACCCTCCTCACCCTCCTCACCTCGTCTCACCTCGTCTCACCTCCTCACCTCACCTCCTCACCCTCCTCACCTCCTCACCCTCCCTCCACCTCCTCACCCCTCCTCACCCTCCTCACCTCCTCACCCTCCTCACCTCGTCTCACCCTCCTCACCCTCCTCACCTCCTCACCTCGTCTCACCTCCTCACCCTCCTCACCTCGTCTCACCTCGTCTCACCTCCTCACCCTCCTCACCCTCCTCACCTCCTCACCCTCCTCACCTCCTCACCCTCCTCACCTCGTCTCCCCTCCTCAACCTCACCTCCTCACCTCCCCTCCTCAACCTCACCCTCCTCACCCTCCTCACCTCGTCTCACCTCCCTCACCCTCCTCACCCTCCTCACCTCGTCTCACCTCGTCTCACCTCCCTCACCCTCCTCACCCTCCTCACCTCGTCTCACCTCGTCTCACCTCGTCCTCACCTCCTCACCTCCTCACCCTCCTCACCCTCCTCACCTCGTCTCACCCTCCTCACCTCGTCTCACCTCGTCTCACCTCCTCACCTCCTCACCTTCCTCACCCTCCTCACCTCGTCTCACCCTCCTCACCCTCCTCACCTCGTCTCACCTCGTCTCACCTCCTCACCTCCTCTCCCTCCGCAGGCCCTCACCCTCCTCACCTCGTCTCACCTCCTCACCCTCCTCACCCTCCTCACCCTCCTCACCTCGTCTCACCTCGTCTCACCTCCTCACCCTCCTCACCTCCTCACCTCCTCACCTCGTCTCACCCTCCTCACCTCCTCACCCTCCTCACCCTCCTCTCACCCTCCTCACCTCCTCACCCTCCTCCCCTCCTCCACCTCGTCTCACCCTCCTCCACCCTCCTCACCTCGTCTCACCTCCTCACCCTCCTCACCCTCCTCACCCTCCTCACCTCGTCTCACCTCCTCACCCTCCTCACCTCGTCTCACCCTCCTCACCCTCCTCACCTCGTCTCACCTCGTCTCACCTCCTCACCCTCCTCACCCTCCTCACGTCCTCACCTCGTCTCACCTCCTCACCCTCCTCACCCTCCTCACCTCCTCACCTCGTCTCACCCTCCTCACCTCGTCTCACCTCGTCTCACCTCCTCACCTCCTCTCCCTCCGCAGGCCCTCACCCTCCTCACCCTCCTCACCCTGGCGGGCTCCTCCCCCCCCTCCATGGCGTCTCGCTGCTTCGCCGAGCCCGATCTGGAGGCGGCGGCCCACCGGGCGCTGCGGAGCCGCTACCCCCCCCCGCCCGAGCCCCACCGGGCGGCGGCGGCGGGCTCCGCCTTCACCTGCCCGGTGCACCTGTACCGGGGGCAGGCCGACCTGGGCGGCCGGTCCCTGTCGCCATGGAGATACGTGTAAGGGGCGGGGCCCGAGCGCAGGGGCGGGGCCTGAGGCGCCGCTGACGGTTGTGTGTGTTGCAGCGCGGTGACCCGGCCCGACCTCTTCCCGCCGGCGTACGCGGAGGCGCAGTGCCTGTGCTCCGGCTGCGTGCTG
>CAJVRN010000116.1:542500-552500 GCA_911728415.1 Lagocephalus sceleratus
ACATCTGGGAACGACCACTGCATCCATCAGTAGTGCAGCAGTAGATACATCAGTACATCCATCAGTACACCCATCAGTACACCCATCAGTACATCCATCTGTACATCCATCAGTACATCCATCAGTACACCCATCAGTACACCCATCAGTACATCCATCTGTACACCCATCAGTACATCCATCAGTACACCCATCAGTACATCCATCAGTACATCCATCTGTACACCCATCAGTACATCCATCAGTACACCCATCTGTACACCCATCAGTACATCCATCTGTACATCCATCAGTACACCCATCAGTACATCCATCAATACACCCATCAGTACATCCATCAATACACCCATCAGTACATCCATCAGTACATCCATCTGTACATCCATCTGTACATCCATCAGTACATCCATCTGTACATCCATCAGTACATCCATCTGTACATCCATCTGTACATCCATCAGTACATCCATCTGTACATCCATCAGTACATCCATCAGTACATCCATCAGTACATCCATCTGTACATCCATCTGTACATCCATCAATACATCCATCAGTACATCCATCAGTACATCCATCAGTACATCCATCTGTACATCCATCAGTACATCCATCTGTACATCCATCTGTACATCCATCAGTACATCCATCAGTACATCCATCAGTACATCCATCTGTACATCCATCAATACATCCATCAGTACATCCATCAGTACATCCATCTGTACATCCATCAGTACATCCATCAGTACATCCATCTGTACATCCATCAGTACATCCATCAGTACACCCATCAGTACACCCATCTGTACACCCATCAGTACACCCATCAGTACACCCATCTGTACACCCATCAGTACACCCATCAGTACACCCATCAGTACACCCATCATTACACCCATCAGTACATCCATCAATACACCCATCAGTACACCCATCAGTACACCCATCAGTACACCCATCAGTACACCCATCAATACACCCATCAATACACCCATCAATACACCCATCAATACACCCATCAGTACATCCATCAATACACCCATCAGTACATCCATCAGTACATCCATCAGTACATCCATCAGTACATCCATCAGTACATCCATCAGTACATCCATCAGTACATCCATCAATACACCCATCAATACACCCATCAGTACATCCTGTACATCCATCGTCATCCATCATCACCTATAACCCATCAGTACATCCATCTGTACATCCATCGTCATCCATTCACCCATCATACACCCATGTACATCCATCGTTGTTGTTTTGTCTGTTGATCTATTGATCTCTGTTGATCTCTGTTGATCTATTGATCTGTTGATCTATTGATCTGTTGATCTATTGATCTGTTGATCTATTGATCTATTGATCTATTGATCTCTATTGATCTGTGTCAGGTGGTTTGTGTTCACGCGTGTTTCCTCCTCCGTCCATCAGGGGACGCCGGTGCTGATCGTGGGACACCACATTCTGTTTGGGAAGCAGGTGACCCTGGAGAAGCCCTTCGCCGTCCTCACCAAGCACGCCGGCCCGGCGCCGGAGGCCCCCACGGAGGCCCAGGGGGGCGCGAGCACCTCGTACGGGGTGACCGCCCTCATCAGGCGCAAGCTGATCTTCAAGATGAGGCCCAAGCCCATCATCACCAACGTGCCCAAGAAGCTGTAGACACCTGACCTCTGACCTGGGGGCCTCTGACCTGGGGGCTGACCCGGTGACCTCTGACCTGGGGGCTGACCCGGTGACCTCTGACCTGGGGGCTCCGTGGAGCTGCAAAGGACTCTGAATGAAGCAGATGTGTTAGTGGTGCGTCCACACGCGTGTGCTGTTTCCTGTTTGTGGTCCTGAAGTGAATAAAGGCTCAGACGTCTGACCCGACTCACCCCGCTGCAGGCTTAGCCCCGCCCCCACCGGGAGGCCCCGCCCCCACCAGAGGGCGCTCCCCCATAAAGAGGCTGCTCCTCCCCCCCACCAGAGGGCGCTCTCCCCCCTTCCCCCTCTCCTCCCCCCCTCCCCCCACCAGAGGGCGCTCTCCCCCCTTCCCCCACCAGAGGGCGCTCTCCCCCTCTCCTCCCCCACCAGGGGGCGCTCTCCCCCCTCTCCTCCCCCCACCAGAGGGCGCTCTCCCCCACCAGAGGGCGCCCTCCCCCACCAGAGGGCGCTCTCCCCCTCTCCCCCCCACCAGAGGGCGCCCTCCCCCCACCAGGGGCGCTCTCCCCCTCCCCCACCAGAGGGCGCTCTCCCCCTCCCCCACCAGAGGGCGCTCTCCCCCTCCCCCACCAGGGGGCGCTCTCCCCCCTCCCCCCCACCAGAGGGCGCTCTCCCCCCTCCCCCCACCAGAGGGCGCTCTCCCCCCTCCCCCCACCAGAGGGCGCTCTCCCCCCTCCCCCACCAGAGGGCGCTCTCCCCCTCCCCCACCAGGGGGCGCTCCCCCTCCCCCACCAGAGGGCGCTCTCCCCCCTCCCCCCACCAAGGGGCGCTCTCCCCCCTCCCCCCACCAGAGGGCGCTCTCCCCCCTCCCCCCACCAGGGGCGCTCTCCCCCTCCCCCACCAGAGGCGCTCTCCCCCCCCCACCAGAGGGCGCCCCCCCCACAAAGAGGCTCCGGGCTGCAGCCGCGTCGGTCCCGTCAGCGTCAACATGTCGTCGTGGCCCAAGTCAGCGACGACGAGGAGGACGAACCCGAGCGGAGGGTGAGGAGGGGGACGGAGGGACGGGGGGTGAGGAGAGAGGCCACTAACGCGGGTGTGTGTGTGTGTGTGCGTGTGTGCGTGTGTGTGCGTGCAGCGGCCCGCTGCGTCTGTTCCGGAGGGCGGCCCCCTACCCGGGGAGGGAGGACAAGAGCGGGGAGCTGGCGGAGGCGCTGGGGAGGTGAGGGGGGAGGGGGGAGAGAGGGGGTCTGGGGGAGGTGAGGGGGGAGGGGGTGAGAGGGGGTCTGGGGAGGTGAGGGGGAGAGAGGGGTGGGGGAGGGAGGGGGGGAGGGGGGTCTGGGGAGGTGAGGGGGGAGAGGGGGTCTGGGGAGGTGGAGGGGGAGAGAGGGGGGAGAGAGGGGGTCTGGGGAGGTGAGGGGGAGAGAGGGGGTCTGGGGGAGGGGGGAGAGGGGGAGAGGGGGTCTGGGGAGGTGAGGGGGAGAGAGGGGGAGAGAGGGGGTCTGGGGAGGTGAGGGGGGAGA
Source organism: Lagocephalus sceleratus (assembly GCA_911728415.1). NCBI lineage: Eukaryota > Metazoa > Chordata > Actinopteri > Tetraodontiformes > Tetraodontidae > Lagocephalus > Lagocephalus sceleratus. The sequence continues at coordinate 545,677 of CAJVRN010000116.1, forward strand.
GAGGGGGTCTGGGGAGGTGAGGGGGGAGGGGGTGAGAGGGGGTCTGGGGAGGTGAGGGGGGAGGGGGTGAGAGGGGGTCTGGGGAGGTGAGGGGGAGGGGGTGAGAGGGGGTCTGGGGAGGTGAGGGGGAGAGGGGGTCTGGGGAGGTGAGGGGGGAGAGGGGGTCTGGGGAGGTGAGGGGGAGAGGGGGTCTGGGGAGGTGAGGGGGTGAGAGGGGGTCTGGGGAGGTGAGGGGGAGAGAGGGGGTGAGAGGGGGTCTGGGGAGGTGAGGGGGAGAGGGGGTCTGGGGAGGTGAGGGGGGTGAGAGGGGGTCTGGGGAGGTGAGGGGGGAGAGGGGGAGAGGGGGTCTGGGGGAGGTGAGGGGGGAGGGGGAGAGAGGGGGTCTGGGGAGGTGGAGGGGGGGAGAGGGGGTCTGGGGAGGTGGAGGGGGAGAGAGGGGGAGAGAGGGGGTCTGGGGAGGTGAGGGGGGAGAGGGGGTCTGGGGAGGGGGAGGGTCTGGGGAGGTGAGAGGGGTCTGGGGAGGTGGGGAGGGAGGGGGTCTGGGGAGGTGGAGAGGGGGTCTGGGGAGGTGAGGGGGGAGGGGGGGGTGAGGGGGGTCTGGGGAGGTGAGGGGGAGAGAGGGGGTCTGGGGGAGGTGAGGGGGGAGAGGGGGTCTGGGGAGGTGAGGGGGAGAGGGTCTGGGGGGGGGAGAGGGGGTCTGGGGAGGTGAGGGGGGAGAGGGGGTCTGGGGAGGTGAGGGGGAGAGAGGGTCTGGGGAGGTGAGGGGGAGAGGGGGTCTGGGGAGGTGAGGGGGGGGGGGGTCTGGGGAGGTGAGGGGGTGGGGGAGGGGGGGAGGGGGGGGAGGGGGTCTGGGGAGGGAGGGGGTGAGGGGGAGGGAGGGGAGGGAGGGGGGTGAGGCGGGAGGGTCACCTGGTGCTCCTGTGTTCCAGTTACGAGGAGTTCGAGCAGATCCAGAGCTACAGCGGGAACGTGACCTTCGAGGGCTTCAAAGCTGCAGGTGAGACACTCTCAGCCCCCCAGAGGTGTCCTCAGGTGTCCTCAGGTGTCCTCAGGTGTCCTCAGGTGTCCTCAGGTGTTCACTGTCTCGTCCCCCCCCAGCGAAGGCGGAGGGCGTCACGCCGTCCGACCGCAGGAAGGTCCTGTACCAGCGCTTCTACAGGATGGTGCAGGAGGAGCGGAGGCCGGCCGACTGCGTGGTCATCTCCATCACCAACACCTGCCTGTGAGTACCCCCCCGACCCCCCGCCCCCCCGACCCGCCCCCCCCCCGACCCCCCAGCCCAACGCCGCTCGCGTCCCCATCAGTGCCACGAGGGTCAGAAGCGAGCGTCCCTCCCTCAGTCACTCTTTAAGGGGTGGGGCCACGCCCCCTGCAGGTCACGCCCCCTGCAGGTCACGCCCCTGGCCACGCCCCCGGCCACGCCTCCAGCCACGCGGGCCAGAGGTGGAACATGGGGTCACCCCTCGCTGCATCCCCCAGTCCAGATGTTCAGACCTCTGCTTCCTTTAACATGTTTACATCTGCTGAGGAGCAACGACGGCTCAAACCCTCAGTCAGGTTCTGAAAACGCCCCAAAACACACACACTCATGCAGACACACACACTAACACACTCACTCACACACACTAACACACTCACTCACACACGCAGACACACACACAGACACACACTCCATCAGTGATGGGGACTGACTTTCTAAACCTTACTTGTGGGGACCACACTGACACATACACTCATGCACACACACACGCCCTCACTCACTCACTCACTCACACACACACACACCCACCCACCCTCACACACGCTCTGTCACACACACACACCCTCTCACACACTCACTCACTCACAGACACACCCTCTCTCACACACACACACAAACACACCCTCTCACACACTCACACACACACTCACACACACCCACACTCACACACACCCTCTCACACACTCACACACACCCTCTCACACACACACACCCTCTCACACACACACACACACACCCTCTCACACACACACACACACACACCCTCTCACACACACTCACACACACACACCCTCTCCCACACTCACACACCTCTCACACACACTCACACACACACACACACCCCACACACACCCCCCTCTCACACACTCCACACACACACACCCTCTCACACACACTCACACACACACACACACCCTCTCACACACACTCCACACACACCCACCCTCTCACACACACTCACACACACACCCTCTCACACACACTCACACACACACACACCCTCTCACACACACTCACACACACACCCACCCTCTCACACACTCACTCACACACCCTCTCACACACACTCACACCTCAGCACCACGGTTCCCTTCACTCCAAACTTTCTCTAGAAACATGGCTGAAGTTCCGATGAGTCTCCGCTCAGGGGAAACGCCCCCCAAGACAAGTCACACGATTAATGATGTCGCGTTAAAACCTTCCTCACACACACTTGGTTCCACCTCATAAAAGCAGCATCACTCACACACACACGCACACACACACTTTCTAAACATTACTTGTGTACCACACACACTTACTCACAGACTGGTTTCTGTCATTGTTGGGGATTGACTTTAAACATTACTTGTGGGAACCATAGTCTCCCTCTCCCTCTCTCTCTCTCTCTCTCTCTCTCTCTCTCTCTCTCTCTCTCTCTCTCTCTCTCTCTCTCTCTCTCTCTCCCTCTCCCTCCCTCTCTCTCTGTCACACACACACACTCACAGTTTCTAAATATTACTTCTGGGGACCTCACACACTCTTTCTGGTCTCCGTCAGTGATGGGGACTGACTTTCTAAACTTGTGGGGACCACTCTCTCTCACACACACACACTCAGACTGGTTTCTGTTCTAAATGTGGACCAACATTCTAAACACCACTTGTGGGGACCACTCTCACACACACACACACACACACACTCACTCCTCGCAGTGAGAATGTCGGTTTCTCCGTCTGCCAGCTGACTCACTAAGTTCCAACCTTAACGAAGTCTCTCTCTTCCTCTCAAAGGGATTACCCCAAATCGCTAAGCCAGTCCTTGCAGGAACGCGGCCTTTCGGTGGAAATGCTCTACCTTCAGGCGGAGTCGGGCCTGACCCGGGCCCTGCAGGACGTCCGAGCCGACGGCTCCCCGTTCTGTATTCTGGTGGAGCAGACAAACATAGCTCTGTCCTCCTGCACTGTTATCATATTCTCAGAGTCCCTCAAAAGTAAGTCCCTCCCCCACGTCCTCCTCAAGCTTAGTCAGGCCGCTCCAGCGTCCACCGCCGCTCGCGTAGCTCCTCCCACACACACACTCTCTCACACACACACACACACACACACACACACACACACACACCAGGGGTCATCAGCGCCGCCCTCACCGAGCTCGTGGATTTAAAACGTCCGCTCATCAAAAACATCCCTCCGCTCATATAATTAGACTTAATTAGATCAAAGCACTCACATCAAAACATGACATCAAAACAGGACATCAAAGCACCCCCATCAAAGCAGACGCATCAAAGCACTCACATCAAAGCAGGTACATCAAAGGAGACATATCAAAGCACTCACATCAAAGCACTCACATCAAAGTAGATGCATTAAAGCAGACGCATCAAAGCACTCATATCAAAGCACTCACATCAAAGCAGACACATCAAAGCACTCACATCAAAGTAGATGCATTAAAGCAGACGCATCAAAGCACTCACATCAAAGCAGACGCATTAAAAGCAGGCGCATCAAAGCAGACGCATCAAAGCACTCGCATCAAAGCAGACACATCAAAGCACTCGCATCAAAGCAGGCAGAGCAGAGGCTCTGAGCTTCATGACCCACACCGGCAGACGCCGTCCTCAAAGCGCTCCCACCGACGCTCCGAACACACGCGCCGAACGCCATCGCGTCGGGCCGGAGCTCCACCCCCCCCCCACCGGCTCCGCCCACTAACGCTGCCCTGTCCCGCCCAGTCCACCGCAACATGCCCAAAGAGCAGGCCCTGGACTTCGTGGCGGCGGAGCACGGCCGCGGGCCGGCCAAGGAGCGCCCGGCGAGGGACCCGGCGGACATCGCGGCGCAGGCCTCGCAGCTGCTGGACGACTTCCTGGACCGCGAGAAGATCGAGCGCCACAGCGTCCCGCCGGAGACGCGGCCGCTGCTGGTGCTGCTGGCCGAGGGCGTGCACCTGTACCTGGAGGAGCTCGACACCATCGCCGACTACGTGCGCACGCGCCAGGAGCTGGTCCAAGGTGGGGGCGGGGCCACGGCTGGGGGCGGGGCCACGGCTGGGGGCGGGGCCTGGGGTCACCTGGGGGTCACCTGGGGGTCACCTGACCTCTCCCTCTCTTCCCCGCAGCGTTCAAGGCCGAGGGTGAGCGCGGCAGCATCCTGCCCCCGGGCCTGAGGAAGCCGCCGCCGCTGCTGCCCACGCCGCCGCGGCCCCCCCCGCCCAAGGCGGACGTGGACGCCGCGGCGCTGGACGTCCCCTCGGGCTCCCGCGCCCCCCTGCTGCCCTCGCCAGGTCAGCTGACCCCGCCCCCGCCCGCCCCCCGCAGGCCTCAACGTCCGATGTCTCGTCTCTCCAGGCGCGTACCCCAAGAGCAAGCCCCCCCCCCTGCTGTCCCTGCCGGGGCCCTCGCTGGGGGGGCCGCCCCTGCGGGGGCCCATGTCCTTCGGGGGCCCCGGGGGGCCCCGCGGACCGCTGCTCCACCCGTCGCCCTCGTACCACCCGGGGCCCAGGGGCCACCACGGGATCAGAGGCGCCCCCCCCTCCCTGAAGAGCGCCCGTCCTCCGCTGCTGCCCGCGCCCCCAGGTGAGCGAGGGACCCCCGTGGTCGCGGGGGGGCGGGGCCATGTCTCACCTGTGCTGTTCCCCCTCAGGTCCTCTTCTCGCTCGGCTGGGCGTCCCCCGGCATTAACCTCCAGGCGTGTCCGGGGGGGGGCGACGAGGACGCCGGCGAGGAGGAGGAGGTTTTAGGGCTCTGCGTCCGTCCGGGGGCGGGGCCGGGGGCGGGGGCGGGGCCTGTTTTAATCGCTGTAGAGGCTCTGGTGCTGCTGGTCGAGCGGGGGGGTGGTCAGCCTCGTCTGGCTCCTCCTCTTCAGCGGAGCTGATGAAGCAGGAGGTGACGGACCCTCAACCTCCTGAGTGTTTTCCCCGAGGGGGGGGGCAGCTTGTGGAGTCACTGTAGTCAGGCGCTTAAGTTATATTTGTCTTTAACGTTCCTCAGTTTTCAAACCAATAAACTTTGTTTGTAAAGACGGTTGCTCCAGGCCTGGTTCTGTGGCTCAGCCTGGGGGGGGCAGAGCGTCCTCAGGGTCCGGGGGGGGGTCCTCCGGGTCCTGGGGGGTCCTCAGGGTCCGGGGGGGCAGAAGGTCCTCAGGGTCCTGGAGGTGCTGCTCCTCCTCTGGACACCAGGGGGCGCCGTGCACCTTCTCAGCTCTGAGCTGAAGCGTCCTTCGGGTTCAGACGTTCGGGGGGGTGAGCCCATGTTTGGGGGGGGTGAGCCCAGGTTTGGGGGAGCCCAGGTTTGGGGGTTCCTGTTCTGGAGCTCTGGCTCAGGGTGGAGGAAGCGTTCCCACACGTGTGTGAGTAACCGTCCTCCAGCCGTGAGGACTCCATCATCCCAGCAGCTAATGGACCACCGCCTCGCCTCATTACACCACAGACCCCCACTGGGAGGAATCAGAGAGGTGGACTCACACACACACACACACACACACACGCGCTGACACACCCTCACATGCACTCATACACACACACACTCACACACTCTCACATGCACTCATACACACACACACACACACACACCTCACATACACTCACATACACACACACACACACTGACACACTCACTCACACATACACTCTCACACAGTGACACACACACTCACACATACACACACTCACACACACACACACACACTCACAAGTCTTACATTTGTTAAACTTTCATCAGCTCAAAAAGCCAAAGATCAAAGACATTGGACGTCAGGTGAAAGTGGGCGTGGCCTGTATGAGGTCCAGGTGAACCTGGCGGGGCCGAGAGCACCAGGTACACGTCCATGTCGCACTACTCAGCTTTGATCTCAGCTTTGATGTTGACATAAACTCAGCCTTGATATCAAGTATCTGCTGATGGAGGGACAAGAACCTGGCTGGCATCCACAGAGGGGCCCCTCCACATATGAGCCAGTGTGTGTGTGTGTGTGTGTGAAAGCATCCAAAACTCCCCAAATAACACACACACACACACACACACACACACACACGGCCCTCCCTACTGGATATCAATCAGAATCTGTCACTTCCACCATTCCTGCTGTCATTGTGTCAGAATTCACAAGAATTTCATTAAACTGAAAACAGTTTCATTAATTTCACTGTGTGTGTGTGTGTATGTATGTGTGTGTGTGTGAGTGTGTGTGTGCATGCATGTGTGTGCATGTGTGTGTGTCTGAGAGAGAGAGAGAGAGAGAGACAGAGGTAAGTGGTAGAATTAATGAAGTGTTCACACACTCACACTTCCTTCTCGACTATCATCAGGTTCTCACTTTCTCTCGCACACACACGTGCACACATGCGCGCGCACACACACACGTGCACACCGTGCACATCAGGGTGTTAATTGTTGCCATAACACCTTCCAGTAACAAGGCTCTAATTATCAACATGTTTGGCTGTCAGTGTGTATCTGGCACACGTGTTACACACACAGAGCAGTGTGTGTGTGTGTGTGTGTGTGTGTGAGTGTGTGTGTGTGTGTGTGTGTGTGTGTGCGTGTGTGTGTGTGTGTGTGTGTGTGTATGTTAAAACC
>CAJVRN010000116.1:560000-567500 GCA_911728415.1 Lagocephalus sceleratus
CTTCTCCTGACTCGCCTGTTGTCGGTGGAGCCAAATGAGCCGTTTAACGATAAACCCTCAACGGCGGGGGTCGGCGGATAACGTTGTCTCTGCTCCGTCTTGTGAATTCGCCGCGTTAACGACGAGGAGCGCGGCAGCGCTTCGAGGAGCCGGCGTTCCTCTCTTCAGGTGCATGATGATTGGCTCTCAGCGGGGAGGCGGGGCTTCTCGCCGTCAGTTTCGTTCTCGTTGTCTGAACGCGGCGGGTGATCGTGATTCGTGTCCGGGCGCTGAGGCCCCTGTCTTCGGCTCGCCCACGCATGGCGGCGGTGGCGGGGGAAGGTGGGGCTTGTGGCGGCTCGTGCGTCGTGTCTCGACGAACATTCGTGAGCCTCGTTATCGACGGAGACGCGTGCGGGAGCGCTTGTGTCCGGACCGCTTCAACCCGGCGGACCACGACGCCAACGGCGGCTACAGTTTGTCGACGGACGTGTGATCGCCAGACCGCCCGACGTCAGCGAGTCGCCGTCGTGACTCCAGACCTTCCGATGGCGGTCCCTCGGTCACAACAAATACGTGTTTGAAGAAAAACGTGAAAAACCCCGACAGTCTCGCCATCGCACAAGGTCGTCCTCCGATATCGAAAGGTCAAACGATTGGTCTCCACGTGGCGCGCAAACGTTGGAGCGACGGTAACGACGGCCTCAAGGACTCCCCGTGGCGTCGATGCTGACGACGGGGACGTCGACGTGTTTGTGTCTCCGTGGAGCGGAGCGTTGCCCTGTGTGTCGTTTTGATACGCCAACATCAACCCACGCTCCCAGCGACGCGGCGTTGAACGTGGTCGTCCCGTTATCATAGTTACTCGTGCTGGCGCCCCCCAGCCACAATTGTTGGGGGGGGGGCAGCGGCGTACGGCGGTCCCGTCTGGACGAACCCAGACCTGGCCCCTCCCACAGTTAGACCTGGCCCCTCCCACGGTTAGACCCGGCCCCTCCCACGGTTAGACCCGGCCCCTCCCACGGTTAGACCTGGCCCCTCCCACCGTTAGACCCGGCCCCTCCCACTCCGACTTGATTGATTGGCGATTGATCATTTGTTGGAGTTTCTTCCTCTTGCTCAAGCCCCCCCCCCCAATAGAGCCCCCCTTCCTCTTCTGTACATTAAACATTAGTGGTGGGGGCAATTAGTGGCGCCCCAGCTCACACCTGGCTGATGCATAATGAATGTCCCCCCCACCGCCGTGGATGAAAGGGTGACTTCGGGGAGCGGGGCCGAGGACTCGCTGCCCCCCCGACCCGCTGTACCTCCCAGAGTCAGAGCGGCTCAGGTCAGAGGTCGAGCAGGACGCCGGCCTGGTCTGAGGGGTCAGCGTTCGTACGGACCCACAGAAGCTGCTGGAGCTCTGGAGCGCCCCTCCAGACCCCCCCCAGCTGCCCCCCCAGACCGCTGCCCCCCCCTGCCCCCCCCAGCCCCCCCAGCTCCCCCAGACCCCCTCAGAACCCCCTCAGCCCCCCCCAGCCCCCTCTGCCCCCTTCAGAACCCCCCAGCCCCCCTCAGCCCCCCAGCTCCCCTCAAAACCCCCTCAGCCCCCCCAGCCCCCTCTGCCCCCTTCAGAACCCCCCAGCCCCCCTCAGCCCCCCTCAGCCCCCCAGCTCCCCTCAGAACCCCCTCAGCCCCCCCAGCCCCCTCAGCCCCCTCTGCCCCCTTCAGAACCCCCCCAGCTCCCCCCAGCCCCCCAGCTGTGTTCAGAGGGTCTCCTCTCTTCACCTCGAGTCAAAAGGCAGCGGCCCCCTGCTGTGACCCACAAAGGCCCCAAACCCTTTCAGAGGTCTCACACCGACAGACCAGACCCCTCCTCACACCCGGGGGGGGGGGCTCAAGTGGTGTAAACAACAACAACAACAACCACACGTGTTGTCTTTGTCCTGTCAACAATCACAAACACATGAAGTATCCAGTAGAAACACAAGAGTGAGGCTGTGGAGGTGGAAAAGGTGACCTTTAGGGGGGGGTCTTTGTGTCCTGGGGGAGAGTTGTGGGGGGTCTGGACCCACGGGGGGTCTAATGGGTCTGGACCCACGGGGGGTCTAATGGGTCTGGACCCACGGGGGGTCCAATGGGTCTGGACCCACGGGGGGGCAGGTGAAGGGGGGGGGCAGGGGAAAGGGAGGGGCCCAAGGAGGGAACCTTGGAGGACACCAGGAGGGGGGGTGATCTAAGGCAGGTGAGGACGTCAGGGAGTCCAGATCTGGGGGTGGACCCCCCCCGACCTCAGAGAGAAGACAGGGTCAAGGTCAAGGTCAGGGAGGGTCAGACTACAGCGGACTTATCATCCATCTTCCACAACAACTCCCCTCCTCTCCTCATCCATCCTCTCTACTTCCACCCTCCTCTATTTCCCTCTCCCCTCTTTCTCCCCCCTCTATCTCCATCCCTCCCTCTTTCTCCCCCCTCTATCTCATCCATCCCTCTCGCTCCCCCTCTCTATCTCCATCCCTCCCTCTTTCTCCCCCTCTCTATCTCCATCCCTCCCTCTTTCTCCCCCTCTCTATCTCCATCCCTCCCTCTTTCTCCCCCTCTCTATCTCTATCCCTCCCTCTTTCTCCCCCTCTATCTCCATCCCTCCCTCTTTCTCCCCCTCTCTATCTCCATCCCTCCCTCTCTCCCCCTCTATCTCCATCCCTCCCTCTCTCTCCCCCCTGTATCTCCATCCCTCTCCCCCCCCTCTATCTCCATCCCTCTCTCTCCCCCCGTATCTCCATCCGTCCCTCTCTCTCCCCCCCATCTCCCCCCTCACCCCCGCCCCCCCTCGTTTGTCAGACAGATGAACAGATGTCAGATCAAAGCATCTCTTTAATCTCCAGCTGTGCGCCTCAGCTCTCGACACAACCTCTCTTCTTGTTGTCAGGGTGTAAACCCTCTTCCCGCCGTCTCGTACCGCCGTTGCTGGTGTTGATGCTCAGGTGAAATGCATCCTGGGAGCTGTCCCCCAGGTCAGGCCGGTGCGTCTTTGATACAAGGGGCGGAGCACGGAGCGCCGGGACACCAGTAGAGGTGTGAGGAAGGAGCACATGGTCCAGTGTGCTTAGGACTAGTGAGTCCTGAAGCTGTTGTGGGTCAGTGTTAACTTATTTGTTGTCCCACGTTACAGAGGAGAGAGAGAACCTGCGGAGGGAAAATGAAAGAGAGAACGAAAGAAGGAAAGAATGAAAGATGACGTGAAGGTGGAAACAGGGACGACCAGAGCAGGAAGATGGAGCGATGTCTGTCAGGCTTTGTGTGGGTGTTGTTCTTTGTCTTTGCAATCCATCTAAGCTGTGCTACACACACTCACACACACACGTACATACTTACACACACACACACACACACTCACACACATATACTTACACACAGGCATGCACGGCTATCCCAGTGCGTACCGAGCCATTGGCCAGAAACACCAGTCTCAGAGTGTGTGTGTGAGTGTGTGAGTGTGTGAGTGTGTGAGTGTGTGTGTGTGTGTGTGTGTGTGTGTGTGTGTGTGATTAAAGGCTGTTTTGTTCAGAATGCAGGCAGGCAGAAAGAGCGGTTTTACTGCTGATAAAAGTATTTGGTTAATCAGCTTCTGTCCTCGTCCCCTGACAAGAAACACTGTGTGTGTGTGTGTGTGTGTGTGTGTGTGTGTGTGTGTGTGTGTGTGTGTGTGTGTGAGAGACCATTGAAGTTCGGGGGCTTCTGGGATCTGGGCTGGGGATGGAGATTGGCATCAGCTCTCGACCAGGCGCATCACAAAGTCGCTCTTGAGGGACGGGGAGGGCAGCCAATGAGAGCGTCCCTTCAGGGGGGAGGGTGGGGGAGGGTGGGGGTGAAGGAGGAGGATGAGCGTCTAGGAACGCCAGATGAAGAGAGATAGAAGCCAGATGACAATTACCCTCCTGACTTCTGTCCGGCGGAACCTGTCAATCAGCTCCTCCCTCCGTTAAGGGAACCGCTCTCTGATTGGCTGCTTCGGCCCAAGCCCCGCCTCCCCGGGCCCGGCGCCCCTTAGCCATTGGCCAGGGTGACCCGCTTGTGAGGGAGATGTGGGAGAAGCAGAGCCATGGAGGGACCGCCTCGGGAATAAATGGCCTCGATACTGTTTGTGTGTAGTTTGGTAGGGAAGGATGGAGAGAGGATGGAGAGAGGGACGGAGGGATGACGGAGGGAGACGCAGATGGAGGGAGGTTTCCGCTCCAGGCAAGGAGAACTGTTTCCAAACATTTGTGCAACACCGCCCGTGCGTAGAAGTGGAGTTACCAGCGCGGAGGAAGGACCATCAAATACTCTAGACAAGCCCGAATCAGGGACACGTCTAATCCAGAGACCCTCCAGAACCTCAGCTCTGGTCCGGGGGGTGGGGGGGCCGGGGGGCCGGGGGGGTCGGAGGACCAGGTGAGCGCTGGTGGGCCTCTGAGGTCCTGCTGTGAGAATAGACCTGTCGCCGTGGCAACAACAGATGGAGGCCAAAACAAGAATGACAGCGTCTGATTACTCGTTTCCGTCAACGGCCCGCGCCACCGAGGTCGGCAACCGCCTCGGTTGTTGCCAGGCGATACGCCGTGGGGCAGCCGTGACGTCCACAGGTCGTCGAGACGGTTACCGAAATAACGGTTTTCCGTGGAACAACTGTGGGAACGCTTCGCCAAATCCTGGGGGGCGAGCCGTGCCTAACCCTATTCTAACCCTAACCCTAACCCTCATCACCCTCAACACCCTCAACACCCCGAACACCCTCAACACCCCGAACACCCTCAACACCCCGAACACCCCGAACACTCCGAACACCCTCAACACCCCGAACACCCTGAATAACCCTCAACACCCTCAACACACCGAACACCCCGAACACCCTCAACACCCCGAACACCCCGAACACCCCGAACACCCTCAACACCCCGAACACCCTCAACACCCCGAACACCCTGAATAACCCTCAACACCCTCAACACCCCGAACACCCCGAACACCCTCAACACCCCGAACACCCCGAACACCCCGAACACCCTCAACACCCCGAACACCCTGAATAACCCTCAACACCCTCAACACCCTCAACACCCCGAACACCCTCAACACCCCGAACACCCTGAATAACCCTCAACACCCCGAACACCCTCAACACCCCGAACACCCTGAATAACCCTCAACACCCTCAACACCCTCAACACCCCGAACACCCTCAACACCCCGAACACCCTGAATAACCCTCAACACCCCGAACACCCCGAACACCCTCAACACCCCGAACACCCTCAACACCCCGAACACCCTTCATCCACCTGTGACACACCGGTAATGTGGGAGCCCTCTCCTGTGATAGTACACACACACACACACACACATATATACACACACACACTCACTCTCTCACACACACACACTCACTCTCTCACACACTCACACTCACTCTCTTACACTCACACACTCACTCTCTCACACACTCACACTCACTCTCTCACACACTCACACTCACTCTCTTACACTCACACACTCACTCTCTCACACACACACTCACTCTCTCACACACTCACACTCACTCTCTCACACACTCACACTCACTCTCACACACTCACACTCACTCTCTCACACACACACACTCACTCTCTCACACACACACACTCACTCTCTCACACACTCACACTCACTCTCTCACACACTCACTCTCTTACACTCACACACTCACTCTCTCACACACACACACACACTCACTCTCTCTCTCTCACTCACTCACACACACACACACACACACACACACACACACACACACACACACACACAGGATTCACCGTGTGTCTCTCAGGGAGGCTTCATGATCTAAATTAAGCTTCGTGGCTCCGTTAATGAAACACACTCGCCCCTCACACTTTTAGCACCTTATGGGGACCGGCCAAACATCGGAACACGCTCAGGCGGGGGGGGGCGTTCTCCTCGGTGAAGCCCAGACGCCCCCCCCCCCGACCCTGACAGCTGAGGGCCTTCCTGGCCGGTGAGCGTGGAGATCAAGGCCTGATCAAAGCGAAGCGGCGTTCCGGAGCGCGGCCTTGGCGTGTGGACGGGGGGGTCGGGGGGTCGGGGGGAGGATGTGGGGTGAGGAATGTGAGCAGAGGTGGGACGGCAGGATGAGCGCAGAGGCGGGGGGGGCGAAGAAGCGCGCCCTGGGGAGGCCGCGGGGAGGAAGCGCGATTGTGTGGCGGCCGCGGCCACTTCCTGTTTGTGTGCCCGCGCCGCTTCCTCCTTCCTGCCGTACCCAGGAAGTCACATTCCAGCCGTCGTCCAGCCGTGGTCAGGGTCGGTCACGTGACGTTCGCCAGGTCACATGACCACGTCCAGATGTTGGTGCTGGTTTTACAGATGTTTGTTTCTGTGTGTTGCAGCAGTAGAAGAGGGGGAGTCCTCAGAGGGGGGGTCCTGGGACCAGAGCGGTGTGCACACAGGTCAGTACACACACACACACACACACACACACACACACACACACACAGGTCAGTACACACACACACACACAGGTCAGTACACACACACACACAGGTCAGTACACACACACACACACTCTCTTACACACACACTCACTCACACACACACAGGTCAGTACACACACACTCACACACACACTCTCACACGCGCACTCTCACACACACACACAGTCTCACACACACTCACACACACACACAGGTCAGTACACACACACACAGGTTAGTACACACACACACTCACACACACACAGGTTAGTACACACACACACTCACACACACACACTCACACACACACACACAGGTCAGTACACATACACTCTCACACACACACTCACACACACACAGGTCAGTACACACACACACACACTCACACACACAGGTCAGTACACACTCACACACACACTCACACACACACTCTCACACACACACACAGAGTCCTCCACCTCACCACTCTAAACACTCCCTACCAGTATGTGGGAACAGATAACTAGGTTCCTGAGCCAACTGGTTCCCAGTGGGGACACCAGAGTGCTGAGTGGTGTGAACACACACTCCTCCCTGGCTCCGCCCCCCCCAGGTCTCCTGTCCAGTCCTGCAGGGACTGGGAAGAACGTCCAGCCCCTCAGGTGTTGGCCACGCCCCCAAACCTTAATAAATAATCAAAACTGTGATCGCCTCTGGGGTACTTACTTTGTGTGTGTGTGTGTGTGTGTGTGTGTGTGTGTGTGTGTGTGTGTGTGTGTCAGGGGACTTGAGCTTCCTGCAGGAACTGACACACACAGCAGTTCTTGTGAGTCACCCAGGACCTCAGTCAGCACCCCAACGAACACACACACACACAAACACACAGACACACACTCACACACACTCTCTCACACACTCACACACACAAACACGCTCTCTCACACACACACCCTCACACACTCACACACACAATCTCTCACACACTGTCACACACACACACACCCTCTCACACACACTCTCTCACACACACCCTCACACACACACCCTCACACACACACCC
>CAJVRN010000116.1:572500-577500 GCA_911728415.1 Lagocephalus sceleratus
TCTTGTGTGTGTGTGTGTGTGTGTTTGTGGCGTGAGTGTGAGTCGTGAAAGTGCCGATGGGTCTCAGTAGGAGTCAGAATGTGGAGCAGAGGCTCCCTGAGGAGAGGAGGAGCGGGAGAAATCCTCCTGCAGATCACATCCAGAACATTCTGACACATGAACTGCACACACACTCCTCAAATCAGACACACACACACACTCCTCAAATCAGACACACACACACACACACTCCTCAAATCAGACACACACACACACACAGACACACACGCACAGGTCCCATCAGGCAAACACTAAAGTGCTCCACCGTTGGGTCACCGATGTTTGAACACTCCCGTGTTAACACAGACCGTCCGCCGCGAACACGAGTGGTAAAGGTGAGACGGAGGGGTGAGACTGGGGGGGTGAGGGGGGTGAGACAGACATGGGGGGACCTGTCAATCGGGGGGGTGGACAATGAGCATTTAACCTAACTCCTCTTCTTAGATGGAGAGGTCTGTGGGTGGACATGAAGGTGTGTGTGTGTGTGTGTGTGTGTGTGTGTGTGTGTGTGTGTGTGTGTGTGTGTGTGTGTGTGTGTGTGTGTGTGTGTGTGTGTGTGTGTGTGTGTGTGTGTGTGTGTGTGTGTGTGTGTGTGTGTGTGTGTGTGTGTGTGTGTACTGAGGGTGTTCTCTGTTAATTAAACACCCTGAGCTGCCCTCTCTCCTCACAGAGGGGGAGAGGAGCCGGGGAGCCTGCCTATCTGGGAGGGAGGGGCCCAGAGGGTGGCGGGGGTAGCGGAGGCAGGATGAAGGCAGGTGAGGGGGGGGCGTGTGAGGTAAGGGCCTGGGCCCCAGGGGGCGTGGCCATGCTGCTGAGCCCTCGCCGTCTGTCATAACCCGCTGTTCCACTCACACGCTAATGTGAGGAAAATAAGATGAACTAAAATCTGTACTCACGTTGTAACACATACAGAGAGAGAGGGAGTGTGTGTGTGTGTCTGTGTGTGTGTGTGTGTGTGTTCTTTGAAATAGCTCCTTTGGTCCAGAAACCTTAAATTTACGTGATTCAAAAACTCTAAAAGAGCCTGAACACTGATGAACGACAGACTCCAGGGTCAGTAGGACCCCCCCGGAGTGTGTGTGTGTGTGCGTGTGTGGTGTATGTGTGTGTGTGTGCGCGCGCGTGTGTGAGCTCAGCCACAGAGGGAGACGGACATGCCGAACACACACCTCACCGTGTCTGTCGTCACGGCAGCAGCTGAGTCCTGCCTGTCCCACTGGTTAAGACCACAGATCAGGAGGACTCCCAACGACCACCTGAGAGTGTGTGAATGTGTGAGTGTGTGAATGTGTGAGTGTGTGTGAGAGAAAGTGTGTGTGTGTGAGAGAGGGTGAGTGTGCGTGTGTGTGTGTGAGAGGGTGAGTGTGCGTGTGTTTGTGTGAGTGAGTGTGTGCGCAGCCCTGTTTCCACTGGTCTAGCCCCACGTCATGGAGCAGAGACACCAGTTCTGCCCCCCACACACACACACACACCACACACACACACACACACACACACACACACACACACACACACACACAAACACTGCTGCGGTTGTAATGAAGGCCTCATGTCCGCCCATCGTCTGCAGACACACCACATCTGGTCGCCACGGCAGCACCACTAAACACTGGTTTACAACAGCCTAATACAGATGTGGAGCTGGTGGCCGTGACACACACACTCGTGCATTTCTGAGTGTGTGTGTGTGTGTGTGTGTGTGTGTGTGTGTGTGAGTAAGTGAGTGAGTGTGTGTATCAGCAGCTGATGATGATGACTGAGTAAATAAATATTGCACACTCGGCTGCCCCCCCCGGCCTGAAGATTCCTGCGTGAGCCCCTGGCGTACATGCGAGCGCGGCGCTCACACAGACACAGCTGGCTGCCGCCGAGGTTTTCCAGGGAGAGCGCAGGAGCCTCGGCACTGGAGGGGGTGAGGGGGTGGGGGGGTGAGGGGGGTGGGGGGTTGTTGTGAAGTCATTTTTCATCACGGGGTTCATTTTTCACTGCAGACTCTCCCACTCTCTCCGTGGCTCTGCTTCTCTTTATCTGTCCTCTCCACCTCCCGCTCGCCTCCCTTGATCCCGCTTTGTCTCTCTTTATCTCCCCCCCACACACGCGCGCACACACACACACACACACACACACACCCACCCTCTTGTCTAAACTCTTTCCACCCGTCTTGGTCTCTCTCTCTTTCAGCCTACTTTCTGCTTTATGAAATATGGATGGGAGCAGTTTTGGGTACACTGAGAGGTTTGCAGCCTGGGAGGGGGATGGAGGGATGGAGGGGGGAGGTAGGGAGGGGGAGGGACGCGGGTAGCTGGGGAGCTGGCGAGGGGAGGTAGGAAGAGCGAGGGGGGGCTGGTGTCTCAGCAGACATGCCTTGTGCATGCACCTAAACACCTCACTGAGCAATCTGTCAACATGTCAGCAACACATGTTTGATAAAAAGAGAGGGGGGTGGAGAGAGAGAGGGAGAGAGAGGGAGTCAGGGAGAGAGGGAGGGAGAGAGAGGGAGGAAGAGCCTCTCCTCCTCCTCCTCCTCCTCCGGGAGTAATGGCTCCCACCAGGCTCTGCAAATGCTTTGAATTCAGCACATTTCTATTGCAGGGTCCTCCCCCGGGGGCGTCTTTTTACAATGCCTGCATCTGAGAAATTTGAGCCCGAGGACCCCCGGGGGGGCGTCCTTTCATAATGCCTGAAAATGTAGGGTTATATTGTGAGCTCCTCCCCACGGGGCTTTTATTAATACCTGTATTCACTGCCCCTGGAAATTACACAGGCGGCGCTGCAGGGAGGCCCAGAGACACTCTCCTCTACCTCCACCTCCATCCCTCCATCCCTCCATCCCTCTCATCCACCCACCCCCTCTCCCCCTCCTCTACACCTCTACACCCCTTTTTCTTACTTAATGCAAGACTGGAACAGAAGAATTTCCTTGTGTGTGTGTGTGTGTCTCCTGCCTCTGCGTGTGTGTGTGTGTGTGTCTCCTGCCTCTGCGTGTGTGTGTGTCTCCTGCCCATGTGTGTGTGTGTGTCTCCTGCCTCTGCGTGTGTGTGTGTCTCCTGCCCGTGTGTGTGTGTCTCGTGCCTCTGCGTGTGTGTCTCCTGCCCATGTGTGTGTGTGTGTGTGTGTGTGTGTGTCTGTCTCCTGCCTCTGCGTGTGTGTCTCCTGCCCGTGTGTGTGTGTCTCCTGCCCGTGCGTGTGTGTGTCTCCTGCCCGTGTGTGTGTGTGTCTCCTGCCCGTGTGTGTGTCTCCTGCCCGTGTGTGTGTGTCTCCTGCCCGTGTGTGTGTGTCTCCTGCCCGTGCGTGTGTGTCTCCTGCCCGTGCGTGTGTGTGTCTCCTGCCCGTGCGTGTGTGTGTCTCCTGCCCGTGCGTGTGTGTGTCTCCTGCCCGTGCGTGTGTGTCTCCTGCCCGTGTGTGTGTCTCCTGCCCGTGCGTGTGTGTGTCTCCTGCCCGTGTGTGTGTGTGTCTCCTGCCCGTGCGTGTGTGTCTCCTGCCCGTGCGTGTGTGTGTCTCCTGCCCGTGCGTGTGTGTGTCTCCTGCCCGTGTGTGTGTGTGTGTGTGGTTCATTAGGATTCTTCAGCCAAAGGCTTGTGCAGCTTCTTCCTGTGCGTCACTGTTTGTGTTTGCTGATCAAATATTTACACGGTGACATTAAATAAATATACATTTACATAACGCTGAAGCTGGAGACGCCCGCCCCACCACGGTGGGGGGGGTCACCTGGGCCCTCACGGCTCCACCTTCACCTGCAGCAGGGTCACACCTGCTGAAGGGGCCCTGACCTTTGACCCCCGCTGTGCCGTGCACACCTACGGAGACGCGTCAGGGCTGGACGGCACGCGTGTTCAGTCAGGACAAAAGGCCCCCCAGCACACACCTGAGGGAGAGAAAGCTTTAGGACAGGTCAGAGGTCAGGGGTCAGGTAGGATGGGTCAGGGGGTCAGGTTGGTTGGGTCAGGGGGTCAGGTAGGTTGGGTCAGAGGTCAGGGGTCAGGTAGGATGGGTCAGAGGTCAGGGTTTATACATTGTGACTGGAGGTAACCTCACAAAGATAGAACAAGAATGTGTGTGAGTGTGAGTGTGAGTGTGAGTGTGAGTGTGTGTGAGTGTGAGTGTGAGTGTGAGTGTGTGTGTGTGTGTGTGTGTGTGTGTGTAAAGGGTCAGGATAGAGTTGTCATGGGACCATGTGGGGCCTCTTCCACGAGGGTGGGGGCTGTCAGGATAATGAGGAACAGGCCGTTCTCTTAGATTCCAGCACCCCTGCCAACAGCGGACCCCCAGGACCCTGTACCCCCCCCACACCTGGGTCTGCTGGGGGACCGTCCTCTTCCTTTTCTCCAGGAAGCCTGGGGGGGGGGGGTCGACTCTAATGACCCATTGAACACCAACAGCTCTGAAATGATCAGATGATGGTTGTCAGGCTGCTGTGTGTGTGTGTGTGTGTGTGTGTGTGTGTGTATGAGTGTGTGTGTCTGTGTGTATGTGTGTGTGTGTGAGTGTGTGTGTGTGTCTGTGTGTGAGTGTGTGTGTGTGTGTGTTGTTGTGTGGTCATATACGTGAGCTCATCAAGAGGTTCAGAGAAATACTGATTGAATGTCTCTCGACAATGTTGCGCCAACAGTCAGATCCAAAGCAGGATGCACGGCCCCCCAGGCCCAGGAAGTGACCGGGGGGGGCTGTGCTACCACGTGGAGCGGTCTGGGGGAGGCGGGCGCTGCCTTCCTGCCGTGCACGTAGCTGTGCATGGCGGTGAGCCGTGGCGAGCTGAGGCGGTCCAGCACTTGGAACGTGTTTTTATTGTTGCAGTTGTTAGTACCAGGATGACCCCCCCCACACACACACACACACACACACACACACACACACACACACACACACACACACACACACCCTCTTCCTGCTGAGTTCTCAAACCCTGAACTGACCACATCCCTTCTTTCACCCTCCCCCAACCCTCCCCCCTCCCTCCACTC
>CAJVRN010000116.1:585000-597500 GCA_911728415.1 Lagocephalus sceleratus
ACCCCTGCGTGACCTTTGGTCGTCGTGCTCTGGTGAAGGTTGTAGGTATGGATCCCCCGGTGCAGCTGTGACCAGCTGTGCTCCTTTGATCCAGACATCAAAGCACCGGGGAGGAGCGTCCTCCGTTGTCCCGTCCTTCCCGCCGCTCAACGTTTCACTGCTAACGTTTGGGGCTTTGATGCTCCGCTGCTTTGATGTGTCCCCCTCTGTGCGGCCATTCCAGAGCGTGTGAGTGTGTGTGTGTGTGTGTGTGTGTGTGTGAGTGTGTGAGTGTGTGTGTGTGTGTGGGGGGGTGGTGTGTGAGGTGTGTGTGTGTGTGTTTGGGGGGATCAGCGTGGCCTCTTCATTAGGACGCCGTTGTCCCGTCCTCTCAGGCGGTCCTCTCTCCTCCCGTCTGCTCCCGTTTGTTGTCCGTCATCACGGACGCGTCCGTCCATCTGGAACGCCCCCCCCTCCTCCCCCCCCCCCCTCCCCCTCCTCCCCGCGGCCTCCCCCGGTCCCGTCCAGGCTGAGACGCGGGGGTGAAGGCCAGCGCCGGTGGGGGGGGCGGCACTATAATGAGAAACAACATGAAAGCTGGTGGAGGGGGGGTTGGTGGGGGGGGTGAAGGCCTCGTGGTCGCCGCTCATCCTCCCGTTTGTTTTCCAGAAGACGGGGGGGGGGGAGGGGGGCAGGGGGAGGGGGCAGGGCCCCCCCCACAGCTCTCTCCTCCCCCGTCCCTCGTCCATCCTCTTCTCCTCCTGAGGATCCTTCTCTAATTGAACTTTTCACTGAAATTTTCCTCGCCCCCCCCCCGCCTCCCCCTCCCCTGCCTCTCCCCCCCCCCCCCCTTGTCTGCCCGCCCCCTCGTGGCCCGCTGACAAAGGCGCCGTTAAAAAGCCGTGTGATCCTCCATTTTAGCGCCAGCTACGCTAGTCAGAGGATTAGGGCTCTTTAATGACACTAATCCCCCCCCACCCCACGGCCCCCCCACCCCACGGCCCCCCCACCCCAAAAGTGATTCCTCCCTCCCGCTCCTCCCGTTTGTCCCTCTCGTTCTTTCCTCCTCACCCCTCAACACGTGACCGCCGCTGGAGGACGGTCCTGGGGGGTCTCATGTGCCCACCCCCCCCACACACACACACACTCACACACACACACACACACACACACACACACACACACACACACACACACACACACACAAAGCCCCGTTTTCCTCCTTTTGGGTTTGTTTTTATATTCAAGGCAGAGTTAAAAGTCCCACTTTAACAATCTTTGAGATCGGACCCCCGCTGAGTCAGATCAGATCATCAGATCGATGATCACAAGAGGCTGTTTCCACCTCGCTGGGGAGGAACACACACACACACACACACACATGCAGAGACAGACATACGCACACACGAGACACACAGACAGACATACGCACACACACACACGCGAGACACACACGAGACACACACACGAGACACACACACGAGACACACACACGAGACACACACACGAGACACACACAGACAGACATACGCACACACACGAGAGACACACATACGAGACACACAGATACGAGACACACACGAGAGACACATACACACTTGTCTTTCTATTTTTCTGAGGACTTCATAGACATAATGTATCATGCCTCTTCCCTGACCCATCCTACCTAACCCTCTGACCTCTGACATTCTACCTGACCTCTGATCCATCCTACCTGACCCCCTGACCTCTGACCTCTCCTAACCCAGTCCTGACCTCACCCTTAAACCAGGTCTGGACCCTCCAACATCCTTTGAGGACCAGCAGGATGTCCTCACTTTGATGGTAGAGTCAGGAGTCACACACACACACACACACACACACGCAGCTGAAGGGTTTGGACGAGTGTGTGTGTTTTAGTGAGCTTGCGTGGTCCTGAGGAAGCATCCTCGGCTCCTTCCCGTCTTCTCTTTGATCTGCTGCTGGCCTAGTTGGTCCATCAGATTAAAGCCGAGGGGGCGGAGCCTCCTCTCTCCTCATTGGCTGTTTTTTCCGGGCTCGTGTGAATCAGTCGTGCTGTTCTGGTCCTCTGAGGGTCCGCAGACCAACAGAACAATCCAGAACAGCCCAGACCCCCTCTGATGTCTCACCACAAAGGAGACGAGGACCTTTATTGGAGACAGCGGAGGACAGGCGGAGGAAAGGGGGCCGTGCTGACGCGTGAGCGCCCACGGACCGGACGAAAAGAGAGCAAACGTTGTGGTGTCTCTGCTCTGCTCTCCCCCTCCTCCTAATCGCTTTTCCGACGTTTCAATCTGCCAAGACCCTAATGAAAATATGATGAGGCGGATCTGAGGTCCCGGGGGAGGGATGGAGGGGTGGGAGGGAGGTGACGGATGGAACAAGGGATCGCTGCAGAGGGAGGCTGGAGGGAGAGAAAATACACTCTGTCCTTATTTCTGCGCTCCGCCGGGGATTCTTGGAGTTCTTGGAGCTTTTTATTTAGATGTTGCTGCCAGAGCCTCTCTCTCTGCGTCTGTCTCTCTCTCTCTTCTGTTTCTGATGCTCGCTCTCTCACCATCGATCAGGCTCCGCCCCCCTCCTTTCTTTCTTCCATCCAAGAAGTAAAGATTCTTTCCAAGTCATCTTACTGGTTGAACTGTTTCTATGTGAAGCCGGTGAACCCACAAACTAAACACTCATGTTGTTTTACTCACACTCTCCCAGTATAACCAGTCCACATGTCCCCTCTGTGGCAGTATAACCAGTATGAGTGTGTCCTCTTTGTGCCAGTATAACCAGTATGAGTGTCCTCCTCTGTACCAGTACAACCCTGTCCTCTATTTGCCAGTATAACCAGTATGAGTGTGTCCTCTTTGTGCCAGTATAACCAGTATGAGTGTCCCCCCTTTTACCAAAACACCCCTCCCCTCTCTTTGCCAAAAAAACCAATAAAAACCTTTCTTTTTTTTCCTATTATAAATATTTATTTTTTCCTTTTTTGTCCAATATAACCAGTCCATGTGTCCTCTTTGTGCCAGTATAACCAGTATGAGTGTGTCCTTTCTGTGCCTTATAACCAGTATGTGTGTGTCCTCCCTCTGTCAGACGGTGATGATGACCCAGCCGGGCTGTCCTGGGTCCCGTCCTCGCCCTCCAGTAAGGACGTGGCGTCACCTTCACAGATGCCGGACGGCTGCTGTGACCTCGGCATGGCCACGGGCGGCGAGGAGGAGGGGGGGGCCGGGCTGCCGTACCCGTGTCAGTTCTGCGACAAGTCTTTCAGGTACCACCCCCCAGCTCTGGTCCTGGTTGGGCCCCCGTTAGAGCAGCAGCTTTCAGGTCCGCTTGACCCGGTCGGGTGCTAACGTCAGCTGTGTTCCCCCCCGAGCCGCCTGAGCTACCTGAAGCGCCACGAGCAGATCCACAGCGACAAGCTGCCCTTCAAGTGCACCTTCTGCAGCCGCCTGTTCAAGCACAAGCGCAGCCGGGACCGCCACGTCAAGCTGCACACAGGTGGGCGGGGCCTGGGCGGCGGGGCGGGGCCTGGGCGGCGGGCGGGCCTGGGCGGCGGGCGGGCCTGGGCGGCGGGCGGGGCCTGGGATGGGCCGGTGGGCGGGGCTGACCTCACCTGTGGCCCTCCCCGGTGCAGGTGATAAGAAGTACAGCTGCCAGGAGTGTGAAGCTGCCTTCTCCCGCTCCGACCACCTGAAGATCCACCTGAAGACTCACAGGTAAGTCTGGCCGCCCCCCCCCCCCAGCCCCCCCCAGCCCGGCTCACGCCTGCCCCTCCCCCTGCAGCTCCAGTAAGCCCTTCAAGTGCAGCGTGTGCAAGCGCGGCTTCTCCTCCACGTCCTCGCTGCAGAGCCACATGCAGGTAGGCCCCGCCCCCATAGGCCCCGCCTCCTCCGTCACGCGTTCCCTCCCACACGCCTGCTCCTCCCCGACCGCTGCAGGCGCACCGCAAGAACCGGGAGCACCTGGCGCTGCGGGGGGAGCGTGACGGGGGCAGGAAGGAGGCGGAGCTGGAGCAGGACCTGTACATGTGCGACTACTGCGAGGAGACCTTCAGCCTGACGGACGAGCTGGAGAAGCACGTCCTCACGCGCCACCCCCAGCTGTCCCACCGCGCCGACCTGCAGTGCATCCACTGTCCCGACGTCTTCCTGGACGAGCCCGCCCTCCTCGCCCACATCGAGGCGCAGCACGCCAACCGCAAGCACAGGTAGGCTGCGGCGGGGGGGGCGGGGTCCGGTGGAGCGGCGCCTCAGCGCGGCGTCTGTCCCCAGGTGTCCCGTCTGCTCCGAGCAGTTCCCGTCGGTGGAGGACGTCTACTGCCACCTGGACAGCCACCGCCAGCCCGACTCGTCCAACCACAGCGCCACCAGCCCCGACCCCGCCCTGGGCAGCGTGGCGTCCATGAGCTCGGCCACGCCCGACTCCAGCGCCAGCCTGGAGAGGGGCTCCACGCCGGACTCCGCCCTGAAGCACGCCCACGCCGCCGAGAGGGGGCGCCGGCGGCGGCCGGAGTCCGCAGAGGAGCTGGGGGGCGGGGCTCCGCCCGGAGCAGGTGAGGAGGGCGGGGCGGGGCCGGGGGGGGGGCCGGCGGGGGCCTGGTGTGACGGCGGATGGCGTCCTCTCCACAGACGGGGGCGGGGCCTGGAGCAAGGCGGCGTACTCGTGCCCCTACTGCTCCAGGAGGGACTTCCAGAGCGTGGCGGTGCTGGACATCCACCTGAAGACCATCCACGGGGACCGCCCCCAGCAGAGCCACACCTGCCACCTGTGCCTGGACACGCTGCCCACGCTCTACAACCTCAACGAGCACCTGCGCAAGGCCCACCGCGGCGGGGGCGGGGCCGGGGGGGCCGCGGCGTTCCCCCTGCTGCAGTTCGCCAACGTGACGGCGTTCCACTGCAACTACTGCCCCGACATGTTCGGGGACATCAACTCGCTGCAGGAGCACATCAGGGTGTCCCACTGCCCGCCCGGCGCCATCGTGGCCGCGTCCACCACCCTAGGTGCGTTCGCCGTCGCCTCTGCGTGGGCGGGGCTTCGGCGGGCTCGCGGTTTGACGTGTGGTCGCTCCACAGAGGGAAACCACGCCTTCTTCTGTAACCAGTGCTCCATGGGCTTCCTGACGGAGTCCTCGCTCACGGAGCACATCCAGCAGACGCACTGCACCTCCGCCCTGGGGGGCGGGGCCGCCCTGGGGGGCGGGGCCACGTCCGCGGGGGCAGCGGCCAAGCTGGAGTCGCCCGTGCTGCAGGCCGCCTCGCAGTCCTTCATGGAGGTGAGTGGGGGGGTCACCTGGGGGTCACCTGTGGGGGTGTGTGAGTACGCCGGGCTGAGCGGGGGGTGGTCCTCCCCTTGTCCTCTCCCTCCCCCTTCCCCTTCCCCTCGTCCTTGTCCTCATCCTCCCCGTCTCCCTCGTCCCCGCCCCCTGTACCCTCGTCCTCCCCCTCATCTTCCCCCTCATCCTGGTCCTCCCCCACGTCCTTGTCCTCCCCCTCATCCTCCCCCTCGTCCTCTCCCTCCCCCTCATCTTCCCCCTCGTCCTCATCCTCCTCCTCGTCCTGTCCCCCCCCTCATCCTGACCCTGGTCGTCCCCCCGTCCCCC
This sequence comes from Lagocephalus sceleratus, assembly GCA_911728415.1. Lineage (NCBI taxonomy): Eukaryota > Metazoa > Chordata > Actinopteri > Tetraodontiformes > Tetraodontidae > Lagocephalus > Lagocephalus sceleratus. Next base: position 590,579 of record CAJVRN010000116.1, read on the forward strand.
CCGGTCCTGTGTTGCGTGTCCACGTGGCGTGTGTCTAACCCAGAGCAGTAAGAGGCGTGTTCATGTGCAGGTGTACTCTTGCCCTTACTGCACCAACTCTCCTATCTTCGGCTCACTCCTCAAGCTCACCAAGCACATCAAAGAGAACCACAAGAACATCCCGCTGGCCAACAACAAGCGGCAGGCCAAGGTCGCCGAGCTCAGCCCCGCCTCCTCCGACGTAGAGATCTCCTCCCCCAAACGCCACAGGCTGGGAGGGGACTCCACCCCCTCGGCGGGCAGTAACGGGGACTACCCCTGCAACCAATGCGACTTGCGCTTTTCCAGCTTCGAGGGCTTCCAGACCCACCTGAAGTCCCACCTGCAGGTGCTGCTGCGGCGCCAGTCCTGCCCCCAGTGCAGCAAGGAGGACTTTGAGTCTCAGGACGCGCTGCTGCAGCACCTGACCATGCACTTCACCACCACCTCCACCCAGTACGTGTGCGAGAGCTGCGACAAGCAGTTCTCCTCCGTGGACGACCTCCAGAAGCACCTGCTGGACATGCACACCTTCGTGCTCTACCACTGCACGCTGTGTCAGGAGGTCTTTGACTCCAAGGTCTCCATCCAGGTGAAGCCGCTGCGCCCATGCGCCCATGCACCCCCCCCCAGCACTAACCCCCCCCGCTCCTCAGGTGCATCTGGCTGTGAAGCACAGCAACGAGAAGAAGCTGTTCCGCTGCACCGCCTGCGCCTGGGACTTCAGGAAGGAGACGGACCTGCAGCTCCACGTCAAGCTCAACCACCTGGCCCAGAGGCCGGGCCTCCCGGGCGGGCTCGGAGCGGGTCAGCCCCCCGACCGGCGCCCCCAGCCCCCCCCGCGGGCCGCCCCCTCACGCGTCTCTGTGTGTGCAGGACTGAAAACCAGGAAGTGCATCTTCTGCGGGGAGACCTTCGGGACGGAGGTGGAGCTGCAGTGCCACATCACCACCCACAGCAAGAAGTTCACCTGTCGCTTCTGCGGCAAGGCCTTCCACACGCTGCCCCTGCTGGAGCGCCACCTGAGGGACAAGCACTGCGCCTTCGACGGAGGCCCCGCCCCCGGCGGCGGCGGCAGCCAGAACGGGACTCCCAACGGGCTGGCGCAGTCGTCCAAGAGGGGCGGGGCGGCGGCGGCGGGGGGCGGGGCGGAGAGGCCGACGGTGGCGGCGGCGGAGCAGGCCGACCTCCAGAACATGCTGCTGAAGGGGGGCGGGGACGGCGCCAACAGCCACGAGGCCAGCGGCGGCGAGGAGGAGCCGGACAACGCCGAGCCCATGTACGCCTGCGACATCTGCGGCGCCGCCTACACCATGGAGTCGCTGCTGCAGAACCACCGTCTGCGCGACCACAACATCCGGCCCGGCGAAGACGACCCCGGTAAGAGCCCCGCCCCCCGCGCCGCCGCTGCAGCCGGCGCCCGCCCCAACCCTGTCTCCGCCCCCCCGCAGGCTCCCGCAAGAAGAAGGCGGACTTCATCAAGGGCAACCACAAGTGCAACGTGTGCTCGCGCACCTTCTTCTCCGAGAACGGCCTCCGCGAGCACGCGCAGACGCACCGCGGCCCCGCCAAGCACTACATGTGCCCCATCTGCGGCGAGCGCTTCCCCTCGCTGCTCACCCTCACCGAGCACAAGGTAAGGCCCGCCTCCGGGGGGGCGGGGCCGGGCGCCGCTCACGCTGCCGTGCCCCCCCAGGTGACCCACAGCAAGAGCCTGGACACGGGCACCTGCCGCATCTGCAAGCTGCCGCTGCAGAGCGAGGAGGAGTTCATCGAGCACTGCCAGATGCACCCCGACCTGCGCAACTCCCTCACCGGCTTCCGCTGCGTCGTCTGCATGCAGACCGTCACCTCCACGCTGGAGCTGAAGATCCACGGCACCTTCCACATGCAGAAGCTGTCCTCCGGCGCGGGCCCGGGGGGGGGCGGCGCCGGCTCCGCCTCCTCCTCGCCCAACGGGCAGCTGCAGCAGCACAAGCTGTACAAATGCGCCTTCTGCCTGAAGGAGTTCAAGAACAAGAGCGAGATGGTGAAGCTGGACGTCAACGGGCTGCCCTACGGCCTCTGCGCAGGCTGCATCAGCAGGTAGGCCCCGCCCCCCGCCCGGCCCCGCCCACCCGCGCTCCCCACGCTGACCCCCCCCCCCCCGCCCTTTCAGGGGGACAAACAGCCAGAGCCCCAGCCAGGGGGGCGGGGCCTCCGGGGACGGCGACAAGCCGGGGGCGGGGCTCAAGTGTCCGGAGTGCGGCGTGAAGTTTGAGAGCCAGGAGGACCTGGAGGGCCACGTCCAGGTGGACCACCCAGAGGGGGGCCCCGAGAGCAGCAAGAAGACCGAGGCCTTACCTGCACCCAAGGTGAGCCTGCGGGGGAGGGGCCTTCACACCTTTGAGCCCTGGCCCCAGACTGACATCAAAGCTGCCCGCTGTCGTCTTTGATCCCGCAGAAGAAAACCTATCAGTGCATCAAGTGTCAGATGACCTTTGAGACGGAGCGGGAGATCCAGATCCACGTGGCCAATCACATGATCGGTGAGTGTGTGTGTGTGTGAGTGAGTGAGTGTGTTTGTGTGTGAGTGAGTGTGTTTGTGTGTGAGTGTGTTTGTGTGTGAGTGAGTGTGTTTGTGTGTGAGTGTGTTTGTGTGTGAGTGAGTGAGTGTGTTTGTGTGTGAGTGTGTGTGTGTGTGAGTGAGTGAGTGTGTTTGTGTGTGAGTGAGTGTGTTTGTGTGTGAGTGTGTTTGTGTGTGAGTGAGTGAGTGTGTCCTAACAGCACCACACTTGAAGGATTCACCATGAAGCAGACAGGAAATGGCATCACCAGCTGGTTGGTACCAGGCACACTGGTCATCTCACTGGTCTCACTGGTCATCTCACTGGTCTCACTGGTCTCACTGGTCATCTCACTGGTCTCACTGGTCTCACTGGTCATCTCACTGGTCTCACTGGTCTCACTGGTCATCTCACTGGTCATCTCACTGGTCTCACTAGTCATCTCACTGGTCTCACTGGTCATCTCACTGGTCATCTCACTGGTCATCTCACTGGTCATCTCACTGGTCTCACTAGTCATCTCACTGGTCTCACTGGTCTCACTGGTCATCTCACTGGTCTCACTGGTCGTCTCACTGGTCTCACTGGTCTCACTGGTCATCTCACTGGTCATCTCACTGGTCTCACTGGTACAGCCCTCAGACTAACCCTAACCCTGTGAGAGTTTCCTCCACTTGTCTTAAACTCTCCTAATTTGCTGCGGTGGCATCTCTGTTGTCATGGAGATGAACGAGGTGGACCTCAGAGCTGCTCAGGGGACACAGAGCACGCTGTGTGTGTGTGTGTGTGTGTGTGTGTGTGTGTGTGTGTGTGATTTATGAGCTGTTGATCACACGTTTGGTCCTGACTGAGGGTTTGAATTTTCAATCGCATACTCACACACTTACACACGCAGAAACACACACACACAGACACACACATGCAGACATACACTCACACAAGCAGACGCACATACTCACACACACACACTCTTCTGAATAAGGTCTGTGCCAGTGTGCTCCAAGTGTTAGCACAGTTGCTAATACTTTACTAATCACCTCAGTGTAGTTTACCCAGCATGAGACCACGTGTAGACACACACTCACACACACACTCACACTCTCACACACACACACTCGTGCACACACTCACACACACACTCGCGCACACACTCACACACACACTCACACACACACAGTCACACACACACACACACTCTCACACACACACTCACACTCTCACACACACACTCGCACTCTCACACACACACTCGCACACTCTCACACACACACATTCACACACACACTCAACACAAACACACACACATCCTTGTCCTTCTATCTTTGTCAGGACCTTCATAGATCCTCATTTTGATAGGTTCTCACTTTGATAGTAGAGTCAGGAGTTGCACACACACACACACACACACACTCACACACACACATGTCTGAAGCATCTCTCATCTTTCTGATTATCACGTTGGTTGGGGGGTGTCGTTGGCTCCCAGGTCAGAAGGTCAGAAGGTCACTCTTCCCCTCAGGTGCCCGTTTCTGCCCCTCTTGGCCCCGCCCTCCTGACGGATGGCGTGACGGCGCTCCCGTCTGTCGGAGGTGTTTGTGAGCGTAGCTGTCAGTCAGCCGCGGGTGCGTGCACGTGCGTGTGCACGCGCATGTCCCCCTCACGTCCCGACTGTCTCGGCCGGACGGACGCTCCTCCCGTGACCCCGTGACCCCGACGGCGGCCCCTGGGGGCCGGCCGGGCGCCCGCGTGCATCTCCAGCGTGTCCTCTTCCACATGCGTGCACTCCCGGCGAGGAGCGTGCACGTGAGCGTGCACGTGAGCGTGCTCCGGCGTTGCCGTCTGACTGAGGGCTTAATGAGGCGGCTAAGAAGCTGCTGGAGCCAGCGGAGGTGAAGATGCTGGTGCTGCAGCTCCTCCAGGCCGGTCATGTGACCACGGGGGGGTCATATGACCACTGGGGGTGGGGGGGTGGGGGGGGTCACGGTCACGTGACCTCGGGGGCGGAGGAGAAGCGTCATCAGGCGACAGCGTCGGGTTGGTTCATGTTGTTTGTAAGAGCTGAGCAGGATGTTGGTCTACAGAGGTGAGAACAGATGAAGCCCCGCCCCCCCACCACCACCCCCCCCCCACCACCTGGAGCTGGCGAGCTGTGACGCCGGAGGGAGGGACCGAAGATGAAGGGATGAGGGACGGGACCGCGGAGGGTTGGATGAAGGAGAGGACGAGGACGGGCCCGTCGTGGTCGGCGGCGTGGCTGACCTGAGGCGTCCCCACAGCGGCCCCGACAGGAAGCGGTCCAGATGTGTGCAGCTGCTGCTCCTGGGGGGGCGCTGCGGTCGTTACCTGGGGGGGCGCTGCGGTCGTTACCTGGGGGGGCGCTGCGGTCGTTACTCAGGGCCGGAGCGTGAGCGGCTGACGGGTGTCGGCGCGTGTTCGGAGAGCGCCGCCTCCCCGGAGAGACGGCGCCGCGCTTGATTTAGCTGCTGCTGTTTATTAGCAGTCATTACAAGCTGTTTGGAAACCTAATGGGGGGGGTGTGTATGGGGGAGGGGTGTGTGTGTATGGGGGGGTGTGTGTGTGGGGGGGGGGCATTGTTATCTCTACCTGGGAGAATATTTTCACTTAACACATCTGCTGGTTTAACAACACGTCTGATTTTATGACTGATATCTTTATTACTGCTGGAGGTGTGTGTGTGAGTGTGTGTGTGTGAGTGTGTGTGAGTGTGTGTGAGTGTGTGAGTGTGTGTGAGTGTGTGTGTGCGTGAGTGTGTGAGTGTGTGTGAGTGAGTGTGTGAGTGTGTGTGAGTGAGTGTGTGAGTGTGTGTGTGTGAGTGTGTGTGTGTGTGTGAGTGTGCGTGAGTGTGTGAGTGTGTGTGAGTGAGTGTGTGTTAATGAGTGTGTGAGAGAGAGAGTCAGTGTGTGTGAGTGTGTATTCATGTGTGTGTTTGTGTTCGTGTGTGTTCATGTGTGTGTGTGAGTGTGTTTGTATTCGTGTGTGTGTGTATGTCCATCCTCTCTCCATCTCAACCCGTTCAGGTGTGGCTCCACCAGCTGCTCTGCTCCTCCCCTTCTCCCCTTCTCCCCTTCTCCCCTCTCTCCCCCCTCCCCCTCCCCCTCCCCCCCGTCCCCCTTGCCCCCCCCCCTCCAGGTAAACAAGGTGTTGTTGTGTGTTCTCAGCTCTGTAAACAGAGGCCAGCCAACAATTAGCTCCCTCCTTAATTCACTAACTATTCTGAATCCATCCTCTCTGGTGACAAACACATCTGTCACAGCTGCTGCACGTGTGTGTGTGGGTGTGTGTGAGTGTGTGAGTGTGAGTGTGTGTGTGTGTGTGTGTGCTGATGCTGCTCTTGTGTTGTAGTGAGGGTGTGTAGAGGAAGAGCGCCCCCTGTGGTCGGGTTAGTCCTCACAACCTCCACGGTGGGAATCACCCAGTCTGTCAGCATTCAGGGGGCGGGGCATCCGGGGGCGGGGCCTTCTGGGGGCGGGGCATAGCATTGGCCAATCAGAACCTACTGGGCTTTCGTCCAATCCAGACGTCCGTCCCAGTTGAGGCGGCGAGGACGCAGCGGTGGTGGTCTGGCTCTGGCGATGTCCTCGTGAAGAGCAGCTGGACTTCATTAGTGGCTGGTGTTAATTACCTCCACACACACACACTCTCACACACACACACACACACACACACTCACACACACACACACACACACACACACAGCCTGGGGTCAGGGTCACCTTGGTAGTCTTGTCTGAACGAGCGAGATGGCGCCAGACGAGGTGACGTGTTACTGATGAGAAGACTTTGAAGGTGGGGGCGGGGCCTGGGCTGAGGGCGGGGCTGGGGTAGGGCCTGGTCAGTTGTGAAGTTGACTGGGGGCGGGGCCAGGGGCGGGGCCTGGTCAGTTGTGATGTTGACTGGCGTGCTCGGGGTCGGTGAACGATGTGAGGATGCTCGTCACCTGGATGCAAAAGGGGGCGTGGCCTCAAAGCACAGAGTGGGAAACGCCACGTTACAGTAGCAGAATCACGGGCGCCCTGGACCGACAGATGTCCCTCCTCATCTTCATCATCACCATCATCATCACCATCTTCACCATCTTCATCTTCATCTTCATCGTCATCTTCATCGTCATCGTCATCGTCATCGTCATCGTCATCTTCATCTTCATCTTCATCTTCATCGTCATCGTCATCGTCATCTTCATCTTCATCTTCATCTTCATCTTCATCGTCATCGTCATCGTCATCTTCATCTTCATCGTCATCGTCATCGTCATCTTCATCGTCATCGTCATCGTCATCGTCATCTTCATCTTCATCTTCATCTTCATCTTCATCGTCATCGTCATCTTCATCTTC
>CAJVRN010000116.1:602500-607500 GCA_911728415.1 Lagocephalus sceleratus
GAAACGGCGAAGCTTCATCATCATGAACCGTGTGAGTTATGGAGAGAGCCCCCCTCACCTGCCCCCCCCATGTGCCCCCCCCCTGCCCTCACAGCGTTTGATATCTGACAGCTGATGTCAGCGGCGCGCTGACAGGAAGTCCCCACGGGTCGTGATGGGAGGTACGACCACGAGGGGGGAGGATGAAAGAGGGGGCGGGGCCCCGCGGGGGGGTACACAAACACGGGGGGGGCTCGGGTCTGTTGGGGCTTCAGATAAACAAAAGGGACACCTCGCGCTGGCGAGGGTGGGGTTATGGGATGGCGAAGAGGCTCCTCCACTTCCCTCCACACAGGAAGTCGCCTGTTTGGATCCCCGGGTCGGCGGGGGGTCGCGGGACAAGAGCGAGGGGCGGGGCTGTGGCGGCGGCGGCGAGGGAGGAGGAGGAGGGGGGGAGAGGAAGGCGGGCGGGCCCCCGCTGCTCATCCTTGAACACTCTCAGGAGGTCTCTCCTTCAGCCCCCCGCCTCCTCGCCGCCTCGCCTCGCTCACGAGGGCGCAGCCGCAATTAAACCGGCCCAGCGTGGCGCCCAGATTGAGCGGGGGGAGGAGGGGGGAGAGGGGGGAGACGGGGGGAGACGAGAGTCTTCAGCTGGCGTCCCGTTGAAAACACCCAGAGCCTTTGATCAGCGCGTCGGGTTTCCGTGGGGGCGGGGCTCGGAGCGGCCGCGCTGCCTTTAATCTTTGCCTCTGTGATTGCGGCGCCGTGGCAACCGTCCTCCTGCCGTGATTGGTTCTTTAATTAGCCGCTAACGAGAGCCTTCAGGAAGCCGGCGTGCTGATTGGACGTCTTATCGGAGGTAATTAGCTCCATTAAGTCGTTAGCGCCGGCGACGGGCCCGTTTCCGGGGACGCGCAGGTACAAGCGTGTCTCCGTGTCACCGGGACAGAACAAAGAGCCCAGCCGTTACCTCGGCGACGCACGAGCGGGCGGCTTGGAACGCCCCGGCGCCGCGCCACAGCCGACGTCTGCGGTCCGACGACGACGACGTTGTTGTTGTTGTTGTTGTTGTTGTTGTTGTTGTTGTTGTTGTTGTTGTTGTTGTTGTTGTTGTTGTGTGTCTGTGGTGTTCAGGTGTGATGGCACCCACGATGATCAGAAACACATCTGGAGCAGAGGCAGACCCTGCTGCCCAGATGTGCTTTTCTGTCTGACACACACATACACACACACTCACACACACACTCACACACACACACACACACACACACACACACACACACACACACACAGAGGTAAAATGGTGGCCTTTGTTTTGGGCAGGGGGCGGGGCTTGTGCGTCTGTGTGTCCAGACATCAGCTGTGTCTGTCAGGTGTGTTTGTGCAGAAGCTGGCAGATGTTATTTTGATGTTGATGAATGTTGAGAGACCGTCTCACTCACACACACACACACACACACACACACACACACACACACACCTGCGTGGTGACGGGGTCAAGCACGGTTGGGCGGGGCTGATTAAACCAGGATGTGAACACCTGACCTCTGACTCCAGCTGTGTCAGTGTGTGTGTGTGTGTGTGTGAGTGTGTGTGTGTATGTGTGTGTGTGAGACACCCCCTGGTTGTGTCAGACTCTGGCCCCGCCCCTCCCCCGATGCTGCCCTCTGATTGGCTGGCCCTTGGTTGTGGTTAGTTGTGAACCTGGTTGGTCGTCTCAGCCTCCATCACCTGCTGACGTGGGTTTAAGTTCCTCAACACAATCGTTTATTTGTTGTCTTCTGTGTTTCTCTGTTTCTCTGCTCAGCCTCCTTCAGGGATGCTGCTCTGAAGTGTACACACACACACACACATACACACGCTCACAGCCACACACACACACACACACACACACACACACACACACACAACCAGATCTCTAGACACATTTATTTTTCATTCCTTCCTCAGAATAATGAATAACTCTGTTCATTTATTTATTTGTTTGTATTTGAGGCCAACAGTAGTGTGTGTGTGTGTGTGTGTGTGAGAGAGAGGGAGTGTGTGTGTGCGTGTGTGTGTGTGAGAGAGGGAGAGAGGGAGTGTGTGTGTGTGAGAGAGGGAGTGTGTGTGTGTGCGTGTGTGTGTGTGAGAGAGGGAGTGTGTGTGTGTGCGTGTGTGTGAGAGAGGAAGTGTGTGTGTGCGTGAGTGTGTGTGTGTGAGAGAGGGAGTGTGTGTGTGTGAGTGCGTGTGTGTGAGTGTGTGTGAGTGTGAGAGAGGAAGTGTGTGTGTGCGTGAGTGTGTGTGTGTGAGAGAGAGGGAGTGTGTGTGTGTGAGTGCGTGTGTGTGTGTGTGTGTGAGTGTGAGAGAGGGAGTGTGTGAGTGAGTGTGTGTGTCTCTGTGAGTGTGTGTGTGTGATGCTGACAGGTGAGCAGTTGAGAGGGGGTGATGCCTGGTTACCACCAGGAGGAGGTGTCCGGCGGTTTCCATGACAACCTCAACCCCAGGAAGAGCGGTGTATGTGACAGGAATAGTTGTAGATGTTTATTGTCAACATGAACGTACACTCTGAGGATCACACCTGAGAAGGATCTGGGTGTGTGTGTGAGGCGTCCCGGGGGCCGTGGGCCTGTGGTGAAGCGGCGCCGCCCCCAGGTGGCTGAAGGCCGCTGGTCGGCGTGGTAACGGCGTCTACAGCCGCGCCGCTGGCTGCCAGAGCGACGGGGGCCGAGGCCGTAATCTGGTAGCAGCAGCTCCGGCTCTGCTCGGGCGGAGCGCCGGCCAGCGTCGGGTTGACTCAACCGTGTCCCGCTGGGGGGGGTGGAGGGGAGCGCCGGCGGCCGGCGCTGAGCGAGGCCCCGCCCACCCACGCACGCTCGCTGGGCACGGAGCTGAGGGACGTCTCCAGCCGTGGTAGCAGGTACCTGGCAGGCTTCTGCACACATGACCTAGCAGTGATTTACTGTCTTCATTAGTGTGTGTGTGTGTGTGTGTGTGTGTGTGTGTGTGTGTGTGTGTGTGTAGGCGAAGCCTTGGAGCCTCAGACTTGGCCAGCAGCTACAGAACAGCTAAAATCCTCTCAGACTCCCCTCGCTGCTCTTTTCCACTCCGTTTGCTGCCACTACCATTCTGCTGTTTGGCCCAGCCTGGTGTGTGTGTGTGTGTGTCAGTCTGTGTGTGTGTGTGTCTGTCTGTGTGTGTGTCTGTCTGTGTGTGTGTGTGTCTCTGTGTGTGTGTGGGTGTGAGTGTGTGTAGCCAGAGTAGCTCTGTTGAGCCAGGGCAGGGGGCGAGGACAGACTGGCTGGACCAAGGTCAGTCCTTGTCTGTGTGTGTGAGAGAGTGTGTGTGTGTGAGAGAGAGAGAGAGTGTGTGTGTCTATTTTTGTAGCCTGTTCATTTCCTCTTTCTCTCTGACTTTTCAACAGTTATAACAGCTCGTCTATCTCTGGTTTCTCCTCCTCCCTTCCCTCCATCACCCCCCTCACCCCCTCCCCTCTACCTGCCCCCCCTCACCCCCCCCTCACCCCCCTCCAGATGGGGGGTGTACAGGTTAACTGGTGCAGCTGGACTGGTGTTATTACCCTCCTGCTGAGAGCTCTTATTACTTCTCTCCTCCGTCACATTTAGCCTCACTCCTCTACCTCAGACCTCCTCTCTGTCCAGCCGCTTGTTAACGTCTCCCGACCTGAGCCGCCGCTAGCAGGGGTGTGTGTGTGTGTGTGTGTGTGTGTGTGTGTGTGTGTGTGTGTGTGTGTGTGGGTGGGTGGGGGGGGTCAGCCGCTGCTCTGTTCAGTAGGAGGAGGAGGAAGTGGTCCTGGTTACCTGTGCAGGTACAGCTGGAGTTCACCTGCTGGTGACAAGAAACCAGAGTGACACAACACACACACACACACACACACACACACACACACACAGGTGTGTAACTGAACAAAGGCACTACATTCTAACAGAGATTAAAGGATGCAGAGGAGGGAAGGACTCTTCCTGCAACACCGTGACAACTATCACAGTCTTGATTACAGTTGCCGTGGTGATTACTCCTGGATACAGACTCGCTGACCTGTGTGTGTGTGAGTGTGTGTGTGTGTGTGTTTGTGTGTGTGTTTACGCTACATCCTCAATGGAATCTTTATTCCATGTTAATAGCGTTTATCGTCCTCGTGTACTCGTGTAATTGGCGCTCTCTCGCCGAGCTCACAGGAGTGTGACGCGGTCTCGCCGCTCACGGCAGAGGCCGTGCTGATGCGTGTCGGGGGGGCCGTACGGGCGCCGCACGTCGGTACACAGACGGAGGAGTGGAACGAATGAGAGGGGAGGTGGAACAAGCCAAGCAGGGCTGAGCACAGGCGCAGGCCCCCCCCGCGCAGGCACGCCTGTGCCGGTGGTTTGTTCACACCCGCTGATGAGGCGGTCCCCTCCCGCACACCCTCAAGCGTGAGTTCTGATGGTACACGAACACCGCCTCACTTCTAACCAGCGGAACCAGCCCGTCTTCATCACCTCGCAGGGAGGAAGAGGAGCGGCTTTGTTACCTCACACTCCAGGTTCCGTCCTCGGGGAGTCCGTCCGTGCGGGGGGGTCAGGAGCGAGCGCGGCGTTGGCTCGGGTTGGCTCGGGTTGGCTCAGGCCGCTCAGGCGGAGAGGATGAGGAGTAAACAAACGATGCAGATCTTCACGGTGACCTCAGAGGGGGAGCGGTGGAAACAGGGAAAAACGGAAGACGAGAGCAGGGAGGGGGGTGTGTGGGTGGGGGGACTCCTGGGACCTCAGCACTGCAGCATTCTTCCAGCGTGTGTGTGTGTGTGTGTGTGTGTGTGTGTGTGTGTGTGTGTGTGTGTGTGTGTGTGTGTGTGTGTGTGTGTGTGTGTGTGTGTGTGTGTGTGTGTGTGTGTGTGTGTGTGAGAGTGTGAGGGTGAATAGAGGTGGGGGCACTCTGGGGAGCCCTCCAGCGCTGCAGCAGGTTGTGTGTGTGTGGGTGTGTGTACATGTGTGTATTCTGCAGCCCCCACACTACCAGTGGGTCAAGCTTAACCCCCTCCACTA
>CAJVRN010000116.1:612500-620000 GCA_911728415.1 Lagocephalus sceleratus
CGCTGGATTAAACAGGTGAGGTTGTCCACAGGAAGTGACATCATCAGTCCCAGGTGGAGTTTCCAGGTGGTCCTCGTCTCTCGAGCAGCATTTGTCCTTCAGTCACAGACAGGAGGGCTGATTCTGACCCCCACCTGTCACTCACCTGGTCAGGCTCACCTGGTCAGGCTCACCTGGTCAGGCTCACCTGGTCAGACTCACCTGGTCAGGCTCACCTGGTCAGGCTCACCTGGTCAGACTCACCTGGTCAGGCTCACCTGGTCAGGCTCACCTGGTCAGGCTCACCTGTGACCAGGTGTGACTCAGGGTAACAGGCAGCAACACACAGATGTGAGAACAGAGGTTCAGTCCGTCACATCTGGAGACACGAGTGGACCCACCGTCCTGGATGGTCTTCATGTCCAACGTCTCCACTCATCACTGAAGGCTGGTGTTAAGCCCCGCCCACGAGGCTGGCCGGCCAATGAGGGCGCAGCGTTCATCTGTCAGTCAGTCACATGGTCACATCACCTCTGCAATGCAGCAGATACACAACTAAGATTAGATTAGTGAGAGCTACCTCTGGATTAACGTGAGTGTGTGTGTGTGTGTGAGTGTGTGTGTGAGTGAATGTTGTGTGAGGGTGTGTATGAGAGGGTGAGTGTTGTGTGAGTGTGTGTGAGTGTGTGTGTGAGTGTGTGTGTGTGAATGTCTGTGTGAGTGTGTGTGTGTGAGTGTCTGTGAGTGTGTGTGTGAGTGTGTGTGTGAGTGAATGTTGTGTGAGGGTGTGTGTGTGTGAGTGTGAGAGGGTGAGTGTTGTGTGAGGGTGTGTGCACGTGCGTGTATGTCTGTGTGTGTATGTGAGTGTGTGTGTGAGTGTGTGATACACTGCAATGGTGGGTAGTTCAGTTTTGCATTTATTCCTCTGCATTGTGTCTTGGTGGATGTGTGTGTTCTTAAAATGCATTCCTGTGTGTGTGTGTGTGTGTGAGAGTGTGTATCAGTGTGTGAGTGTGTGTGTGTGTAATGCGACAGGGCCATATTTCCCCTGGGTCACAGCTCTGCTCTCTGTAAGCAGTTTAGGAAAAACAATGCCAGGGCTCCGTATCGACTGGTTTGGTCTGGAAGGAGGCTGTTCCCACAGCTGCCTCCCTCCCTCCGCTGACGGACCAGCACCGGGTCAACGGTATCACGGTGAAGCACAGAGATGGAGGTCTGGGGCGTCACCATGACAACCATCAACACATCATCACCTGGCTGACACACACACACACACACAAAAGAAATCTCTTAATTTACACTGTTCAGGAGGGGTCTGTTATTGATTATGCAGCACTGAAATCGATCATGGATGTCTGCTGTGTGTGTGTGTGTGTGTGTGTGTGTGTGTGTGTGTGTGTGTGTGTGTGTGTGTGTGTGTGTCCGTCCCTCCACTGATCTTCAGTGTGTAATGAGTTGTCAGATGAGAGCCCATGTCCTGTTTAGTTAAGTGTGTGTGTGTCTGAGTGAGTGAGTGTGTGTGTGTCTGAGTGAGTGAGAGTGTGTGTGTGTGTGTGTGTGTCTGAGTGAGTGAGAGTGTGTGTGTGTGTGTGTGTGTGTCAGTGTGTCTCTCATCTTCATCCCTCCATCCTCAGGCAGCCAGTTCCTCAGGGGAGTGGACCCCCCCCCCCCCTTCCCCCCCCCCCCCTCCCCCCTCCTCCCCCCCCCCCCTCCCCCTCCCCCTCAGATCAATAAGGCTGCAGCTCCTGATTCAACTGTTTGTTCTTCATTCATAATTCCACCAACACACTCACCTCCTCTCTTCTTCTTCATCTTATGAACTAAAGAACAACCACTCTGCCCTCTAGTGGCGGAGAGTGGGAACGAGGCTGCTGGAGTGAGGGGGGGTCACACACACATACAGATATACACACACACTCACTCACACACACACTCTCACACACACACAGTCACTCACACACACACACACACTCGAACACAACGCTGTAGTGGAAGATAAGGACCATGAAAAGAAAAATAAGAGTTTATCAAACCTAAACCACAATTAATCCTTCTGATTCCTGCCCCCACCCTCCTCTTTGTTCATCCCTTCATCTGCTCCTTCTCTCCGTCTCTCATCCTCTGTTCTTTTTGTCTTCTTCCCTCTGTTTCCTGGGGTCAGTCTTTGAGAGAGCAATTCATCTGAGAGCGCTGCTGTTATTGATGGCACTGGTTGGAGCGGCTGGGGGGGCGCTGGGAATAGTGTGTGTCTGTGTAAAAGCTGGATGAGTCTGGGGAAGCGGCTCTCACACACACACACACACACACACACACATAACTCACACAAACACACCCGCACACTCACACACACACTGCACTCCCCATCTTTCAATGTGACACTCACTAAATTTTGGAAACTGCAAATCCAGATTTTATACTTCAGGAACCCCATTATATGTGTGTGTGTGTGTGTGTGTATCTTTGTGTGTGTGTGTGTGTGTGGATCCTCTCTGATCTCAGATCAGTCCCTGATCTGGTGGTTTTTGATGACTGTGATCGTCTTCACTGAGATGATCCCTGAGTCCTCCTGCAGATGTGGTCTGTGTGTGTGTGTGTGTGTGTGTGTGTGTGTGTGTGTGTGTGTGTGTGTGTGTGTGTGTGTGTGTGAGTGTGTGAGTGTGTGTGTGTGTGTGTGTGTGTGTGTGTGTGTGTGTGTGTGTGTGTGTGTGTGTGTGTGTGTGTGTGTGTGTGTGTGAGTGTGTAGTGTGTGAGTGTGTGTGTGTGTTTGTGTGTGTGTGTGTGTGTGTGTGTGTATGTATCTTTGTGTGTGTGTGTGTGTGTTGCTGAGTCCTCCTGCAGATGTGGGCCCACATGCAGGACCAGCTGGAGGCCCTCAAGAGGCCCCTGAGGCCTCCTCAGTAGATCTGGGTCCACCACACCTCCGGTCCTGTTCCGGCCCACATGACCTTCCTGCACAGGGTTCTGACCCCTGACTGACCCGGTCAGATTAGACCGGTGGGACCCAGTTGGTGGGACCCGGGGTCAAAGGTCAGCCTGGTCCTCCAGACCGTCGGGGAGGTCTTGGTGTCCTGAAGAGGACCTGATCAGCTGGTCTCATGGTGTGACCTTTGACCTGTCCCCTCACTCAAAGGTCTGCAGGAGGACCTTCAGGATGAGTGTGGTTACCACGGTGATGCAGACCCCCTCAGGGCGCTGGACAGAACCCTCCAGCGTCCAGAACCTTCGCCAGCAGAAGGGGGCGGAGCCTGGACCCCCCCCGCTGGGGGGCGGTCCCGTCCAGGTCCGCTCACACGATCGGTACCGAGCAAACGTCCAACCGTCCTCTGGACGAGGCGGCGGCGGTCTTTAAAGGTCGTCCTTGACGTGTGCGAGCGGCGCGAGGACGGGCTGCGGAGGGAAGCGGGTAAATGAGGCGGCGTCACGGCGAGGTCGTTAAGGAGGCCCACCGCTGTCCGCCGGGCCGTGTGGACGGTCCTGCCGGCGTTGGACGGGAAGCAGCTCGCCGTTGTGTTTTGGTCTTCTGTCCTTCGGCGGGCTGCTGAGGGCGGGGGCCTCGCCGCCGCCGCCGCCGCCGCCGCCGCCGCCTCTGCTCTGTTATTGGGTGGGGGTGCGGCGAGAGCGCCTCTCTCATGTAGCCCATTATTTCTCCCATCATGGGTCCTCACTTCGCCTTCTCGCTCTCTCCCTCCAGAACCACACGCTGAGTCAGCACGCGCAGTGAGACCGGGGCCCGGCAGGATCCCTCGGCTCAGCCCGGGCCCCCGACCCGGCGCCGGCGGGGGACCCCCATCTCCACATCACAGCCAATCAAAGTGTCATTTGCTGCTCACATGTAAAACTCTAACGATCGCGCCACCGGGCGCGGCTATTAGCAGCAGCGGGGGAAAAGAATATTAATGTGAAACGCTATTAAATAAAGAAAGGAAGAAGAGGGTGAGCAGACGGAGAAGTGAAAAAAGGTGTTGTACGTGCAGTATTCTGATTGTGTCCCTCCTTCGCTCCCCCAGGTCCGCCCTTTTATTTTGTAACAAAAAGAAAAGAACAAAAAAAGACAGAAAGCTTGTTTAGTTTTGTTTTTCTTAGATTCTAGAGACCTTTTCCATCCCTCCGTTTCTTGTACGTAGGTGCCAGTTTGATCTGTTCCTCCTTTTCATCGACGTTACTTTCGTTTTCTTACCGTACGTACGTACTCGTGCTGTGTCGTGATTCTTTGCCAGTCGTAATTTTCCCTCACCTCCCCTTTTTATGATATATATATTTTTCCTTTTTGTAATTACTCTGAAAAAGACACAATAAAGTGCAGAAAACGTACAGATGTTTCCTTTGTCGTTTTCCCTCATCTCTCTCTCTCCCTCCCTCCCTCTCTCTCTACCTCCCTCTACCTCTCTCTCCCCCTCTACCTCTCTCTCTCTCCCTCTACCTCTCTCTCTCCCTCCTCTACCTCTCTCTCTCCCTCTCTCTCTCCCTCTACCTCTACCTCTCTCTCTCCCTCTACTCTCTCTCTCTCCCTCTACCTCTCTCTCCCTCCCTCTCCCTCTACCTCTCTCTCTCTCCCTCCCTCCCTCTCTCTCTCTCCCTCTACCTCTCTCTCTCCCTCTACCTCTCTCTCTCTCTCCCTCTACCTCTCTCTCTCCCTCTACCTCTACCTCTCTCTCCCTCTACCTCTCTCTCTCTCTCCCTCTACCTCTCTCTCCCTCTCTCCTCTCCTCTCTCCCTCTCCCTCTCTCTCTCCTCTCCCTCTCTCTCCCTCTACCTCTCTCTCTCCCTCTACCTCTCTCTCTCTCTCCCTCTACCTCTCTCTATCTCTCCCTTTACCTCTCTTTCTCTCTCCCTCTACCTCTCTCTCCCTCTACCTCTCTCTCTCCCTCTACCTCTACCTCTCTCTCTATCTCTCCCTCTACCTCTCTCTCTCTCTCCCTCTCCCTCTACCTCTCTCTCTCTCTCTCCTCCTCTCTATCTCTCCCTCTACCTCTCTCTCTCTCCCTCTCCCTCTACCTCTCCCTCTACCTCTCCCTCTCTCTCTCTCTCTCTCTCTCTCTCTCTGTGGAGCGTTTATTGTAAAAATGATCACCAACCGATCAATTTGACTTCATCTGGTCAATAACTGCTTTTTAAATGTCAATTAACCAGACGGCAAAAATCTAGTAAGAAATAAATTAATAAAAAAATGACAAATGGGACGTGTGATGTGCTTTTATTCACACCAGTAACACCTCCTGACTCCTAAGGCCTGGTCACAAAAGTCCTGGTCCTAGTCCAGACTCTAGTCCTGGCCAGTCAGGTCCTAGTCCAGACTCTAGTCCTGGTCCAGTCAGGTACTAGTCCAAATTATAGTCCAGATTCTAGTCCTGGTCTGGTCATGTACTAGTCCAGATCCTAGTTCAGATTCTAGACCGGTTCTAGTCAGGTACTAGTCCATATTGTAATTCTAGTTTTAGTCCAGAAATCTGGTTCATGTTCTAGTCCAGATTCTAGTCCTGGTGCTAGTCCAGGTCCTAGTCGATTCTAGTCCAGGTTGTAGTCCTGGTTCTGCTTCATGATCTAGTCCAGATTCTTGTCCAGGTTCTAGTCTTGCTTCTAGTCAGGTACTAGTCCACATTCTAGTCCTGGTTAGAGTCAGGTCCTAGGCTGGCTCTAGTGAGGTTCTAGTCCACATTCTAGCCCTTGTTCTAGTCAGGTTCTAGGCTGGTTGTAATCCTGGTTCTAGTCAGGCTTTAGTCTTAGTTTTTCTCAGCTACTTGTCCAGATTCTTGTCCATATTCTAGTCCAGGTCCTCGTCCATATTCTAGTCTGGTCCTAGTCAGGATTTAGCCCTAGTTCTAGTCAGCTACTAGTCCAGATTCTAGTCCAGTTTCTAGTCAGGTACTAGTCTAGATTCTAGTCCTGGTTCTAGTCCAGGTTCTAGTACAGATTCTAGTCGAGGTTCTAGTCAGGTAGGAGTCCAGAAATAACTAGTCCTGGTGCTAGTCCAGGTTGTAGTCCTGGTTCTAGTCAGATACTAGTCCAGATTCCAGTCCAGGTTCTAGTCCAGATTCTTGTCCAGGTTCTAGTCCTAGTTCTACTCGGATACTAGTCCAGAATCTAGTCCTGGTTCTAGTCAAGGTTTTAGTTCTGGTACTAGTACAGATTCTATTCCAGGTTCAAGTCCTGGTTCTAGTCTCCTTGTAGTCCTGGTCCTAGTATAAGTTCTACTCAGGTTCTAGTCCATATTCTAGTCCTGGATGATGGTGGATGGACCTCCAAAAGTCCAGATGTTGTCTCCCATTGACATACAGGGTGAGCTGCTTTGTGGCTTTGGGGAGGTTCTCTTGGTCTGCAGAGGTCCAGAGGGCCTCCTAGACCAGCCCGGGCCCTTCTGGCCCCCCCTGCTCAGCGTGCAGGTCCTGGTAGACCGGCAGGAGGTCTGCTGATCTGCTCTGGCTCCAGCCGCCAGAGGAGGAACCTGCTCTGCTCACGTTTGCTCTCCAGGCTGAAGTAGAAGCCGGTCCTCTGAGGCCGGGTCTGTTTGGTTTGGACCTGAGCTGGTGTCCTCGGTTCTGCTGGGTCTGGACCAGAACCCGCTCCAGACCCACCATCAGGTGGATCGCCGTCAGTCTTCACTGTGGCGCCAGGAGACCTGTCCTCCACACGACCGTCCTTGTGTCCCTCACAGCAGTCCTTCGTGTGTGTGTGTTTGTGAGTGTATGTGTGTGTGTGAGAGAGTGTGTGTGTGTGTTTGTGAGTGTATGTGTGTGTGAGAGAGAGTGTGTGTGTGTGTTTGTGAGTGTATGTGTGTGTGAGAGAGAGTGTGTGTGTGTGTTTGTGAGTGTATGTGTGTGTGAGAGAGAGTGTGTGTGTGTTTGTGAGTGTGTGTGTGTGTGTTTGTGAGTGTATGTATGTGTGTGTGTGAGAGAGTGTGTGTGTGTTTGTGAGTGTATGTGTGTGTGAGTGTGTGTGTGAGTGTGTGTGTGAGTGAGGGATGAGGGGATGAGCGCGGGAGGGGATGTGTGTTTGTGAGTGTACGTGTGTGTGTGTGTGTGTGTGTGTGTGTGTGTGTGTGTGTGTGGTGACCAAGAAAAACCCTTTGAGCTGTGATTGTGTGTTTGTTACAGAGATGGTCGTCATGTCTCTGCTGTACCATCTCTGCTCCTCCTGGAGGTCTGCAGGCTCTGCTGACCTTTGACCTTCGCCATCTCGTGGCGTTTCCCAGAGGAGGCGTGTCCTCGCTGGTTCTGATCCTGTCCTGCTGGAGGACGCCTGAGCATCTGGAGCCGGACTGAGCTGCAGGTCCAGAACCATCTGGGCTGCTCCTCGCCTCACCGACCACTTTAATTGGGTCGGTGGGACGGCCCCGCCCTCAGGCCCCGCCCCCAGGCCCCGCCCCCTCACCTGTCCAGGTGGACTCCTCGTCTGTGTATGTGTGTGTGAGTGTGTGTGTCGTTGACGGTCGTTGTCCCGGTGAGACGTGGACCCTCCCCTCATCGGCGGGCGGCGTGCTCGGAGACGCTAACAATGTGAGCCGTTTCATGAGGACTTGAAAGA
>CAJVRN010000116.1:625000-630000 GCA_911728415.1 Lagocephalus sceleratus
GTGTGGGAACACACGAACACGCTGTAGCGGAGACGGGCTCCTCGGCATTCCTGCATGTGTTGGTGAACAAAGACGCGCTTTCCTGTTTTGTCCCTTGGAAACACAATCGAGCCACAACTGAGCTGGCACACACACGAGAGCTCCGGCAAAGTCGTCCCCGGCAACAGTCGGTCTGATGTTTCCTTCCCTCGGTTTCGTCTGTGTTTAATGAGACTCAAACACACTTCCTGTCAGCCACCAGAACCGTTGGCTGCTCCAGTCAGCATTCCTTGGAATGGCTTCAGTCCGCATCGCTGCAGCGCTCCCACCGGATCAAAGAAATCCAAGACAGCAGTTTGCTGATGTTTGAAAGATCAAAGCACATTTAAGAATTCAGGAAATCACAGTTGCGGAGGTGTGGACGCGCCTGATTGGCTGGAGGTGAGGGGACCACGGGCGGATGGGCCGTCCAGAGAAGAGCCGAGGGTTGATGCCCCCGAAGATGAAGGGATGGAGTTTACCATTAAAACAAACAACAGGACAAAAAACAACAAGACAAAGAACAACAAGACAAAGAACAACAAGACAAAGAACAACAACACACCAAGACACTGGCAGCAGAACCATAAAGAGATGGGGGGTGGCCCCCTCAGGTGTACCTCAGGGCTGCATGCTGAGTCCACCCCTCTACAGGAGCCTCCACTGGCCCACCACACCACACACACACACACACACACACACACACACACACACACACACACACACACACCCTCTATAGTATAATCTGTTAGTATGTATCCATACATATCAATGCTCTGTACTTCTGGACAGGAGCCGACTGTTTGTTATCTGGTGCATGTTTAACACACACACTCAGTCTAATGTGAACATGGAGTCAAGGTGGTGGTTTGGTGGTTAGTGGGACCAGGGCGGCGGTCACACATCTGCATGGTGGGCTGCACCCAGTAGGAGACCTTCTAATAAAGACCTGAAATGGAAGACAAGAATGGACCGTAGCAGAGAACAGAGGGTGACAATAGGCCAGCAAAACAGTGTGTGTGTGTGTGTGTGTGTGTGTGCGTGTGTGTGTGTGTGTGTGTGTGTGTGTGTGTGTGAGGCCACTGCTTGCGTCCGTTAGAAGATGAAAGCTGTGAAGGATGGAGAACACCTGAGGCTAATCGTGCTTGCAGCTCCGGCGCGAGATGAAATGGTTGTTTTATTTTGTGTTGTTTATTGTCGTTAGCGTGTGGGTCTTTCTTAGTTCATTAGTGTTCTTTGAAGACGTCGCTCAGGTTGACTGAACACAAAAGTTCACACGCTCCTTCCTCCTCTCCTGTTTGTTTTCTGCCCTCAGTAAAGTTTCATTTTCTTTTCTCAGAGACGGCTGACAGTTCGGGGTTTCCAGTTTATGATTTGTTGTGGTGCGACTGTTGTGTTTATGTTGTCGGCGTCCATGTGTTCCATGTTTGCTTTCTTTCAGCAGTCCTGTCCCCCAGGGCAAAGACAATGTCCACCGTCCTCGTGGCCTCTCCCAGCAACATCTACAACACCAGCAACAACAACTGTAACAACAACGGTCAAGACAACAACAACAAAAGCAACAACAACAAAATCTACAACACCAGCAACAACAATGGTAACAGCATCTACAACTCCAGCAGCAACCAAAACAACACCAGCAACATCTACAACACCAGCAACAACAACTGTAACAACAACAACGGTCAAGACAACAACAACAACCAAACAACACCAGCAACATCTACAACACCAGCAACACCAACGGTAACAACAACAACGGTCAAGACAACAACAACAACAAAATGAACAGCAACAACATCTACAACACCAGCAACAACAACTTTACAGAGTTAAAGCAAACACGTCTGTGTTATTTCAGTCTCCCAGCCAACAGAACTGATAAAGAATCAGATCGATAAGTCGTATCGATAACGGCGGGGGTGGTTAAACCAGTGACACATCAACGTCACTGGTGTGGTTCCAGTTGTCTGAGGAACGTTGACGGTAGCAGGATATCGTTTCCCAGCGACAGATCGGATCTTCAACAGTTCAGCGTGTCTGACTGTTGATGTGGTGTTTTCAGGCTGTTTTCACACATGCTGGTGCCCTCGCAGTCGCCACGGAGACGGCCTGAAGGGCGGTGTCGGCGGAGGTGTTGACGCCGACCCCCCTGCACCAGGACCAGAAGCCCAACCGGGTCGACCCGAGTCCTGAGCGGCGAAACCGGCAGAAATGTTGCGTGTCGGGAGTCAGAAGGGAATAAAGCCGGAGATTTAGAGGAGGAACAGAAATGAGGAGGGCGAGGGAGGCAGAACAAAGGTGGGCAGGATGAAGAGGGAGGAGGGGGCGGGGGGCGTGTCCGCCGGGGCCGGCTGCGGCCGCGCTCGATGTCAGCGCTGATTAATGGATGTCGTGCGAGGTGGGCCGTTAAACGATGTGGGATTAGAGGACACACAGAGACCGGTGGCCCGCCGTTCACTGGGAGCGCCAACGCCGCCCCACTCTGCACGACCTCCGCGGCTTAGCCGAGCTTTCATCCGGCTGAGGGCAGCGGCGGGAGGGGGGGTGACGGCGGGAGGGGGGAGGAGGGGGAGGCAGGCCGACAATCGTGCACATATCAACAGAGAGTTAGCACCTGCCAACAACGCAGGCAGACGCCCGCTCGCCATTGGCTGGGGCGGATAATACGGCGGTAATGAGTTTTCACGCTGACGCTTCCGCCGCCGCACGCGCTCCCCGAACCGCTCGGCGCTCTTCTCCGTCCGCAGAGAGAAATAAATTACCTTTATCCTGCGTGTTTGGGTGTTTCTGCTGCCTCCTTTGTGCTTGTGAGATTCAGATTTGGTCTTTTCACAGAGACCCCCTCGCTCTCACAGAGGGGCCGGCCTGTGTGAGCGCAGGTGAGGTGTGTGTGCGCGAGTGTGTGGGAGTGTGTGTGTGTGTGTGAGTGTGTCTGTGTGAGTGTGTGCGAGTGTGTGTGTGTGAGTGTGTGTGTGTGCGAGTGTGAGGGTGTGTGGGTGTGTTTGAAGCTCACATTTTTGAGCTGGCGCGGGGCGTCTGTGGGTCATTTATGCTTATGAGTGTGTTTCAGCCAGACGACCGCTGTTCTGGGGTTTATTAGAATGCTGGATATGAGCTTTGGGGTTGCACACGGTGCTCAGCACCGCTGAGTTCTGTGTGTGTGCTGTGTGTGTGCTGTGTGTGTGCTGTGTGTGTGCTGTGTGTGTGTCTCCACATTTGATCTGCATGTGCGTAAAGACTGTAAACAATATTTTCCATTTATTTTGTTTCATTTTTTGCCTATTGTTTTGTTTCTTTTTTAATTTTTGGCCGACAGCTCCCGACGCTCGCGGTGGAGCCACAAACACACCAGAAAAAAGAGTTTGGTGAGATATTCAGTAGCAGCTCTGCTCCGGTGAAGGAGGCCAGGACCAGGTAACCAGGTCAGAGGCCACGTTTAGGCCTCGTGGGGACTCACCTGGCTGCAGCTCCGACCCAGCTCTACCGGGCTCTCCACTCGGGCTGAGGTTCCAGGTTCCAGAACCCGTCCTAACGAGGGTCTCCTGATGCTCTGATGGACCTGGTGGTCCTTCTCTGTACTGAAGGTTCTTGTTGAGCTGATGGGCGCTCAGAGGAACCAGAGGACGTAAAGGTGACGTCGAGGGGAAGAAAGACGATTACTGGACCATCGAGGACAGAAGGGACTGGACGATCATCAACTGGACGTGGCTTCAACGTCCCCATTGATATCCTGAGTGAGTGACCTTTGACCTTGGGATGAACAAGTGCATCAGTCAAGTGCAGTCACCTACAGTCACCTACAGTCACCTACAGCCAAGTGAAGTCACCTACAGTCAAGTACAGTCATCTATAGTCAAGTACAGTCACCTACAGTCACCTACAGTCAAGTACAGTCATCTATAGTCAAGTACAGTCACCTACAGTCACCTACAGTCGCCCACAGTCACCTACAGTCACCTACAGTCACCTACAGTCACCTACAGTCGCTCACAGTCACCTACAGTCACCTACAGTCACCTACAGTCGCCCACAGTCACCTACAGTCGCCCACAGTCACCTACAGTCACCTACAGTCACCTACAGTCGCCCACAGTCACCTACAGTCACCTACAGTCGCTCACAGTCACCTACAGTCACCTACAGTCGCCCACAGTCACCTACAGTCACCCACAGTCACCTACAGTCGCCCACAGTCAGCTACAGTCACCTACAGTCACCTACAGTCACCTACAGTCGCCCACAGTCACCTACAGTCACCTACAGTCGCTCACAGTCACCTACAGTCACCTACAGTCACCTACAGTCACCCACAGTCACCTACAGTCACCTACAGTCACCCACAGTCACCTACAGTCGCCTACAGTCACCCACAGTCACCTACAGTACCACAGTCTCCTACAGTCGCCCACAGTCACCCACAGTCACCTACAGTCACCTACAGTCACCCACAGTCACCTACAGTCACCCACAGTCACCTACAGTCGCCCACAGTCACCTACAGTCGCCCACAGTCACCTACAGTCACCTACAGCCAAGTGAAGTCACCTACAGTCAAGTACAGTCATCTATAGTCAAGTACAGTCACCTACAGTCACCTACAGTCAAGTACAGTCATCTATAGTCAAGTACAGTCACCTACAGTCACCTACAGTCGCCCACAGTCACCTACAGTCACCTACAGTCACCTACAGTCACCTACAGTCGCTCACAGTCACCTACAGTCACCTACAGTCACCTACAGTCGCCCACAGTCACCTACAGTCGCCCACAGTCACCTACAGTCACCTACAGTCACCTACAGTCGCCCACAGTCACCTACAGTCGCTCACAGTCACCTACAGTCACCTACAGTCGCCCACAGTCACCTACAGTCACCCACAGTCACCTATAGTCGCCCACAGTCAGCTACAGTCACCTACAGTCACCTACAGTCACCTACAGTCGCCCACAGTCACCTACAGTCACCTACAGTCGCTCAC
>CAJVRN010000116.1:635000-655000 GCA_911728415.1 Lagocephalus sceleratus
TCAGACCCATCGACGTCGGGGCGGGGGACTTTTATTTTGAAAGCTATTATTGTGACGTTTTGTCTGTGCAGCCACTTCCTGTGTGTTGTTTTGGGAGGGACTCAGGTGTTCCAGGACGTTCCAGGATGCTCCAGGACGCTCCAGGATGCTCCAGGATGCTCCAGGACGCTCCAGGAGCTCCAGGATGCTCCAGGATGCTCCAGGATGCTCCAGGATGTTCTAGGACGCTCCAGGATGCTCCAGGAGCTCCAGGATGCTCCAGGATGTTCCAGGACGCTCCAGGATGCTCCAGGAGCTCCAGGATGCTCCAGGATGTTCCAGGACGCTCCAGGAGCTCCAGGATGCTCCAGGAGCTCCAGGGGGCCTCCACCTTCTCTGCTCTCCTCATGCAGGACCATCAAACTGTCAGTCTTTGTAGAGGCCACGACAGTCGAACCCGCGCTGTCAATCTCGCCTTCGCATCGCCCTGCCAGGGCGAGGATTCGCCGGTTCGGTGGAGTTGAAGTGGTAAAGTGGCGGCAGGCTTGGCGTGGGTGTTTGTGTGCAGGTAACTTCTTCATCTCGGATGTGAGAGTTCCTGTGACGCTGATGTGATGGAGGTGTGCTCACACCCCGCCCCCACGTCTGCGTGACGCGGCGGCGTGTTTGTCTCCTCCGAAAATTGTGAATCTGACAGTGAACGCGTGAAAGCCAATTATGGCGTCTAAGACTGGCGGGGAGCCGCCTCACTTTGAGGCCTTCCACCCTCGAGTTGATGGAGGAGGAAGAAACCGCCGAGGACACGCGGGCCGACGTCCTCGCCCTCGGGGGGGGGGCAGCAGAAGACTGACTGAGCCTTGGAGGAGGTTCGTCTGAGCTCGCCCGCGGTCGCCCTGAGCTCAACGCCGTTCCACGACCAGCGAAACACGACTCACCGACGCCCTCCTGGTCTCAGCTGTTTGCTTCTCAGGGCCTCGGTGGAGCCTCCATCCGTCCTGCTGGGTGAAGGTTCACCTGTGGAGGACACGCCAGTCCAGGAGGGACGTCTGTGACGCTCTCAGCCTCATGGAACTCATTCACTACCCTTCTCCATGGTCATGTTCATCTCGCTGTACCACCAGACAGCTGACTGAACCAGGACCAGGACCAGGACCAGGACCAGGACCAGGACCAGTGGGGAGGGGCCCTGGTCCCAGTTAGGGCAGCACGAGGGTCCAGACAGGTCCAGTATGACCCGTGAGGCCGAGGACAGTCCAACCAACAGACATCCAAAGACCCCCCTGAACAAAAGCCAGGAAGCAGCCCCCCACCTCCCCCTGAGGCTCCACCCCCTGAGGCCCCACCCCCTGAGGCCCCACCCCTGAGGCCCCACCCCCTGAGGCCCCACCCCCGAGGCTCCACCCCCTGAGGCTACACCCCCCAGTGGGCGAGGCACCGCTCCACAACAGGCCGTGCTGGGTCTCAAGGATCGGTTTGACCGTCCACGACGGCAGCCGCCTGCACCTCCCTCACCTCCCTCTCCTCCCTCTCCTTCACCTCCCTCTCCTTCACCTCCCTCATCTCCCTCACCTTCACCTCCCTCACCTCCCTCTCCTTCATCTCCCTCTCCCTCACCTCCCTCTCCCTCACCTCCTTCACCTCCCTCTCCCTCACCTCCCTCTCCCTCACCTCCCTCTCCTTCACCTCCCTCTCCTTCACCTCCCTCACCTCCCTCTCCTTCACCTCCCTCTCCTTCACCTCCCTCACCTCCCTCTCCTTCACCTCCCTCTCCTTCACCTCCCTCACCTCCCTCACCTTCACCTCCCTCATCTCCCTCACCTTCACCTCCCTCACCTCCCTCTCCTTCATCTCCCTCTCCCTCACCTCCCTCTCCCTCACCTCCTTCACCTCCCTCTCCCTCACCTCCCTCTCCTTCACCTCCCTCTCCTTCACCTCCCTCTCCCTCACCTCCCTCTCCTTCACCTCCCTCACCTCCCTCTCCTCCCTCTCCCTCACCTCCCTCACCTTCACCTCCTTCATCTCCCTCTCCCTCTCCTTCACCTCCCTCTCCCTCACCTCCCTCTCCCTCACCTCCCTCTCCCTCACCTTCACCTCCTTCACCTCCCTCTCCCTCACCTCCCTCTCCTTCACCTCCCTCTCCCTCACCTCCCTCTCCCTCCCTTCCCTCTCCCTCACCTCCCTCTCCCTCACCTTCACCTCCTTCACCTCCCTCTCCCTCTCCCTCACCTCCCCTCCCTCTCCCTCACCTCCCTCTCCCTCACCTCCCTCTCCCTCACCTTCACCTCCTTCACCTCCCTCTCCCTCACCTCCCTCTCCTTCACCTCCCTCTCCTTCACCTCCCTCTCCCTCACCTCCCTCTCCTTCACCTCCCTCTCCCTCACCTCCCTCTCCTTCACCTCCCTCCCTCCCTCACCTCCCTCTCCTTCCCCTCCCTCTCCCTCCCCTCCCTCTCCTTCACCTCCCTCACCCTCACCTTCACCTCCTTCACCTCCCTCTCCCTCCCTTCCCCCTCCCTCCCCTCCCTCCCTCCCTCCCTCACCTCCCTCTCCCTCCCCTCCCTCTCCCTCCCCTCCAGTCCGTGAAGCCTCGCAGCTCTTTACTCCACCCAGTGGTCACTCCAGAGAAGGCTCCTGTCCTCGTTCCCCTCAGGCTGTCAGGTGGAGACTGGGCCCAGTTGTAGCACTCAGACTGGGATGAGAGGGAGCAGCCAGGAGCAGGAGATCCATCTGGGAACGAGAGCTGGAAGGTCAGAGCAGCCTGAAGGTCAAACCAGCCACCATTCTGAGGCTCTGCTCAAACACCCTGACCTCTGACCCTGGTCCCATGTTCAGGAGGTGTGTTAGTCAGATGGGTTCGTACCCCCAGGGTGGTCAACGTCACCCAGCCTTCACCTGAAGCTCAGAGGGAAAGAGAAGGTCAGGAATAAGGCTAGAACCTACAACCCACATCTTCTTTGGCTTTTTAAATCAATTTAATTAATCTATTAATATAATTAATATAATTTATTTATTTAATTTAATTCTGATTGTTACAGGAGGAAACCTCAGAGGCTGAGGACTGAAAGAAAGACTGAAAGAAAGCCTCCTCCACGAAGGAACCCCCATGACAGAACCTCAGCAGGAAGGAACCTCCACGAAGGAACCCCCATGACAGAACCTCAGCAGGAAGGAACCTCCACGAAGGAACCCCCATGACAGAACCTCAACAGGAAGGAACCTCCACGAAGGAACCCCCATGACAGAACCTCAACAGAGGAACCTCCACGAAGGAACCCCCATGACAGAACCTCAACAGAGGAACCTCCACGAAGGAACCCCCATGACAGAACCTCAACAGAGGAACCTCCACGAAGGAACCCCCATGACAGAACCTCAACAGAGGAACCTCCACGAAGGAACCCCCATGACAGAACCTCAACAGAGGAACCTCGACAGGACGTGAGGAAGGCTGGTGACTCCTCAGCTGCTGTGAGACAAATGTCCAGCAGATGGCAGCAGAGTACTGGAAACTACAGCAGGACGGCTGTTTGGTCTGACACACACGCGCGAACACACACAGGGATGAGAAAGAGAGAGATGAGAGAGAAAAAAGAGAGAGAAAGAGAGGGGAGAAAAAAAAAAAAAAAAAAAAAAAAAAAAAAAAAAAAAAAGAGAGAGAAAGAGAGAGAAGGATGAGAGAGAGAAAAGAGGCAGAAAGAGAGAGAAGAGCTGAAGAGATGTGAGCTGTAGTTTTATTTCCTCTGTGGGTACAAAACATCAGCGCTGTCTGTCTGAGGTGCTGACACAGCACGCAAGAGAAGACATTACACACACACACTCACACACACACACACACACACACACACACACACAGTTTAAAACCCAACAAATGCATCTTTTACACACAGGTTGTCAATGACATTTGTCCAGTGGTACAACATTTCATTTAAAGATCTTTGTTTTAAATCTTCCACAGAGGCTGAAGGCTGAGTGTGTGTTTGTGTGTGTGTGTGTTTCCTTGGAGAACTGCAGTGATCTGGATTTAATTTGATCGGTCAGGTGGTCGAAGTCAGGGCCTTAGCAAATATGTGTGTGTGTTTGCGTTTGCATTTGTGTGTGTGTGTGTGCGTGTGTGTGCATGTGTGAATGAATGACCTTCGTGTTGAGGTTAGGTGGAGATCAATGTGAAGACAAACAGAAAGGCTGAGGCAAAACTGGCCACCCTCATCTCATTGCTCTTCCTCTGTAGTGTGGCTAACCCCACAGCCCTGACAACGTGAGTGTGTGTGTGTGTGTGTGTGTGTGTGTGTGTGTGTGTGTGTGTGTGTGTGTGTGTGTGTGTGTGTGTGTGTGTGTGTGTGTGTGTATGTGTGTGTATGTGTGTATGTGTGTGTGTGTATGTGTGTGTGTGTGTGTGTGTGGATAAGTAAATAAATATCTTGGTTAATCCAAAGTAAACCACCTCAGATGAATCTCCCTTTTATCTCTATAAAGACCATCAGAACCTCCAAACTGCTGATTCAAGGCTCCTGTTTTAGCTCCTTGATGTGTTCATAAACACCACATCCATATATGGGCGGAGTGTGTGGTCACGCCACGTCCATATATGGGCGGAGGGTGTGGTCACGCCACGTCCATATATGGGCAGAGGGTGTGGTCATGTCATGCCCATTTCCTTACCTTGCGTGTTAATGTCGTTGGATCAGGTGTGACACCTTTAGACAAGAGCCACACCCCCTGGCTTTGATCAGCTTTGGTTTGCTGTGATCGGCTTTGAGTTGGCTTTGATCTGGTCTTTTACTCCTGACGAGTGTTTGAGGGGTCAGACTAGGGGTCAGGGGTCAGGGGTTTAGTCCAACGCTTGAGGTAAGGAGCTGGGGATGACAGTCCTCACAAAGATAGAAAAACAGTGTGTGTGTGTGTCTCCTGGGACTGGTGTGATGAGGAGAGGGATGTGGTGTCACTTTAGTGTGTGCCGCTCATCTGTCTGTCCCCTTTTGCAAATGCATTCATCACACACTCACACTCACACACACTCACACACACACACACACACACACACACACACACACACACTCACACACACACTCACACACACTCACACACACTCACACTCACACACACTCACACTCACACTCACACACACTCACACACACTCACACACACACACACTGAATCACAGGTTTTTTTCAATCATTAACTTTTGTCGTTGCCCTTTGTTCTCTTTCCTCCGCCGCTCTAATCTCTTTCTCGTCGACAACCTTTTCTCGCTCTCCTCGTCTCTGCTGGCTTCATATTTCCTCGTTTCTCGTCCACCTCGCCCATCCGTCCTGATTTAGCCGTCTCCACTTCGCTGTCCTGCTTCAGCGTTTCCCTGGGGGTTGTTTGGGGCCCGCCTCCTCGCTACAACGCCTCCGAAACAAATGAACGCAAACGCGTCGTCTATAAAACTTCAAAAAAAACTTGTAAAGAACACATAAAAAACATGTAAAGAACACATAAAAAACATGTAAAGAACACATAAAAAACATGTAAAGAACACGTAAAGATATGTTTCAAAAACATGTAAAGAACATGTAAAAACACAAAGAATGTAAAAAAAACATGTAAAGAACACGTGAAGATCATGTAAAGAACATGTAAAGATATGTTTCAAAAACATGCAAAGAACATGTAAAAACATAAAGAATGTAAAAAAACATGTAAAGAACATGTAAATATCATGAAAAGAAAGCGTAAAGAAATGAGAATGAATTCATCCGTTCATCCGTCCACGCTCCATTTACCAGGCTAGTTGTTCTGTCCACTCGTCCATCTTCACTCGTCCCTCCGTCCCTCTCTTCCTGAGGGGCTGTCAGCTCTGACCTTTCCCCCCCCAGAAAAGCCTCTCCCACCCACCCACACCTTAGAGGGAGGACACCCTCAGAAGAGAGGGAGTCGGGGGGAGGGAGGAGATGAAAACAAAGGTGAGGCGGAGGAGTGGACGCTTGAGCTCGGCAGACAACAGGAATTGATTTTTGTCCAGCAAAGACCAAAAACAACAACAAATGACCTTTGAGGCCGAATGAGGCCTCACGTGTTCGCTCAGCCAGGAGGGAGGAGGACGCCCGAGCATCCGTCTCACTTAGCAACACGGAGGCACCGCGGGACGGGCCAGTCCGCCCCTGTTGGCGTGGTTGGACGTCTGTCGACCTCTGACCTCAGCACCTCCGCTGGTCTCTGTCTGGACCGTCTGCTGGGACCAGTGTCCCCAAGAGAGGCCCCAAGTGGGCCGGGCTCCCGTGAGGGTGGACACCCTAAAGCAGCCGAGGTCCAGGAGGTCAAGGTCAAGGTCAAGGTCAGGCTGGACCGTCCATCGGCTGGGAGCAGACGGGCAGGGCGGGGGGCGGCGGCGGCGTGTGGGGGGAGTTATGGCGGCTGTAATGTGATTGGACAGCTGGAAGTGAGCGCCGCTGTAACACAGCTGTCGTCCGTCCGGCTGCATCTCGCCGCCCATCGCTCACGTGAGCGCAGCGGCGAACACCTCCGGCGTCTCACGCTGCCTCGGACACGTGGACGACCTGTCCCACTAAACGAGACCCACCTGCCTGAAGGGACGCCGCCGCCGCGCCGCTGCGTGAGGACGCCAGAAGGAACCGCTGGCCCCGCCCCCCCGATGAAGATGAGGCTGGGAGAGAAGGACCAGAGCTGAGGGAGGGGGGGTGAAGATGTCCCCCTGGGGGGGGGTGAAGATGTCCCCCTGGGGGGGTGAAGATGTCCCCCTGTGGGGGGGTGAAGATGTCCCCCTGGGGGGGGGTGAAGATGTCCCCCTGGGGGGGTGAAGGTGAAGATGTCCCCTGTGGGGGGGTGAAGATGTCCCCTGGGGGGGTGAAGATGTCCCCCTGGGGGGGTGAAGGTGAAGATGTCCCCCTGGGGGGGGGGATGTCCCCCTGGGGGGGTGAAGGTGAAGATGTCCCCCTGGGGGGGGTGAAGATGTCCCCTGGGGGGTGAAGATGTCCCCCTGGGGGGGGGTGAAGATGTCCCCCTGGGGGGGGTGAAGATGTCCCCCTGTGGGGGGGGTGAAGATGTCCCCCTGGGGGGGTGAAGATGTCCCCCTGGGGGGGGTAGGGTTTGCATACGTGATCCACGCTGCTCCTGTCCATCCCTGGACGATCGTGTCCACCTGTCCAGGCGTCACATGTGCTGTGGTTGTGTTGGGAGTGTGTCCCCCCGTCTCCGCCCGTCTCCCCCCGTCTCCCCCCGTCCGTCTCTTCCATTAAGGAGGAAAGTGCTGTCTAAGTGCAGCTGACTGGCTCCAACTCTCTAAATAGCTCCTCGTCCCCAGACCCTGTACCTCTGACTGGGCCCTGACCAGTCCTCCCACAGCTCCCAGTCCTCCCACAGTTATCAGTCCTCCCACAGCTCCCAGTCCTCCCACAGCTCCCAGTCCTCCCACAGCTACCAGTCCTCCCACAGCTACCAGTCCTCCCACAGCTCCCAGTCCTCCCACAGCTACCAGTCCTCCCAGTGCTCCCAGTGCTCCCAGTTCATCCTTAGAGGACTCCACATCCAGCTGGGAGTCGTCTCTAGACCTGTCTGTCTCTGGGAGTGAAACCATGGAAACCGCACAGTCATGTGACCTTGAGCTTCGGTGGTCGTTGATGTCGATGTCCGGACCAGCGAGCGCTTCCCTCTGGGTCGCCGTGGCGATGCTTCTGTTTCCTGTTTCCTGTTTGTGCTCGGACACCACTCGCCATCGGGCTCGTAGCGTAAACACGAGGACGCTCGCCACCGCCGCCTGGGCGCACTGGGATCTGGTGGAAGGCGTGTCCTCCTGCGGCGCCTTCACACCTCGAGGTGAGCATCGGCGCCTGGCGGCGGCGGCCTGTTTTCCGCCCGTGCGTGCGGCGCTCCAAATGTTCTCCAACACGGAGGCTTCCTCCGGCGAGCCGCCCACCTCACACCTCCAGTCATCGCCGGCGTCTGCTGAGGGAGGCGGCCTATTTCGGGCCCCGCCGCGGCAGTCGCCTCCTCCCCCGACTCCCCCAACTCCTGCCACCCAGGAAGGACACAGACAGGGGAGAAACCTGGACCAGGACCCCTGAAGGACCAGAGGAACCCTGAAGAGGTCTGACCCACCTCAGTCAGGGGTATCCAACACCAGGTCAGAGGTCACCAGGTCAGAGGTCACCAGAGTACCAGGTGAAAGAAGAAACACTCTGGGAAGAGACCCAGGACACAGGATGGATGATGATGGTGATGGTGATGATGATGATGGTGATGATGGTGATGGTGATGATGATGATGGTGATGATGATGATGATGCTGATGATGGTGATGGTGATGATGATGATGGTGATGATGATGATGATGATGATGATGATGATGGTGATGATGATGGTGATGATGATGATGATGATGATGATGATGATGGTGATGATGATGGTGATGATGAGGATGATGATGATGATGATGATGATGATGGTGATGATGAGGATGATGGTGATGATGATGATGATGATGGTGATGATGAGGATGATGGTGATGATGATGGTGATGATGATGATGATGATGGTGATGATGATGGTGATGATGATGATGGTGATGATGATGATGATGGTGATGATGATGATGGTGATGATGAGGATGATGGTGATGATGATGATGATGATGGTGATGATGAGGATGATGGTGATGATGATGGTGATGATGATGATGATGATGATGGTGATGATGAGGATGATGAGGATGATGATGATGATGATGGTGATGATGAGGATGATGGTGATGATGATGATGATGATGGTGATGATGATGATGATGATGATGATGATGGTGATGATGAGGATGATGATGATGATGATGATGATGATGATGGTGATGATGAGGATGATGGTGATGATGATGATGATGATGGTGATGATGAGGATGATGGTGATGATGATGGTGATGATGATGATGATGATGATGAGGATGATGGTGATGATGATGATGGTGATGATGGTGATGATGATGGTGATGATGAGGATGATGGTGATGATGATGATGATGATGGTGATGATGGTGATGATGGTGATGATGGTGATGATGATGATGATGATGATGGTGATGATGGTGATGATGGTGGTGATGGTGATGATAATGATGGTGGTGATGGTGATGATGATGATGGATGATGATGATGATGATGATGGTGGTGATGGTGATGATGATGGTGGTGATGGTGATGATGGTGATGATGATGGTGATGATGATGATGGTGGTGATGGTGATGATGATGGTGGTGATGGTGATGATGGTGGTGATGGTGATGATAATGATGGTGGTGATGGTGATGATGATGATGGATGATGATGATGATGATGATGGTGGTGATGGTGATGATGATGGTGGTGATGGTGATGATGGTGATGATGATGGTGATGATGAGGATGATGGTGATGATGATGATGATGATGGTGATGATGGTGATGATGGTGATGATGGTGATGGTGATGATGGATGATGATGATGATGATGATGATGGTGGTGATGATCCATCCTGAAGGATGAGCAGCCCAGATTGGCAGCAGCCCAGTGTCTTCATCTACACAGGGTCAGCAGCTGAGGCAGCCTAGAGCACAGGCGTCAAACTGGTTCCCCAAAGGGCCGTGTGGCTGCAGGTTCTGGTCCAACCCAGCAGCAGCACACCAGACTGGACTCATTTAATCAGCTCATCTGAGTCTTCAGACAGCTGATTGGTCAAACTGGGTGTGCTGGACTGGTTGGAACAAAAACCTGCAGCCACACGGCCCTTTGTGGAACTAGTTTGACACCCCTGGCCTAGAGCATCGATCAGACGGTGGTCTGTGGTGGTCTATGGTGATCTAACGTGGTCTATGGTGGTCCACGATGATCTATGGTGGTCTATGGTGGTCTATGATGGTCTATGGTGGTCCATGGTGGTCTATGGTGGTCCCTGATGGTCCCTGATGGTTTATGATGGTCTACGGTGGTCTATGATGGTCCACAGTGGTCTATGGTGGTCTATGATGGTCTATGGTGGTCCACAGTGTTCTATGGTGTTTCATGGTGTTCCACGGTGGTCCATTATGGTCTATGGTGAACTATAATGGTCTGTGGTGGTCTATAATGGCCTATGGTGGTCTATGGTCGTCCACGATGGTCTATGGTGGTCTATGGTGGTCCATGGTGGTCCTTGATGGTCTAGATGGTCCACGATGGTCCATGGTGGTCTATGGTGATCCATAGTGGTCTATGGTGGTCTATGATGGTCTATGGTGGTCCCTGATGGTCTGAGAGCAGAAGATGTTGCCCTGATGGTGTGTTAGAGGAGCAGGAAGAGCAGCCTCTGGACAGACGGACGAAGGTCCCATTAGAGACCCAATAGCCCGCCCTCATCAGAATCAAGGAGTATTTCTGATAGCTTCACCAGATCATTTCATCTTCCTCCTCCTCTCCTCCTCCTCTCCTCCTCCTCTCCTCTTCCTCTTCCTGCTGTCCCGACAGCGGGGGAGCGCCTCGCTCAGAGAGGGTCAGAGACTGAGGAAGAGGAGTGATGACAGCTAATCTGAGAGGTGTGAGCGGGAGAAAGTCAAGGTGAAAGTCGCCACGGTAACCGTGGAGGGACTCCGGCGATTAGCCTGACACAGAGCGGGGGCTAACACCCCGGGAAGAGCGGGAAATTGAATTGTTATTCACCAGGGGGGACGAGGAAGCGAGGGACGAAGGTCAGACCCAGAAGTTTAAAAGAGATTTACGAGCAGATCTCTCCAGTCCTCCATCAGTTATTCACACTTTGATGACGTTAGTGGACATAAACGGGTTCCTTCTCCTGTGGAGAACACCTCAGAGAACACCTCAGCCACCCAGATGTTCACCAGATGTTGTTCTCCATCAGCAGATGTTGTTCTCCATCAGCAGATGTTGTTCTCCATCAGCTGATGTTGTTCTCCATCAGCAGATGTGAAGGAGCTGAGGCCCCCTGAGAAGACCTGAGGACCCCTGAGAAGACCTGAGGGTTAGTGCTGCTCTACAGTTTAAACCAGATAAACCTTCACCTGCTCCTGGCACTCGGACACAGAGGTTACATCACAAAGCTCTTTAGCAGAACCTCAGAAGAATCGTGGCAGTGGCGACTGTGGTGGAAGAGCTGGAGGGACGAGGAGGGAGGGACAGGGAGAGACAGGGAGAGACTGGAAGGTACAGGGAGGGACAGGGAGAGACAGGGAGAGACATGGAGGGACAGGGAGGGACAGGGAGAGACAGGGAGAGACAGGGAGGGACAGGGAGAGACAGGGAGGGACAGGGAGAGACTGGAAAGTACAGGGAGGGACAGGGAGGGACAGGGAGGGACAGGGAGAGACAGGGAGGGACAGGGAGAGACTGGAAAGTACAGGGAGGGACAGGGAGGGACAGGGAGGGACAGGGAGAGACAGGGAGGGACAGGGAGGGTTTGACTGATCCAACAAGCCTGCTGAGACATGCTCATAACACCTGGAGACAGACATGAGGGAGGACGTGTCCTCCTCGACTCTCTTACGCTGCTCTTATCAGTCGAGTGGTGCTGAAGACAAACTTTAGCAGCTAGCGTAGCCACGAGCTGATACTTTGAGGCCACATTGCCTCCCCCTGGTGGTGGACAGGTGTTACTGCAGCCATCACATCTGGGGCAGGGACCTGAGCCGGGGTCCCGTACCTGCCGACGGTGATGCTTTCAGGCCCCACCCCCCCGCTGAGCGCCAGCCAATCCCCAGGCTGGTGGGGGCTGAGCTCCGCCCCCTGCTGGGCCTGGGGCGGAGCGCCCCCACGAGGGCGCGAGAGGACGACGCGTGTCCTCGTGAGGCCAGCGAGGGCGCGTCTGGCCCTGCGCTGCTGCAGGCCTGCGCGGGCCCTCTTCCTTCTGCCCGTCCTCCTCAAACACGCGCAGGAGTTTGTCGGGACGGGAAGACCTTGCGGCGCTCCGGCGTGTCCCATCCAGCAGCCGCGCGCGGCGCCAGTGTCCTGTCAAGAAAATGCGATCAGGTTTGGGAAACTGGATTAGCGGGTGCACTTTGCATACGTGATTGGATTACTTGAGCGGAGGTGCTGGACGCGCTGACGGGCCATAACTCACTTAGTGCAGCTCCGCCCTCAGAAGAGGGCTGCGGAGGCAGGGTGTTAATTATCGTCACAGCGGGGCCGCCGTCTCTGGACGCGCTAACCCAATTAGACCCTCAGCTTCAGCGTGGTCAACAAGGTCGGCGCAGGAGCTCCACGGCCCACCTCCGGCCGCGTCGCCTTCATGTTCCCCGGGACACGCCGGTCCAGGCGCTGATCGCGGACGTCTCCGGCGAAGCCAGAACCTTTGTTTACTGAGACGCTGCTGCGCGGGGAAAGAGGGCGGGGCCTTCTGCTGCAGCGCCGCGCTGGAGCTCTGCAGGCCTCATCGAAGCTCTTCTGTGCCTCTGAACACCTGAGCGACCCCCTGTTAAAGCGCCTCCCGTCAGTGGGAGCCAGGACGGATGGCTCGGGCGGGGCCCGGAGCGAGGGGCTCCGACAGGCCGCCACGCCGGAGGGCTTTAAGGAGCGCTTCCTCTGGCGCGCCCTCCCGACCCTCCTCCCAACACTGCGCTCGCTTTGACCTCTCTGCCTTAACCAGATAGATGCTGAGCAAGCTGCAGGCCTGGACCACTTGGACCCTCTTCCCTGGTCCTAGTCAGGCGTGATGGCCCCCTCTGATTTAGGGCCCCGCCCCTGAGAGCTCCACCCCCGTTAGTGAACCCCTGGGTCATCACTCAGTTAGGATCCCTGATGTGCGCCGGTGTGCCTCAGGGCTCTGCGCTAGGTCTGCTCTTACTTCTGATTCATGTTAATCACTTGAGTCAGAATGTGGGCGGGGCCAGTCCTTTGATGGCGTCCTGCTGCCCCCGTCCTGGAGGCCCTTCCCAAGGTGCTCTGGTAACCTGCTCCTCAAGCCTCACAGGCCTCGCGGGTGTTCCTCCTCCGCTAGCGTCTCTGAGGCTGAGCCCGGCGAGGAAGCTCGTTTCAGCCGCTCGCATCCGTGACCTCGTTCTTTCGGTCGTCTCCCGACGTTGATGCCCGAAGGTGAGGGTTGGAACGGAGATCGCTCAGCTGCTTCTTCACCAGGACAGGTGAGTCCGATGGGCCCGCCCCCCCGAACAGGTGATTGGACCTGGAAACATAAATGATGAGACCGGGGTGTGCTTTTATCTGTTCAGCTTGAAGGTTGAGGAGTCCTTTGACCTTGAGTGACCCTGACCTTGGTGCTGGGGCTGGTGGGTCGCTCTCCCACACCAGTGTGGGCGGGGCTGTTGGAGGCTTGACCGTCGGTCCATCACGTGGATGTTTGGCTGGTGTGATGGACACCTCCAGAGGGTTCTGCTGCCGCCCGCCGCCTCTCTCTCTCCCTCTCTCTCTCCCTCTCTCACTCCCTCTCTCACTCTCTCACTTCCTCTCTTGCTCCCTCTCTCTCTCCCTCTCTCTCTCCCTCTCTCTTCCTCTCTCGCTTCCTCTCTCTCTCCCTCTCTCTTCCTCTCTCACTTCCTCTCTCTCTCCCCTCTCTCTCCCTCTCTCACTTCCTCTTTCTCTCCCTCTCTCTTCCTCTCTCACTTCCTCTCTCTCTCCCTCTCTCTCTCCCTCTCTCACTTCCTCTCTCTCCTCTCTCTCCCTCTCTCTCTCTCTCCCTCTCTCTCTCCCTCTCTCTCCCTCTCTCTCTCTCTCTCTCCCTCTCTCTCCCTCTCTCTTCCTCTCTCTCTCCCTCTCTCTCTCCCTCTCGCTCCCTCTCTCTCCCTCTCTCACTCCCTCTCTCACTCCCTCTCTCACTTCCTCTCTTGCTCCCTCTCTCTCTCCCTCTCTCTCTCCCTCTCTCTCTCTCGCTCCCTCTCTCTCTCCCTCTCTCACTTCCTCTCTCGCTCCCTCTCTCTTTCCCTCTCTCTCCCTCTCTCTTCCTCTCTCGCTCCCTCTCTCTCTCCCTCTCTCTTCCTCTCTCACTTCCTCTCTCTCTCCCTCTCTCTCTCCCTCTCTCGCTTCCTCTCTCGCTCCCTCTCTCTCTCCCTCTGCCCTTCTCACCTCACAACAGATAAAAACCTGGAAGAGCTCCGTCCCCAAATGTCACCACATCAGCCTCACAATCACAGGCTGCAGCAACACCGGCCAGCAGGCACCACACCAGAGAGACGGGTAATTACAGCGGGGGGTGGACAGGGAGGGGACAGCCGTCCAGGGAGACCTGCAGCTCCTGTCCAGGGCTGTCAGTCAGCATCAGGGCCTGTCCAGGCCAGAGGACGGTCCCAGGAGGGACAACCAGCACCGCGGAGGGGACGAGAAACCTGCCAGGACAAAGTCAAGGACGGGGACAGAGGACACCCACCTGGAAGACCAGAGGGGGAGAAAGAGACAAAAAACAAAACCAGACTTTTATCCTCTGTCTTCCTCAACGTCCCCCAGCTTTGACTGAGCCAAGAGGACACGTTCGATAGGTTCAGTTTAGTTTACTTTACACCACTTTAAACCACATTTACACCAGTTTATATCTACATTTACACCAGTTTATATCTACACCAGTTTATATCCACACTTACACCAGTTTATATCCACATTTACACCAGTTTATATCCACACTTACACCAGTTTAAACCACATTTACACCAGTTTATATCCACATTTACACCAGTTTATATCTACACTAGTTTATATCCACATTTACACCAGTTTATATTCACACTTACACCAGTTTATATCCACATTTACACCAGTTTATATCCACACTTACACCAGTTTATATCCACATTTACACCAGTTTATATCCACACTTACACCAGTTTAAACCACATTTACACCAGTTTATATCCACATTTACACCAGTTTATATCTACACTAGTTTATATCCACATTTACACCAGTTTATATTCACACTTACACCAGTTTATATCCACATTTACACCAGTTTATATCCACACTTACACCAGTTTAAACCACATTTACACCAGTTTATATCCACATTTACACCAGTTTATATCCACATTTACACCAGTTTATATCCACACTTACACCAGTTTATATTCACATTTACACCAGTTTATATCTACATTTACACCAGTTTATATCCACATTTACACCAGTTTATATCCACATTTACACCAGTTTAAACCACATTTACACCAGTTTATATCCACATTTACACCAGTTTAAACCACATTTACACCAGTTTATATCCACATTTACACCAGTTTATATCTACATTTACACCAGTTTATATCTACACCAGTTTATATCCACACTTACACCAGTTTATATCCACATTTACACCAGTTTATATCCACACTTACACCAGTTTAAACCACATTTACACCAGTTTATATCCACATTTACACCAGTTTATATCCACATTTACACCAGTTTAAACCACATTTACACCAGTTTATATCCATATTTACACCAGTTTAAACCACATTTACACCAGTTTATATCCACATTTACACCAGTTTAAACCACATTTACACCAGTTTAAACCACATTTACACCAGTTTAAACCACATTTACACCAGTTTATATCTACATTTACACCAGTTTATATCTACACTAGTTTATATCCACATTTACACCAGTTTATATTCACACTTACACCAGTTTATATCCACATTTACACCAGTTTATATCTACATTTACACCAGTTTATATCTACATTTACACCAGTTTATATCTACACTAGTTTATATCCACATTTACACCAGTTTATATTCACACTTACACCAGTTTATATCCACATTTACACCAGTTTATATCCACATTTACACCAGTTTAAACCACATTTACACCAGTTTATATCCACATTTACACCAGTTTATATCTACATTTACACCAGTTTATATCTACACCAGTTTATATCCACACTTACACCAGTTTATATCCACATTTACACCAGTTTATATCCACACTTACACCAGTTTAAACCACATTTACACCAGTTTATATCCACATTTACACCAGTTTATATCCACATTTACACCAGTTTAAACCACATTTACACCAGTTTATATCCACATTTACACCAGTTTAAACCACATTTACACCAGTTTATATCCACATTTACACCAGTTTAAACCACATTTACACCAGTTTAAACCACATTTACACCAGTTTATATCCACATTTACACCAGTTTAAACCACATTTACACCAGTTTAAACCACATTTACACCAGTTTATATCTACATTTACACCAGTTTATATCTACACTAGTTTATATCCACATTTACACCAGTTTATATTCACACTTACACCAGTTTATATCCACATTTACACCAGTTTATATCTACATTTACACCAGTTTATATCCACATTTACACCAGTTTATATCTACATTTACACCAGTTTATATCTACATTTACACCAGTTTATATCTACACCAGTTTATATCCACACTTACACCAGTTTATATCCACATTTACACCAGTTTATATCCACATTTACATCAGTTTATATCTACATTTACACCAGTTTATATCTACACTAGTTTATATCCACATTTACACCAGTTTATATCCACACTTACACCAGTTTAAACCACATTTACACCAGTTTATATCCACATTTACACCAGTTTATATCCACATTTACACCAGTTTATATCTACATTTACACCAGTTTCTATCTATATTTACACATCCATCCATCCATTCATCCATCGCCCATCCATCAATCATCCATCATCCATCCATCCATCGTCCATCCATCCATTTTCCATCCATTTTCCATCCATTTCCCATCCATTTTCCATCCATTGTCCATCTATT
The DNA here is from genome assembly GCA_911728415.1 of Lagocephalus sceleratus. NCBI lineage: Eukaryota > Metazoa > Chordata > Actinopteri > Tetraodontiformes > Tetraodontidae > Lagocephalus > Lagocephalus sceleratus. The sequence continues at coordinate 651,733 of CAJVRN010000116.1, forward strand.
GTCCATCCATCCATCATCCATCCATCCATCAATCCATTGTCCATCCATCCATCCATCCATCCATCCATCCATCAATCCATTGTCCATCCATCTCCTGGTGGACAATTAGGAAATAAAAGACTCTGAAATCAGTTGGACTAGAATGAGATGAGACAGAACAAAGAAGAAAACAAAACATTCAGGGGGGAGAGAGACCTACAGAGACAGAGAGAGAGAGAGAGAGAGGGAGGGAGAGAGACCTACAGAGAGAGGGAGAGAGAGGGAGTGAGAGAGACCTACAGAGACAGAGAGAGAGAGAGAGGGAGGGAGAGAGACCTACAGAGAGAGGGAGAGAGAGGGAGTGAGAGAGACCTACAGAGACAGAGAGAGAGAGGGAGAGAGGGAGGGAGACCTACAGAGACAGAGAGAGAGAGAGAGGGAGAGAGAGGGACCTACAGAGACAGAGAGAGAGAGGGAGAGAGGGAGGGAGAGAGACCTACAGAGAGAGGGAGAGAGAGGGAGTGAGAGAGACCTACAGACAGAGAGAGAGGGAGAGAGGTAGAGAGACCTACAGAGAGAGCGAGGGAGAGAGAGACCTTCAGAGGTAGAGAGAGGGAGAGACATCTACAGAGAGAGGGGGATAGAGCGAGAGAGAGAGGGATGGAGAGAGAGGGCGGTAGAGAGACCTCCAGAGGGACAGCGGGAGCTCTGGTGGGCGTGGCCCCGCAGGTCGGCGCCCTGTGATTGGAGCAGGTGCGGAGGCCCCTCCCCCCGGAGGTGGAGGGGGCGGGGCCAGGCTCTTTCAAACCCCCGTCTCTGCGCCGGTATTCGAGGCTGGCGCCGCCGACCGCGATGGTCTGCGTCTGCGAGCCTGGTCCCGGGACCCGTCCGAGCCGCCGGCCCCACTGAGCCCCCCCTGGACCCACTCAGCCCCCCCGGCCCCACTCAGCCCCCCCTGGACCCACTGAGCCCCCCCGGCCCCACTGAGCCCCCCCGGCCGACCACAGGACCCCCGGACAGCCCGACCCCCCCCAGCAGCCCCGGAGGTCCGGTCCGGCCCGGCCCGGCGCAGGCATGCTGGCCCTGTGCGTGCTGGGGGCCGTGGTGCTGGCCGCCGCCGCCCAGAACGACACGGAGCCCATCGTGCTGGAGGGCAAGTGCCTGGTGGTGTGCGACTCCAACCCGACCTCCGACCCCGCCGGCACCGCGCTCGGCATCTCCGTGCGCTCCGGCAGCGCCAAGGTGGCCTTCTCGGCCGTGCGCAACACCAACCACGAGCCCTCCGAGATGAGCAACCGGACCATGGTCATCTACTTCGACCGGGTAGGGCGACAGTCCGGGCCGCTCGGAGCACTGTAAAGTCCGGAACCTTTAACGGAACCTTTAACGGAACCTTTAACGGAACCATTAAGGGAACCTTTAACGGAACCATTAAGAGAAGAGTGAAAGAGAAAAGTAGGAATTATTACTGAGAGTGTGTGGAGACAGCGGGATTATTAGTTATTATTATTATTATTATTGTTATTATTGTTATTATTATTATTATTACTACTATTTTTTATTATTTTTATTCTTATTCTTATTACTATTATTAATATTATTATTTTTTTAATTCTTATTACTATTATTAATATTATTCTTATTATAATAATAATAATTATTATTATTACCATAATAAGAGTAATAATAAGAATAAGAATTATTATTATTATTATTATTATTATTATTATTATTATTATTATTATTATTATTATTGCGGTAATAATCCCGTTTCACGTCTCATCTAACATCTGGGTGCTCAGACACCTCTTGGCTTTAGGCGTTATAATTAGAGGATGTTCCAGGTTCTCCTCCTCTGGAACATCTGGAACATCTGGAACATCTGCCCCCTCCGCTGAGTTCAGGTTAACCGACCCCCTCCCACAGAAGCAGGCGTCCAAAGCCGTCTTTCAGGCTCCCTCTGAAATACTCGTCTCCTCCCTCGACTCAAAGTTTGGACATTCAGAAGCGCCGCCGAGCGCGACCCCCAGATAGAGTTTGGCGGGCGGCGGCGTGGCGGCGTGCGTCCGCGGCGTGCTGAAGCGTGCTGAAGCGTGCTGTGTGTGTCCCCTCGCAGGTGCTGGTGAACGTGGGGAGGAATTTTGACGAGGAGAGAAGTAATTTCATCGCGCCGCGTAAAGGGATTTACAGTTTTAACTTCCACGTCGTCAAAGTCTACAACCGCCAAACCATCCAGGTACGCCCGCCACACGCTCCCTCACCCGGGGGGCAGGGGGGGCAGAGGTGACCCAGGTCTTTGAACGATTCCCACCTTTGTTCCTCTGACCCCCCCGATGACGCTGGAGCAGATGAGAGACGTCTGAGGCGTCTTTAATCCTGAGGCCCCCCCTCACCCCCCCTCACTCCCCCACTCCCCCCTCACCCCCCCGTCGTTCCACTACTTGTAGATCCTCATTAAAGCCTCAGGTTCATCAGCGCTGAGGCGTTGTGGGGGGGGGGTCCAGCCCGTGTCTGGGTGGGTTCTGGAGACGCTGATCCTCCGCCCCCCAGATGAGCCCGCTTTCACAAACCTGCAATTATCATCAGGAGCAGGCGGCGCGGCGCCCCGACTCAGAGGGGCGGAGCCTCACTCCTTCACCCTCGATGTGAGCGTGTGAGGCGGGCCACCAGGAGCACTGGTTCAAGGCGCCGTTGTGAAGTCCGCCTGCGGGGTCAAAGGGCGTCAGCGTGTCCGGGCCGTGGTTAGCGGGGACACGCGTGGACTCCCCGACTGGGCGCCTCCCTCTTCCAGATGTGGCGATCTGGGAGCGTTTAATCAGACTGCAGGGCCGCTTGTGTTGGCCACGCCCCCTCTGGCTTTCGTGGTCTTTAACCGGCGCCCTCGTCACCGTTACCGTGGTAAAGGTCTGCGGCGTCGGGCGGCCGCTGCCCCCGCTGGCGGAGGAGGGAGGCGCCGCCCGACGCCGCCGTCCTCCCGCTCCGCCGGTCGTGAGTTCTGCTGCACCGCTGACGCGCTTGTGTCGGCGTACGCCGTGCAGCTCCTGCACCGCCCACCCACCTTCCACTCTTCCCTCATCCCTCCATCCGTCCATCCCTCTGTCCCTCCATTCCTCCGTCCCTCCATCCCTCATCCCTCCGTCCCTCCATCCCTCCATCCCTCCGTCCCTCCATTCCTCCATCCCTCCATCCCTCCGTCCCTCCATCCCTCCATTCCTCCATCCCTCCATTCCTCCATCCCTCCATCCCTCCATCCCTCCATCCCCACATCTGCGCTCCAAACTCCCACTGT
>CAJVRN010000116.1:660000-675000 GCA_911728415.1 Lagocephalus sceleratus
AACATTTTAGAAGAACATGAAGAAGGGAAGAAACATCACGGTACTTGAGTACTCAAGAGAGGTTCTTGTTGCTACAAGCTGGAATGTCTGGTGTGTGTTTCAGGACACACACACACACACACACACACACACACACACACACACACACACACACACACACACCAGCCTTCTGATGGTGAGTTGTGACCTCCAGTGTGACGGACTCATGGACCACAGTGTTCCTCGTCCTCCAGCAGTAGCTCGGCTACAGCGGTGCTTGTTCTCCGCAGCAGGCCACTGCCAAGTGTGTGCGCGGTGTGTGTGTGTGTGTGTGTGTGTGTGTGTGTGTGTGTGTGTAACACGTTGGGCTCCTCTCAATGTCAACAGAAAGCTGACAGTAGCGTCTGAGGCAGCATTATATTTTCGCTTGTTTCCTGTTGCCTCTGACGTCCAGCCACACACACACACACACACACACACACACACACGCACACAAACAGAAACATACACACACACACACTCTTTGACCTTTTGACCCCATTGCAGCCAGATGGGCATCGGGAGCGATCGGCGGCCAACAGCCGAGCCGAGGCAGACGGGGGAAAGGAGCAGAGCAGCGTTTTTGTCTCTCTGACAGAAAGCCTTTGACCTTTGACCCCTGACCACGTTCCCGAGGTCACGCGCTGTCGCCCAAACCCAGACGGCGAGTCCCAGGGCTCTCCCCTCCACGCCACTCAAACCTGAAAGCATGGCAGCGGTCCTGTCAGGGGCCAGACGGCCCTGAATCAAGTGAGAGGTGTTTCTGAAGCTCCACCCCCAGTCAGAGGAGTTTGTGAGGCTCCGCCCCCAGTCAGAGGAGTTTGTGAGGCTCCGCCCCCAGTCAGAGGCGGGCGTGACTGACTGTACGGACTCATTTGTGTCAGGGTCAAGGTGTGATCATCTATTATTGGTAATGAGCATCAGCGGTAGCGTGACAGCAGACGGCTGGGAGAGGAGGAGGGTGTATTTGCGCCTCTAAATGATGTAAACCGTTAAAACGTCCACAGTTGGTCATCAAAGTGATTCTTTTATCACTTTCCTCACATTAAAACTGGAGCTCCTCTCCTCCTCTGGGAAGACTTACAGCACGTTTTTAAAACAGATGTCTTCTCCTCAAACCAGTCCAAACCAGTCACCCCAGTGAGGCCTCAGTAGTGAGCAGACGTATATATATATATATATATATATATATATATATATATATATATATATATATATATATATATATATATATATATATATATATATATATATATATATACTGTATATATATGTATGTGCATATGTCCCGCCCATGCGTGTATTTATCACGCACCAGACTAGGTTCTGACAGGTTCCACATCAGTCCTGTTGATGGTGATGGAGGGGACCACCGTCACCCCCTCGTCTTCGTCAGGTCTTGATGAGTTTGTGGTGAAGGTGGAAGTCAGTGATGTTGTGGGAGCATCCACCTGCTGGGTTCTTCTTAGTCTTCTTCTCAGGGCTGGAGGGGGATGAAGGCCCTGCTGATGGTCTGTCCAGTGCTGGAGGCCTGCAGTAAACCACCGATGGTGTCATGGTGCTGATGGACAGGCTCCAGTAGGTCTGTGAGGGCAGCCCTCAGCAGGCCCAGTCTCCCCATGACCTTCAAGAGGTAAGAGGTCAAAGCTGGAGACCTGATGTCATTCAGTGCTCTTGGGTGCTGGGACCACTGGGACCACTGGGACCATTGGGATCATTGGGACCACTGGGATCACTGGGACCACTGGGACCATTGGGATCATTGGGACCACTGGGATCACTGGGACCACTGGGCTCACTGGGACCATTGGGATCACTGGGACCACTGGGACCCTGTCCTCCACCCTACAGGCCAAAGAGACACCCAGGTCCCCTCAGCTGGCTGGACCATGCTGTCAGGACTGAAGTCAGGATGGTCCACGGATGGTGGGGTGGTGTTGATCTGAGGCAGAGTGCCTGCACACACACACACACACACACACACACACACACACACACACACGGACTCATCTTTCAGCCAAACTCAACTCCAGGACTCCACAAAGGTCCTCCGAGAGCTCCAGCTCAGGAAGGGATCTGAGCCCGAGGAAGGTTAGGACGGTTCTGGGAGGAACGGAGGCTCATCTCAGTGAGGAGGTGTGGCCTGGAGGTTGACCCTGTTGCTAGGTGACAGACTTCTAACGCTGTGATTGGGTGTTACAGAAGAAACACCCTCCTGGTAATGAACGGACAGTTCACCATCCCTCAGACCTGGCTGGATTAAGAATTGTAGTGAATATCATTTTATGATGAAATAAATCAACTGTTAAACATCTTCAAATGGCCATCCTCTCAACAGGACATTTACTGGTCATACCGGTAGATTTACCACTGCAGCTCTTTGATATTGACGCTGACTCAGCCGTCAGTCGTTACTGGGATTGATGGGTTTCTGTAAAGTCCAAAAAAGTTGATTTGGCAGAAAAAAACAAACAAAATGAAAAAAAGAAGTTGACCTGGACAGAAGAGCATCATCTTCAGTCCTGGCAGACGAGGGAGCACGAATCGATGCGTCGCTCCCTCTCCTCGTACTCACAAGTGATGAAGGACGAGTCAAAGCCAGAGCAGAGGTCCAACAATCGGGGGCTGTGACAGGGCCACTTACGGAGGAGGAGGTGGTCACGGTGTCGACCTCCTCCAGGCGTTGGGTGTTCTTCATCATCATCATCATCATCCCTGCACGATCAAGCAGTAGCGTCTTATTACCACAGCGTGGTTCTTAAAGGAGAACATGTCTCTTTCCTTCCACCATCTTGAGAGTTCCAGACTCTCAGGTCCTCCTCCCAACTGGTCCCCACCCCTCTTAAGGCCTGAAATTCTTTGTGAAGAACTTTTGTCTCACCAAAGGGAGATCCTAAGACAAAGGATACTTGGTCAGGTTCTCCTGAAGGCCCGTGTACCTCCAGTCAGGGCTGGGGTAGAAGAGCCTGTCTCAGGGTCTTCACCATCGACGCCCTCGTGCACGACAGTAGTAGAGGTAACACACCAGCTTTTCTTCTGACTGTAGCTGCTGCTCTCCTCAGAGCTGGGCCCTCAATGTCTGTGTCTCATCCTCTTGAGAGATGTGGGCAGCATCAGAGACAGAAGAGTGTCCTTGACTGCGCTGGGCTCCGATGCTGTAGCAGGCCAAACCAAACCAAGCCAAGCCAAACCAAGCCAAGCCAAGCCAAGCCAAGCCAAGCCAAGCCAAGCCAAACCAAACCAAACCAAGCCAAACCAAACCAAACCAAACCAAGCCAAGCCAAGCCAAGCCAAGCCAAGCCAAGCCAAGCCAAGCCAAGCCAGGCTGTGAGTGGAAAAGCAGCAGCAGGTTGTGATTCCAAATCAAATCTACCTCAAATGTACTTCACATTCAATTAGTTGTATTTCACTTCCCTTTGGGTCCGACTGGAGCAACAGGGACCGCTGCGCCTCATCTCCTTGTGGGGCCCAAAGCAACCATCACACTGAAGGTGTGGCTGAAGAGGTGTCAGTCACTTCATCTCTGGTATGATAATCTTACATTAGCCTGGTCACCCGGTACCAACCCGATCATCTTGACCTCTTCAGTGCAGAATGGCGCCCATCGTTAACACCCAGAAGAACAAGTTCTGCTACATAAACACAACAGCATCAAATGAAGAGTAAAGACATCAACTGTAGAAAAATAAGAGTAAAAACTGATGTGGCAGTAAATTAATTTAAAACCTTCTGGAGGAAGATTGGAAGGGGGTATATGTAGAAGTAAATGACGCTTGTCAAGCCTTAAAAAAACAAAAGGAAGTAACAGTGAAAAGCTTTGGATAACAACAAAAGGGTTGGGAGGAAATGTAAGCTTTACAAGAACAAACTGACAATAGGACAAATCAAGAACGACTGTTAAAATAAAATGTTAGAAGAAAATGCAAATATCACAGGGACCTGCAAAATACTGTGGATTGAAAGATGTGCTGGGGCACATGTTCAGTGATGCTCCTGAGCTCATTGGGTGTTCTGGGTCTCATCAGACACCCTCAGGCCACCATTGGTCCACGCCCCCGCCCCCCATCCAGACCCCTCCATGGAGGACCTGATGGCTTTCCTTTGAGCAGCCCCACTGATGCCAGAGAGGGTATTGACCTTGAACAGTGAGCAAGCAAAGCCTCTCCACCCACAGCCTCACAGCCCCCCCACGCTGGTCCACCAGCTCCTGGTCCTCACTTCTCCAGAGTGGGAGGGAGGCTGGAACATCAGGCTGGCTGAGGCTGAACTCAACTCTGGGAGAGGTTTGGAGGTTTGGGGAGGCTGTGGAAGATCAGTCAGCCAGGAGGGGCGGGATGTTGGCAGTGGTTTGGATTCAGGAGCAGCGATGTGATTTTTGTCGTGGTTATGGAACACTGGACCCTCTACAGGTGTTCCTCAAGGCTGTTTGGACCCTGTTCAACCACAGTCGTACGATGTCAGTGAGTCGGGCCTGTCCAGGGCGTGGTGGACTACAGCGGGGCGCCCTTTCTCACCGGGTCTGGTCTTTACTTTCATACTTTCATTTATTTACAGGTACAGCCGAAGGGGGTCCAGGTTGGAAACCACAAGTTTTCTATTTCTCTATTTTTTGCAGATGATGTTGTCCTGTTGACTTCTTCACGCATACGTTCACATGTCTATAGTGTATATATGTATATGCATATATATATATATAATGTTTACATTGTCATGTGAGAAATGTTGGCTAAAAAATAAAATCATAGTTTCTATTTCAAATGAAAGTAATCTCTCTTATGATGTGTGAAAAGAGGTTTGATTTTAAGAGTAATGATGAAAACAGTGCAGTAGATTTATGGTAATTATATAATCACTTTCTTCTGAATGGGTTTTCACGGCCTAGTCGTTAACAACCCACGGCCCCGTACGGGTGATACGGCTGGTCTAATTATTTGAGTACATTGTTGGCAGCATGTTTGCACTTCAAACTATGTAAAAAAAAAGAGTGAACTTCCTCCCCCACTGCTCAGAACAACATGGAGTGAAAGGTTTATTGTTTCCTCCCAGGGATTAAACGCTGCTGCAACAAAGCAGAATGCTGTGTGGAGCAGAGACAGGGGGGCTGAGGGCTGGGACAACACGTGGAAAGGTGTTCTCCAACAAAGAAACACACAACTCAAGTTCACACACAAAATTGCAACACCTAAAAGCATCCTTTAAACCAGTAAGAGCATCAGGGGTGTTGGGGTGCTGCCCGCCTGCTCGTGGGAGGGTTTGTTCTTTCTCTTTCAGGACACCGAGGACGCTCCAGCCCTGAGTGTGTGTTGTCCAACCACAAGAAACAGGGGAGGATGGAGAACCCCCCCACTGGCTCTTCCAGGGTCACTGTTGCAGTCACCCTGTGGGGGTTCACTTCCTTGGGCTGGTCAGGACCCCCACCCTGCAGCCCTGCTCCACCCCCCCCGGTGCCACCATCCTTCACAATAACGCCCCCCGAGGTCACGCTGGTCGAGCTTTCTCGCCCAGAATGATGAAGGTGAGTCACTGGAGATGTTCTTGTCCTCCCAACATCCCTCCACAAAAGGCCCCCAGGAGGGGGGAGCCTGAGGGCCGTCGCTGGTCCAGGGAAGAAAGTCTTTAACTGAGGAAGACGAATCTGACACCTCCCACATTTTATTGGATGTAAAAATGTTAATATTCTGTTTATTCACTGACTTGATTCCTTCACAGTTGAGAGTCACACAAACCCAACCGTGTGTTTGATTGTTCTGTGAATAAAATAACACCTACATGTTCCACTGGTGTGAATATTCCAATTACAGGCTAATCAACACGTGTGCTCTTACGTTCTGCAACAGAAAAGCCAAAACTATAAATGCGAGCAGCATATGGTGACACCATCAGGACCATCAGGACCTGCTCCTGCTGCAGCCGTGGGAACGCCAAGGACCGGAGAACAAAGGTGATGAGGTGATGAATCCTCTCCTGATTGATCTACTCTTTGTTCTGATTTGTCAGCAATTCGCCAACAGTCACTGGTGAGGCGAGGCTGGCTAGATTGTAGCCGTTAAAGACGGTCGTTGGGAGCCTCCATAAATATCTGGACGGCTGGACTCACGAGGCTGAGGACGGAGCAGAGCCTCATCCCAACGCTCACGTGTGATCACACAACGCTTCAGAATTAGAAGGCACCCGTGAGCTGGCAGCAAGGCTTTATTACCTCTGCACGCCACCCACTAATTCATCTCCTGCTTTCTCTTTACTGCGCTACTTCAAGTCGAAAAGAGACGGAGGCACGGAAGAGGTAAAGAGGACGCGCGTAGGTGAGAAACGAGAGAGAAGTCCCTGGTGGCTCCAGGAGGAGCGCTGCAGACAATGGCAGACGGGGCTGCGTGTTCCGCAGGGTTCAGGGTCTCTGATCTGGACATCCCTCCCACTCCCTTGTTCTTTGGTCTCTGACTGGAGCGCTCCATCACTCACTTTTATCGCCACAACGTTACCGTACAAGTATAAAAGCTCGTAAACGCATGGCTGTCACGCTGATGAGGAGACCAGTAAATGAGAAAAGAGCGCTCACTTAACGCTGTTTACACTCACAGGCTGGTTGAGCTGCTCTGGAAACGGCTTTGAGTAAAGATCAAAGCAACATCAAAGTAAAGAGATGAAAGGAAATGAGAATTTTGTTGATGTGAGAATGCTAAAAGTATAATAACCAAATAACCATAGATTATTCCACATTAAAATGAAAATCAGTGGACTTATAAAGCTTTCAACAAATTTAGTTTGTTATTAATTGGAAGTTATTAAAATGTAATTTAAATTAAAACAGAAGTTAAAACCAGCATTTAAATGTGGGTAAAAATAGCTGCATTAGCATCTGATGAACATAAATACCTTTTTTGCATTCAGTGTGTGTGTGTGCGCGTGTGTGTGTGTGTCTGTGTGTGTCTGTGTGTGTGTGTGTGTGTGTCCAGTCTGGTTTTTGAAATTTCCTCCCATAACTGCTGATCCATGAATAGTCTTGCGAGCTGCTTCACCACATGTCCTGTCATTGAATGCCTAATTGGCAAAAACATACTGTTGCTGCACACGCACGCGCACACACACACACACACACACACACACACACACACACACTCACAACAGACATAAATAAATAAAGCTGAAATGCAGTAAAGGGAAAGGAAAACACAATTAGAGGAGAAGAATGTCAGGTCTACTTCACAGCGTGCGCACTTCTGCGACGCCCCCCTGATCGCCACGCTGGGGTGTGTGTGTGTGTGTGTGTGTGTGTGTGTGTGTGTGTGTGTGTGTGTGCGTGTGTGTGCGTGTGTGTGTGGGTGGGTGGGTGGGGGGTGGGGGATTAACGTGGACCGTAAATAAGGGACGTGTTCCTGGGAGACGTGGCCTCAGGTCACCCAGCTTCAAGATGAAGACGCTTTTAATCCAAAATAGGCCTGACACTGGGCTCCTCTGAGGGGGCGGGGCCTGCTTTGAAGCGGTTTTCCAGGTCCAATCACAGGCCTCCCTCACACCCAGCCCCGCCTCCCTCCCTTCATCTCCCCCAATTAGTGGGACAGACTGGGAACAGGCAGACTGGGAACAGACAGACTGGGAACAGACAGACTGGGAACAGGCAGACGGTCCAGAGGCGGAGCACCTCTCCGTCCTGGGATCTAGTTTGTTGGCGGATGAAGACATTGTGGTGATTAAGCGGCCTGATGAAGATGCGCCCTGCGTAACGCCTCAGATAAAGAGCGGGCTGAGGAGGTCCCTCCGCCCCCCTCTTCCCCGTCCTCTTCCTCTCTGAGACTCGCCATCGTGGACAATTTTCCAGTAAATTAGTGCCTAAACAAGCGTGGCAGCGACAGGCCGGCGGTGTGGCGCCCGGCGCCGCCGTGTAAACACGATTATGAGGAGGAAGCGGCCTCGCTGAGCTGAGCGCGCTGTGACAGCCAATTAGAGCGGAGGGTAGCGCGGATAATGCTTCAGACGCAGCGGAGTGAGGAGACAGACGGGGACAATTAAAGGGGACAGGACACATTGATGTAATTGAGACGCTGGTTATTCTGACTCAGCTCCAGCAGGGTGGGGGGGACACCAGGGGGACACCAGGGGGACACCAGACTCCACCTGCATGGGGACACCAGGGGGACACCAGAGTCCACCTGTATGGGGACACCAGGGGGACACCAGACTCCACCTGCATGGGGACACCAGGGGGACACCAGACTCCACCTGCATGGGGACACCAGGGGGACACCAGAGTCCACCTGTATGGGGACACCAGGGGGACACCAGGGGGACATCAGACTCCACCTGCATGGGGACACCAGGGAGACACCAGAGTCCACCTGTATGGGGACACCAGGGGGACACCAGACTCCACCTGCATGGGGACACCAGGGGGACACCAGACTCCACCTGCATGGGGACACCAGGGGGACACCAGACTCCACCTGCATGGGGACACCAGGGAGACAACTGTCTTTCTGTCTGTCTGTCTGTCCATCCCTCCCTGATCCATCCCTCCCTCACCCCCACTCCCTCCCTCACCCCCACTCCTTCCCTCACCCCCACTCCCTCACCCCCCGTCCTCGTCCATGTCTCAGCTGTTCCTGCTGTAATTCCGACTGTTCCTGTGTTCAACATAATCACAGTTGCTCTGAGAGGCAACTCTGTTGGACCTCTGAAATGAAAGGAAGAGGTGTTGGGGGGGTTGTGTGGGGGGGCTGGGGGGTGCTGGGGGGGCGACCCAGCTCAGGTTATTGCTTTCAGTTGAGCGTGCGTCAACAACTCTTGAATTTAATGCATTCGTGCAGCGGCAGCGGTTGAGGGGGCCTCGGGGGAAATAAGAGCGTGTAGCCGTTGGGGGGTTGGGGGGAGGAAGGGGGAGGAAGGGGGGGAGGAGGGGGGGTGTTAAATCCTGACTGGAGCAGAGCGGCTGGACCCCGACCTGTCCTGTCAGTCCCTGGACCAGCCCCCCCACACACACACCGCTGGAACCCCCAGGTCCAGTTAACAGCCCCGGTCTGCTGGGGAGCTGCACCAGTACAGTAACTGGGGGTCAAAGTGGGGGGGGACGCTCTTTACTGGGGGAGGATGCTCTAAAGCTACCACTGTCAGACACCTGCTGACGCTGTTATTACATTGATCCGGTGGTTAATCTACAGCCGCCAGCGAGGACCAACGGGGACCAATGAGGACCAGCGAGGACCAACGGGGACCAATGAGGACCAGCGAGGACCAACGGGGACCAGCGAGGACCGACGGGGACCAATGAGGACCAGCGAGGACCAACGGGGACCAATGAGGACCAACGAGGACCAACGGGGACCAGTGAGGACCAACGGGGACCAATGAGGACCAGCGAGGACCAACGGGGACCAATGAGGACCAGTGAGGACCAACGGGGACCAGCGAGGACCAACAGGGACCAACAGGGACCAACAAGGACCAGCGAGGACCAATGAGGACCAACAAGGACCAGCGAGGACCAACGAGGACCAGCAGGGACCAACAAGGACCAGCAGGGACCAACAGGGACCAGCAGGGACCAACGAGGACCAACAGGGACCAGCAGGGACCAACAGGGACCAGCAGGGACCAACGAGGACCAGCAGGGACCAACGAGGACCAGCAGGGACCAACAAGGACCAGCAGGGACCAACAGGGACCAGCAGGGACCAACGAGGACCAACAGGGACCAGCAGGGACCAACAGGGACCAGCAGGGACCAACGAGGACCAGCAGGGACCAACAGGGACCAGCAGGGACCAACGAGGACCAGCAGGGACCAACAGGGACCAGCAGGGACCAACGAGGACCAGCAGGACCACTGTCTGACCCGTGCTGCTCTTAGAGCCACATTTAAAGTGAGTGAATGTCTTCAGCATCAACAACATAAACAGTTTGTTTGATTCATAACTGTTCTTGTGGGTTTGTGCTCCGTCCTTCAACACCTGAGCTGGTGAGGGCTCGAGGACAAGACTGGAGAAGATAAAAGAATGCTCTAAACATCGAACCAGTTAGACTGAAGACCTCCAGCTGTCCCACTGAAGTTGGCTGGTTGTGGAACATCCTTTTTATTACTTTCCTCAAACTCAACTGGAAACCACAAAGATTTAGAGTTCATCTTCAAACTGAAGCAGCTTAGAAGAATCTTTGGATTTGAATTGACGGGTTCCAAAAACCTCCAGACAGGAGGGACTGAGGGACGCTCACACACCAGTTGGGGACGAGCCACAGGTGGACTGGTGAAGACAGGTAGACTGGGGACAGGTGGACTGGTGAAGACAGGTAGACTGGGGACAGGTGGACTGGGGACAGGTGGACTGGGGACAGGTGGACTGGGGAGTGTCTCCCAAGCCTCAGCTCCTCAGCGAGGACGGCCGACTTTGTGAACAACGGTGAGTGAAGAGTCCAACGGTCCAACGTCTCAGTAGGCAGCAGCTCTGAATCACCACGACCTTTGACCCCTCCCTCTTTAAAGGATGACATCACTCATGTAAACACACAAACACACACAAACACACACACAAAAACACACATAAACACACACAAACACACACACAAAAACACACATAAACACACACAAACACACACACAAAAACACACAAAAACACACATAAACACACACAAACACACACACAAACACGCAAACACACAAACACACACATAAACACACATGAACACACACACAAACACACACACAAACACACACATAAACACACACAAACACACACAAACACACACACAAAAACACACATAAACACACACACAAACACACACATAAACACACACTCAGGTGGCTGCTCCTCCTCCTCCTCCTCTCTTCTCCCCTCTCCTCCTCCAGCCTCTTCACTCCTCCTCAGACTCTGGTCCTCCTCTGGACCTCCTGCCTGGAACCTTCACCCGTCCGTCCCCCTCCTGACCGTCCCTCTGCTGGACACGTCCAACCATCGCTCTGTCTTCACCTCCAGAACCCCTGAGAGGTGCTGCTGCTCCTCCCTGGTGCTCTCCACCCTGGTTCCTCCAGAGAACCTCCCCCTCTCCTCCCCTCCCCCCCCCCCTCCTCCTCCTCTTCCTCTTCCTCTTCCTCTCCCCCTCCCTCCTCCTCCTCCTCTTCCTCTTCCTCTTCCTCCCCCCTCCTCCTCCTCTTCCTCTTCCTCTTCCTCCCCCCTCCTCCTCCTCTTCCTCTTCCTCTTCCTCTCCCCCTCCCTCCTCCTCTTCCTCTCCTCCCCTCCTCTTCCCCCCCCTCCTCCTCTTCCTCCCCCTCCTCCTCCTCTTCCTCCCCCTCCTCTTCCTCCCCCTCCCCTCCCCTTCCTCTTCCTCTTCCTCCCCCCCTCCTCCCCCTCCCCCCCCGACCTGTCAGCGTGCGCTTCAGCCTTTGATGTTTATTACTTTGAAAATCTCTTTTTAAGTGTCTGTTGTGCTCAAAGTTCATTTGTGCAGCGTGATGGACCATCAGCCCCGCCATCAGCGCCTCCTTTACCCTCATGATTTACTCGCACGTCAGTCTGACGCCAGGCCAACCCTCGGGTGGCTCCGCCCACAAGGTGAGGCCTTCTCTAGGTGTTGAGGCGCTGGTTGGAGGACCTGAAGACGGAACCCGCGGAGGTGGGCGCGCCTGGCGCGAGGCCCTCAGACAGGCGGCCCATGTGCGAGGCGTGTGCGAGGCGTGTGCGAGGCGTGTGCGAGGCGTGTGCGAGCAGACGCGCATTAGGCCGCCGTCGGCGTGGACCACTTTAGCTGCTGACGGGAGGCTGGACCAAGATTTGTATTTGCTGCTAAAGTGCTTTTATAATTGGCGCAGATAAGCAACGGCTACGTCCCCTAAATATTCCATCAGCAGCGCACACAGCGGCCATAACGCGCAGCATTACAATATCGGCTTTACGGCCCGCGCCGCCGCCGCCCGCTCTTTAGACGCCGTAAAACTGTCTGACGGCGAGATTTGTCATCTCACAAAAGCCCGTTTCCCTCAAATAGTCATAAAGTAGAGAAGAAGAGGGCAGCGATGAAGAGACAGATAAAAGACACGTGAGGGGGGGGTGGGTGTGTGTGTGTGAGTGTGTGAGTGTGTGTGTGTGAGAGTGTGTGTGTGAGAGTGTGTGAGTGAGTGTGTGTGTGTGTGTGTGAGTGTGTGAGTGTGTGAGTGTGTGTGTGTGAGAGTGTGAGAGTGTGTGTGTGAGAGTGTGTGAGTGTGTGAGTGTGTGAGTGTGTGTGTGTGAGAGTGTGAGAGTGTGTGTGTGTGAGTGTGTGTGTGAGTGTGTGAGTGTGTGAGTGTGAGAGTGTGTGTGTGAGTGTGTGAGTATGTGTGTGTGAGAGTGTGAGAGTGTGTGAGTGTGAGAGTGTGTGTGTGAGTGTGAGAGTGTGTGTGTGTGAGTGTGTGTGTGTGTGTGCGAGTGTGTGTGTGAGTGTGTGAGTATGTGTGTGTGAGAGTGTGAGAGTGTGTGAGTGTGAGAGTGTGTGTGTGAGTGTGAGAGTGTGTGTGTGTGAGTGTGTGTGTGTGTGCGAGTGTGTGTGTATATGTGAGTGTGAGAGAGAGAAACGAGGGAGAACGGAATATTCCTTTGCTGTACTATGGGAGGTTATTTAGTTTGAAATCACTGAAAGGTGTATACACACACACACACTCTCTCACACACACACACTCACACACACACACTCTCTCACACACACACACACACTCACACACACACACTCTCTCACACACACACACTCACACACACACACACACTCTCTCACACACACACACTCACACACACACACACACACACACACTCACACACACACACCCCCAGTGCTGCAGGTGTAGCCCGTGCTGCTCCATCACTGTTAATGTCAGCGAGCTGATTGGTCAGTGAGCTGATGCTCGTTAGTGCAGCCACGAGGCCTCATGACTAACGAGCATCAATTCGCTACGCCCGACATGCGACTGCAAGACATATGCACGAACCAGTCCAGTCCAGACTGGGATTATGCTCCTGGCTCAGACCAGTTCAGACCAGTTCAGACCCAGTCTGGGGGCGGAGCTACGGTGGCGCCCAAAGCTTCCAACAAACACGGAGGCCCCCCAGCTGAGACAGTCAGACGGGAGGAACTGATAAAACTACCAGTGGGGATGTTCACCACACACACTCACACACACACACACACTCACACACACTCACACACACACACACACTCACACACACACACACACTCACACACACACACACACTCACACACACACACACACACACACACACACACACACACACACACACACACACTCACACACACACACACACACACACACACTCACACTCACACACACACACACACACACACACTCACACACACTCACACACACACACACACACTCACACACACACACACACCATCACTCCAATCAATAAAGCCGAGAGCAAAGCAGAGAGGAGAAGGCTTTGTGATATTGTGGCAGATGAAAGAGGGAGAGAGACGGAGAGGTGACAGATAGAGGAGGAGGAGAGGAGGGCGGGGCTGCACATTATAAACACAGAGGACTGATCAAAGGATGAAAGGAGGAGAGGAGGAGGTGAGGAGAGGAGCAGAGAGGAGGAGAGAGGAGGAGAGAGGAGGAGAGAGGAGGAGAGAGGAGGAGCGGAGAGGAGGAAAGGATAAAAGGAGGAGAGGGAAGGAAGAAGGGATGAAAGGATCAAAGGATGAAAGGAGGAGAGGAGGAAGGTAGGAAAAGATAAAAGGAGAGAAGGAGGAGAGGGGGAAGGGATGAGGAACTGAGAGACAACAGGAGTTTCATCTCTCCATCAGAACTCCTGATGTGTTTTTTTCCCGACGCTCGTCCAGACCCTCCTCTTCCTCCTCCTCTTCCTCCTCCTCTCTCTCCTCCTCCAATAAAAGAGGAGGAGGAGAGAGAGGAGGAAGAAGAGGAGGAGAGAGAGGAGGAAGAGGAGGATGATGATGATGATGAGGAGGAAGAAGAGGAGAAGAGAGAGGAGGAAGAGGAGGAGGATGATGATGATGAGGAGGAGGAGGAGAGAGAGGAGGAGAGAGAGGAGGAAGAGGAGGAGGATGATGATGATGATGTTGAGGAGGAGGAGAGAGAGGAGGAGAGAGAGGAGGAAGAGGAGGAGGACTGAGAGGAGGAAGAGGAGGAGGAGGAGAGAGAGGAGGAAGAGGAGGGTGATGATGATGAGGAGGAGGAGGAGGAGAGAGAGGAAGAAGATGAGGAGGACTGAGAGGAGGAGGAGGAGGAGAGAGAGGAGGAAGAGGAGGATGATGATGATGAGGAGGAGGAGGAGGAGGAGGAAAGAGAGGAGGAAGAGGAGGATGATGATGAGGAGGAGGAGGAGGAGAGAGAGGAGGAAGAGGAGGATGATGATGATGATGAGGAGGAGGAGGAGGAAGAGGAGGATGATGATGAGGAGGAGGAGGAGGAGAGAGAGGAGGAAGAGGAGGATGATGAGGAGGAGGAGGCAGTGCCTTCTTCTCCACACAAAAGGAAGACTGTCGCTCTTTCTTCCTCAAGGTCACATACGCCTCTGAAGAAAGACGGAAACCGTGGGAGGAAGTCGGTCCGAGCAGAGACGACGTGTTCCCTTGTTTTAATAGTTCAGGAGAGAAGAAGAGAAGAAAGACACACACACACACACACACACACACACACACACACACACACACACACATTCACGTGTTCATCTGAGGACCCTCTGAAGGCCTTTGCTGAGCAGAGCCTCCTCCTCCTGAGGGGAGGAGGTGCTGGAGGGAGACCTGTGTGTGTGTGTGTGTGTGTGTGTGTGTGTGTGTGTGTGTGTGTGTGTGTATGTGTGTGTGTGTGTGTGTCTGTGCGTGTGTGTGTGTGTGTGTGTGTATGTGTGTCTGTGCGTGTGTGTGTGTGTGTGTGTGTGTGTGTGTGTGTGTGTGTGTGTGTGTGTGTGGTTGAGAGGTCATTTGTAATAGAAACTCTCAAATAAATGAATCATGTCGGGTGTAGACGCAGGAAGACAAAAGGCTGGT
>CAJVRN010000116.1:690000-700000 GCA_911728415.1 Lagocephalus sceleratus
GTTAGGGTTAGGTTAAAAGGGTTAGGTTAAGTGGGTTAGGGTTAGGTTAAGAGGGTTAGGTTTAGGTTAAGAGGGTTAGGTTAGGGTTAGGTTAAGAGGGTTAGGGTTAGGTTAAGAGGGTTAGGTTAAGAGGGTTAGGTTAAGAGGATTAGGGTTAGGTTAAGAGGGTTAGGGTTAGGTTAAGAGGGTTAGGGTTAGGTTAAGAGGGTTAGGTTAAGAGGGTTAGGTTAAGAGGGTTAGGGTTAGGGTTAGGTTAAGAGGGTTAGGGTTAGGTTAAGAGGGTTAGGTTAAGAGGGTTAGGTTAGGGTTAGGGTTAGGGTTAGGGTTAGGTTAAGAAGGGTCCGGTTAGAGGGTTAGGGTTAGGGTTGTTGTAACACACATCCTCCATTGTGCCCTTGTACGCACACACACACAGTGACACACAACACACACAACACACACACACAACAGGACCCACACATGCCCCACATGGACGTCCCACAGTGTCTTTAATCCACACCTGCATGTGTGTCACGTGGTTCCTGTGCTGATCGTGACTCACCTGGGCCAGGTGAGCCCGCAGCTCCCCTGCCCCCCGCTGGGGGGCGCTGCTGATCGCGGGAGGCCTCTGACGTCATCAGAACAGCAGAGTTAGAGGGGGCAAACTAATGTAAACAGTTAGCAAACAAACAAACAAACAAACACGTTATCGACGCTTTTCGTCCGAAGCAGCGCTTTATCCGTCACGGTAAGACGATGATAACGGTTTAAAGTGCTTTTATTCATGCTGCAGTTTGTACATGTGAAGAATGCTGATGTGAACAACACGTTACATTAAATCAAAGTTAATTAAACAACACGTTAACTGTTGGTAATCAAACCTGAATAAACTACTAAATAAACTACAGGGTTCGTTTGTTTGTAAACATGATGACGTCACGTCGTGTGTGTACATATGTGTAGTTGGTGTGTTTCTATGTGGACCGTGCAGGTACCTCAGCTTACATGTATGTGACACTACAAGTATTAAAAGAACCACATCTTGTTTCCTTTGTAGTCCACAGAGAGAAGGAGTGATGAGAGAGAGAGGAGTGATGAGAGAGAGAGAAGGAGTGATGAGAGAGAGGAGTGATGAGAGAGAGAGAAGGAGTGATGAGAGAGAGAGAGGGAAGGAGTGACGAGAGAGAGAGGAGTGATGAGAGAGAGAGGAGTGATAAGAGAGAGAGAGGAGTGATGAGAGAGAGAGAAGGAGTGATGAGAGAGAGAGAGGAGTGATGAGAGAGAGAGAAGGAGTGATGAGAGAGAGAGAAGGAGTGATGAGAGAGAGAGAGGAGTGATGAGAGAGAGAGAAGGAGTGATGAGAGAGAGAGAGGAGTGATGAGAGAGAGAGGAGTGATGAGAGAGAGAGGGAAGGAGTGATGAGAGAGAGAGAAGGAGTGATGAGAGAGAGAGGGAAGGAGTGACGAGAGAGAGAGGAGTGATGAGAGAGAGAGGAGTGATAAGAGAGAGAGAGGAGTGATGAGAGAGAGAAGGAGTGATGAGAGAGAGGGAAGGAGTGATGAGAGAGAGGAGTGATGAGAGAGAGAGGAGTGATGAGAGAGAGGGAAGGAGTGATGAGAGAGAGAGAAGGAGTGATGAGAGAGAGAGGGAAGGAGTGATGAGAGAGAGAGAAGGAGTGATGAGAGAGAGAGAGGGAAGGAGTGACGAGAGAGAGAGGAGTGATGAGAGAGAGAGAAGGAGTGATGAGAGAGAGAGAGAGGAGTGATGAGAGAGAGAGGAGTGATAGAGAGAGAGGAGTGATGAGAGAGAGAGGAGTGATGAGAGAGAGAGGAGTGATGAGAGAGAGGGAAGGAGTGATGAGAGAGAGAGGAGTGATGAGAGAGAGAGGAGTGATAAGAGAGAGAGAGGAGTGATGAGAGAGAGAGAAGGAGTGATGAGAGAGAGAGGAGTGATGAGAGAGAGAGGAGTGATGAGAGAGAGAAGGAGTGATGAGAGAGAGAAGGAGTGATGAGGGGGGAGGGAGAAGACAGAGACACAGACAGATAGAGAGACCCAGAGACAGAGGGAGAGAGGGAGACAGATAGAGAGACCCAGAGACAGAGGGAGAGAGGGAGACAGATAGAGAGACCCAGAGACAGAGGGAGAGAGGGAGACAGATAGAGAGACCCAGAGACAGAGGGAGAGAGGGAGACAGATAGAGAGACCCAGAGACAGAGGGAGAGAGGGAGACAGATAGAGAGACCCAGAGACAGAGGGAGAGAGGGAGACAGATAGAGAGACCCAGAGACAGAGGGAGAGAGGGAGGTGTGCGTCACAAAGGAAGCTGCAGTAACCTTTTTACAGCTCTTTATTCTGTCACTTCCTCTACAAACACACCTCCATCATCTGGGGGGAAGGGGGGGCCCCGGGGGGGTGAGAAAAGAGACTGACGGGGGGATGGCAACCAGGCGGGAGAAAGAGGAGTGAGAGCAGGAGTGTGGGGGGGTCACGTGACTAGATCTGTGACCAACTAACCAATGACAGTGACCAGGTTAACCAGCTCTTGGGGGGGGCTTCTGTGGGGGGGCTTCTGTGGGGGGGCTTCTGTGGGGGCTGTGGGTGGGGTTTCTGTGGGTGGGGCTTCTGTGGGGGGTTTCTGTGGGTGGGGTTTCTGTGGGTGGGGCTTCTGTGGGGGGTTTCTGTGGGTGGGGCTTCTGTGGGGGGTTTCTGTGGGATGGAGGTGGAGAGGACACCTTGAGGGCGGTGGGAGGCCCCAGCTGAGGCCCTCACAGGGCGGACCCACAGGTAGCTGCTCACCTGGTCCACCCCCCACACCATCACACAGGTCTGCTCTCCTTCCTCGGGGGGGGGTCAGAGGTCAGAGGTCAGACAGAGGTTCATTAACACTACTGAAGGACTCTTGAACAGTCTGAGAGGTGAAGAACAGAGAAGAGGAGGTCAGCTGAGGACAGAGCAGAGCCACACCCACACCAGAGTGTGTGTGTGTGTGTGTGTGTGAGTGTGTGTGTGTGTGAGTGTGTGTGAGTGTGTGTGTGAGTGTGTGTGTGTGTGAATGTCTGTGTGAGTGTGTGTGTGTGAGTGTGTGTGTGAGTGTGTGAGTGTGTGTGTGTGTGAATGTCTGTGTGAGTGTGTGTGTGTGAGTGTGTGTGTTTGTGTGTGTGTGTGAGTGTGTGTGTGTGTGTGTGTGAGTCCTGAGTGGTTATCAGTGACAGAGTGAGGGTGACAGGGTGGACCCCAGCTGATATCTGTGCAGGATGAACGGCCCAATAAAGTGTGTGCTGTGGGACGTGTGTGTGTGAGCTGCGCTGCTGCCAGCGGCGGGCTGCAGCGCTCCAGCCGTACGTCTACCTGTCCAGGTGCTGCTGCTCCCGCTGGAACACACAAACCTGCAGCAGCACCGCTGGCAGGGCCGCACACACACACACACTCACACACACACATACCACTGGTGCTGCTGGACCACAGACACAGGAGGCTTCACCCATTCATCACCATTCACCCATTCACCACCATTCATCCATTCATCACCATTCACCACCATTCATCCATTCATCACCATTCATTCATCCATCTAATGGACCATGAGTCTGGCTGGTTTAAGGCTGGTTTAGGGCTGGTTTAGGGCTGGTTTAAGGCTGGTTTAGGGCTGGTTTAAAGCGGGTTTAGGGCTGGTTTAATGCTGGTTTAATGCTGGTTTAATGCTGGTTTAGGGCTGGTTTAAGGCTGGTTTAGAGCTGGTTTAAGGCTGGTTTAATGCTGGTTTAATGCTGGTTTAGAGCTGGTTTAAGGCTGGTTTAGGGCTGGTTTAGAGCTGGTTTAAGGCTGGTTTAGGGCTGGTTTAAGGCTGGTTTAGAGCTGGTTTAAGGCTGGTTTAAGGCTGGTTAAGGCTGGTTTAGGGCTGGTTTAAGGCTGGTTTAAGGCTGGTTTAGGGCTGGTTTAGGGCTGGTTTAGAGCTGGTTTAAGGCTGGTTTAAGGCTGGTTTAGGGCTGGTTTAATGCTGGTTTAGATCTGGTTTAAGGCTGGTTTAGGGCTGGTTTAAGGCTGGTTTAGAGCTGGTTTAAGGCTGGTTTAAGGCTGGTTAAGGCTGGTTTAGGGCTGGTTTAAGGCTAGTTTAAGGCTGGTTTAGGGCTGGTTTAGGGCTGGTTTAGAGCTGGTTTAAGGCTGGTTTAAGGCTGGTTTAGGGCTGGTTTAAGGCTGGTTTAGGGCTGGTTTAAGGCTGGTTTAGGGCTGGTTTAGAGTTGGTTTAAGGCTGGTTTAAGGCTGGATTAGGGCTGGTTTAGGGCTGGTTTAAGGCTGGTTTAAGGCATGCGGGTGTTCAGGTCGAGCACCCTTTTTGTGACACATTTTAAAAAAGGCATAAATCTTCAGCAGAAGAGACACTGAAGGAAAGTTTATGTGGTTGCACAAATTCTGACATATGTGCCCCCCTACCCCTTCCTCTCATCTGTCCATCCGTTTTCATCTCTTCTTCTGTCCCACTCTCTCTCATCGCCATCGCTGCTCAAAAGGTTAGTAAATGTCAGATGGGCGATGTCATCTTCAACGTGTGTGTGTGTGAGCGTGTACACAAGCGTGTGTTTTTATACAAGCTACATACTGAGTACCAAAATC
Source organism: Lagocephalus sceleratus (assembly GCA_911728415.1). NCBI lineage: Eukaryota > Metazoa > Chordata > Actinopteri > Tetraodontiformes > Tetraodontidae > Lagocephalus > Lagocephalus sceleratus. The sequence goes on from CAJVRN010000116.1 coordinate 694,591, forward strand.
TGCATTTTACTATCAAAGTGAGGACATTTCTGGGAAGTGAGGACATCCTGCTGGTCCTCACAACTTCAAAGACTGTTGGCGGGTCCAGACCTGGTTTAAGGGTGAGGGGTCAGGACTGGGTTAGGAGAGGTCAGGGGTGTGTGTGTGTGTGTGTGTGTGTGTGTGTGTGTGTGTGTGTGTGTAAGCGTTTAGGACTCAGTAGGTTCATTTACACACTGAAAATGTTTTTTCTTGTTTATGAACAAACAATCATAAGTGATAAAACCCTTTTTCTTACATATATTTACAGAACCTCGGCAACATGGTTCTGATTAACCTCGTAGTCATCGAGCAGTTTTAGACACCAGAATGTTAGCGTACATTAAAGACAGAATCAGAATCATGTCTAAATTCAGCAGTCAACCTCAGAAAGGAGCCCAGATTCTTAGTGCAAACAGCACAAAGTGTCGCGTTCCCTCCTGAATCAACACAAGCCGAACTAAAACCACTGAACAACAACGTAGTTCCACCCTTCCCGAGCCTGCTCCACCCCTCGTCTCTCTTCTTTGACGTTCCTCTTTTATCCCGTCTGAGGTTTGGCCTCCACAGCTGGACCAACAGCTGTCCTGGACGGACCCCTCTGATCCAGAACCACACCTGCAGGACTCCAGGTGAAACCATGGTAACAGAGCAACCCAGAGCCAGAGGGTCAAACCCAAACTCTTATTTGTTCCACTTATTAAGGACACATTCAGACCCCAGAATTCCCAGAAAGGGAAAAGAGAATCCCCGTGCGTGGAGCCAGGATGGGGTACCGAACCTGCTCCAGGTCCAGCCTCAGCGTCTTGAAACTGTAGCGTACGCTAGAGGTACCACAAGTACCGACTCTACAGACGTCTGAACAGCTGTGGCCGCCAGACACGTGTCTATTTTGGATTATCTGTGATCGATATGCAGCACATTGGCACAATGGTTTGATTGATTGATTGATTGCTTTAGATTGGTGAATTAAAATGACTTTTTTAGGTTTGCGTGAGCACGTGTGTGTGACAGTGGTACGGACTACATTTGGAGGACCAATATGTTCATCCTTCATCCATCATCTTATCCTATCAAGGTGAGGACTTTTTGGGGAGGTTAATAAATTCTGTCTGGTCCTCACAACTTCAGACCTGGTTTAAGGTTGAGGTCAGAACTGGTTAGGATGGGTCAGAGGTCAGGGGGTCAGGTAGGATGGTTCGGAGAAGGGGCTGGGTAATACTTTATGTCAGTGAAGGTCCTCACAAGCATAGAAGAAGTGTGTGTGTGTGTGTGTGTGTGTGTGTGTGAGAGAGGGTATGCAGAGGTTAATTTAGCCCAGCAGTGAAGAGCCCTTGATAAGAGCAGTCTGATCCCTGTTTAATTACCTTCCGTCTATATTTCGTAGACACACACCAGGTCACAGGAGTGTGTGTTCATCTGTGTGCTGTGAATGTTGGGGTAGCCACACACACGCACGCACGCACGCACGCACGCACGCACGCAAACGCATTCAGCATTGGTCACTTACTCTAAATGTATATTCTGCCTCAGTGCACGTGTGGCCACACAGTCAAAGAGGCTGGTTCAGGCTCGCATGATGTCAGACAACTGTGCGCTCAGAACTACAGCACCCACGACAGCACGCACACACACACACATACACACACACACACACTTCTCATGAGTGTGTTGCTGAAGGCGGGACTGAAATAACATTCATTTAATTAGGCCTAATGAAACGGCTGAGTGCAGCAATCAGCGACACATCGGTGGGACCGCAACACACGGCACAATTAAATGAGTGCAAACAGGACGTGAATTAAAAGGCTAATAACATAATTACACACGCACAGCAGCGCGCCTCGCCAATGCTAAACAATGCTGGCTGAATGCTAATGGTCATACTGTGTCCCCCATTCGCCTGTCACTCCACGGGAAAAGAGAACTAGATTTAATTATTGAATGTCTGATGAGCCCCTTTTCCACCATCATCTCCAGGAATTTTGTGAGCAGGAACACATTCACATGGGTCACAGAACTCCAGATCATCTGTGTGCTTTCTGGTTGCACCTTCAAGTTCCTCAAAGTTCCTGTCAGGCTGATGGTTCAGGGTCAAGGGGTACAGCGCTTGACCCTATACAACTTTTGGGGTCCTTCAGTTCTCGCTGAAGATTCTTCAGGCTTTCACAACGATGTTTCTGTTCTATGTTCAGCTCCATCAGCTGGTGGGTTCTTGGTCCATGGACTTAGTGGTTTCTGGTCCCACTGACCTGGATCTCAGTGTCCCTCCACTTCCTGCAGCTTCTCTTCTATTGCTTCATTTTCCCAACAATCATACTACAAACAGAGTCAGGTTTGGAGATAATAACTAAAGGCATTCCTGAGATCTGTGTGAACTTGTGTGGCCTTCTCATTAATAAGAGGGCAACAACAAGGGAGCACATGACACTGGTTGGTGTCAGCCTTGTGGAGTTGTGGAGTATCGTGCAGGTCAGTATAGTGCAGGTCAGTATAGTACAGGCCAGTATAGTACAGGCCAGTATAGTACAGGTCAGTATAGTACAGGTCAGTATAGTACAGGCCAGTATAGTACAGGTCAGTATAGTACAGGCCAGTATAGTACAGGTCAGTATAGTACAGGTCAGTATAGTACAGGTTTGTAGGACAGGTCAGTATAGTACAGGTCAGCATAGTACAGGTCACTGTAGTACAGGTCAGTGTAGGACAGGTCAGTATAGTACAGGTCAGTGTAGGACAGGTTAGTATAGTACAGGTTAATATAGTACAGGGTACAGGTTAGTATAGTACAGTACAGGTTAGTATAGTACAGGTTAGTATAGTACAGGGTACAGGTTAGTATAGTACAGGTTAGTATAGTACAGGGTACAGGTTAGTATAGTACAGGGTACAGGTTAGTATAGTACAGGTCAGTATAGTACAGGTCAGTGTAGGACAGGTCAGTATAGTACAGGTCAGCATAGTACAGGTCAGTATAGTACAGGTCAGTGTAGGACAGGTCAGTATAGTACAGGTCAGTATAATACAGGTCAGTATAGTACAGGCCAGTATAGTACAGGTCAGTGTAGGACAGGTCAGTGTAGGACAGGTCAGTATAGTACATGTTATTATTGTACAGGTCAGTATAGTACAGGTCAGTGTAGGACAGGTCAGTGTAGGACAGGTCAGTATAGTACAGGTTAGTATAGTACAGGGTACAGGTTAGTATAGTACAGGGTACAGGTTAGTATAGTACAGGTTAATATAGTACAGGGTACAGGTTAGTATAGTACAGGTTAGTATAGTACAGGGTACAGGTTAGTATAGTACAGGGTACAGATTAGTATAGTACAGGTTAATATAGTACAGGGTACAGGTTAGTATAGTACAGGTTAGTATAGTACAGGGTGCAGGTTAGTATAGTACAGGGTACAGGTTAGTATAGTACAGGTTAGTATAGTACAGGGTACAGGTTAGTACAGTACAGGTTAGTATAGTACAGGTTAGTATAGTATAGGGTACAGGTTAGTATAGTACAGGGTACAGGTTAGTATAGTACAGGTTAGTATAGTACAGGGTACAGGTTAGTATAGTACAGGTTAGTATAGTACAGTACAGGTTAGTATAGTACAGGTTAGTATAGTACAGGGTACAGGTTAGTATAGTACAGGTTAGTATAGTACAGGGTACAGGTTAGTATAGTACAGGGTACAGGTTAGTATAGTACAGGTTAGTATAGTACAGGGTACAGGTTATTATAGTACAGGGTACAGGTTAGTATAGTACAGGTTAGTATAGTACAGGGTACAGGTTAGTATAGTACAGGTTAGTATAGTACAGGGTACAGGTTAGTATAGTACAGGGTACAGGTTAGTATAGTACAGGTTAGTATAGTACAGGGTACAGGTTAGTATAGTACAGGGTACAGGTCAGTATAGTACAGGTTAGTATAGTACAGGGTACAGGTTAGTATAGTACAGGGTACAGGTTAGTATAGTACAGGTTAGTATAGTACAGGGTACAGGTTAGTATAGTACAGGGTACAGGTTAGTATAGTGCAGGTTAGTGTAGTACATCAGGTTTCTGATATAGGGAGCAGAAGGATTAAAGCTGAATTTATTACTTTTTCCCAGTTACCTTAATGTCTCTCTCTATTTTCTATTTTACTCTTTCACAAAAAAGTAAACAAAACTTTATCTCGGGTGTTTTTACCACAATGATGGAGCAGCACAGGAGGGGCAGAGTGAGCCATTATTAGTGGAGGTAATGTTTCAGCTTATGAAACTTCCCTGACTCCACGTCTCAACTCATCCTGAGGATCCTTTTTTTTCCGGAGCCTCTTCATCCTCATCATTAACGTTTGGCACCTATTGAAAAGCTACCATATTGAAATGTAAAGCTGTCTCTTTCTTTCCATTTTTCTTTTATCACTCTCTCTTCTCCTCCTCCTGCCTCCTCCTCTCTGTCCTTGAGGTGAAAATAAAGAGGTAGGCAGCAGTAAAGAGAGACAGATATTGGTTTGACACTCGCTAACATCTTGTTTGTGCCGCACTCATTCACCGCGTGTGTGTGTGTGTGTGTGTGTGTGTGTGTGTGTGTGTGTGTGTGTGTGTGTGTGTGTGTGTGTGTGTGTGTGAACAACCCAGTGAGCTGACTCAAGGCTAAAGCTGCTTACAAAACCACTGAACTATCTGGCAGATTTTAATGAACATAAATGAACACGAGAAAAGAGGAAGGAGAAATGAACTTGACGTGGTCTAACTGTTGCTAGGCAATATTGGTGAGGAGGTCCAGACCTGAGAGGCTCTGTTCAGAACCAGGACCAGGTTCCACATCCGCCTTTTCACAACGTATTGATTGGTTCCATGTTGTTGCGGTGCTGTTCTGCTTGGAGGCGAGCGGCGTGTGGGGTCAGCGGAAGCTGCAGCTCATTACATGAGCGAACACGCGTGTGCAGGAGCCGGAGCCACCGAGGTGGCCGCAGCGCCGTCGTGGATCTGAAACGACTTTCACCTCTGATATCAGCCGTGGCAGAAGAGCGCCGTGGTGCTCCTGCACGCCTGCATGAGAGCTGCAGGAGGGGGGGACCTGTGAGGTGGGCCGCTCTGCTGAAGACGACAGGACGGGGGGGCGAGGAATTCAGCCTGTGTGTGTGTGTGTGTGTGTGTGTGTGTGTGTCTTTACAACCCATTCCTTTCCGATGTATGTGCCACACACACAATCCTCGTTCCAGATGTTGCTGCAGATGAAAACCTCATTTGCAACATCGGTTTTATAGGAAACAATCTGTGTGGAGTTGTGAACTCTCTCTACCCCTCCCTCTCTCTCTCCCTGTCTCCCCCCTACCTCTCTCTCTCCCTGTCTCCCCCTACCTGTCTCTCTCCCTCCCCCTCACTTTCTCCCTGTATCTCCA
>CAJVRN010000116.1:712500-757500 GCA_911728415.1 Lagocephalus sceleratus
ACAGTGACACAAAGGAACTGGAAGTTGCTCTGTCAGTCAGTGAGGCTATTAATCTCTGTCACCTGAAGATGTGTGTGAGTGAGTGTGTGTGTGTGTGTGTGTGTGAGTGAGTGTGTGTGTGTGTGTGAGTGTGTGTGAGGGCATTATTAGAAGTATAATTGCAGAGACATTTAAAGTGTTTCCCCTCGAGGGTTCTGCCAGCATCCAATAAAGTTTTTAGTGCTGTTGGAGAGAGAGGGAGAGGGAGGTAGAGGAGAGGGGGGAGAGAGGGAGAGGAAGAGGGAGGTAGAGGGGGAGGGGAGAGAGAGGGGGTAGAGGAGAGGGGGGAGAGAGGGAGAGGAAGAGGGAGGTAAAGGAGAGGGGGGAGAGAGTTAGCGGAAGAGAGAGAGGGAGAGAGAGGGAGAGAGAGAGAGGGGAGAGAGGGAGAGAGAGGGAGAGAGAGCGCTGTGCCTCAGAAACTGGTCTCGGTGTGTCCTTTGTCAACCGCACTAATAACTACTGCTGCTACTGATCTCTGACTAATTGTGGTTTATCGTGTTTGTGTGTGTTCTCGTCTTCCCGGCGGCGGAGGCCTGTGGCTCCAATTCTGAATTCAGTCGGTTACCACGGTGCCAGAACCACACACTGATTGGATAGATGTCCCTGCCCCGCCCCCAGACGCCACGCCCGCAGATGCCCCGCCCCCAAATGTGCCTGGGTGCTGCAGTGTCGTGTGTGGAGACGTGTCCTGGTTAGCCCACAATGACAAACGGTATCTGGGGAGGACAGAGCCTCAGGACACCCCCCACTGTGAGGCCTGGGGGGGCCTGGGGGGTCGTGATGTGGGGCTGCTGCAGGAGGGACCGGTGGACACCACCATATAGGCGAGACGAGAAGAAAAGAACGAGGACGGACTGGACCGTCTGAAGACTGCAGCCAGGAAGTTAAAGCTTGGGGTCTTCCAGATGGACAGTGGACAAGGACAGTGGACAAGGACAGTGGACAAGGACAGTGGACAAGGACAAGGACAAGGACGATGGACAAGGACAGTGGACAAGGACAGTGGACAAGGACAGTGGACAAGGACGATGGATGATGAACAAGGACAATGGGCATGATGGATCGATGATTAACTGATTTCTGATTGATAAGGGATTGATTGATTGATGAAGGATTGATGAGGGATTGATGTCTGATTGATGATTGATTGATTGATTGAGGGATTGATCAATGATTGATGGTGATGGTGGTCGGGTCCATCTTGGCCTAATGAAACATGAATCAATCAAACATTAAGTCCTAAATCAAACTGCGGTTTCTGTTGTTTCCATGTCTTCATTTATGTTGCGTTAGATATAAAAAACCTTTATTTTTTAGACTCTCGGCCTCTCTGGACTCACGCCCTCCCCCTGTGGCAGCTGAGTGTCCTGCTCGTGGGGGTCTGGCCCCGGGTTTCTGTTGTGATCGTAACAGTTTAATGAGGGTGAGCTGAAGAGGCAGCAGGGTGTTGTGGGTCTGTCTGCGTCACCACACCCTGATGTTGAGCATCTTGTCAGGCTCCACCAACACGTGACATTTAACAAGGTCCACTAATGACCCCAACAACACGTCTCATTTACAGACACCAGCTTCTGATTTGGGAGGACAGGCGGTTGTGAGGGTACGAGAGCGCTAGTGTGTCCTCAGAGGGCCACGCGCTGAACTGCAGCTGACTGAGCTGCTGTTGCTGGTGTGTCGTTGTGTTTGTGCAGGACTACAGGAGCTCTGTGGTGAGGGAGTTGGCCCCCGTGGGCCCCGCCCCAAGAAGAAGCAGGGGCCCTTCAGCACCCATGGGGGGAGCCACGGGGGGCGGGTTGGACAGCTGGACAGTACCAGTGGACAGGGACAGGGGACCCATTAGCCCCCAGTTACCATGGTTACCAGTTAACTTTACACCCACCCAAACCTGGCCCCGGGGTCTGTCGTTGGTTCCGTCCTCTGAATCCCATCTTCAGCCTGGCTGGGTGAGGGTTGGGAACAGACCATACCTGGACTGGGAGGACTGGGAGGGGCCTAGAGGCAGCTGGGTCCTGCCAGTAGAACCATCAGGAGTCATAAGGGGGCATGGCCTTTGGGGTCAAAGGTCAAAGCATCTTGAGTGACTGATGTGAAATTATTGAGGTTTTTTTTTATTTTTATTTTTTTAATTTTGAGCTCTAAATTTGCCAAGATGTGATGATCTTTGGAAAAAGCCAAATTTAAAGTTTGTGTAATGTTACGGTTGTAAGCTCGTTACTCTCGTTAGCGGGTCACTCCCCTCATCGCGCTTGGGCAGCGAAAGGAGTCGGGGTCGTGTGTGTTAGTGGTCAAACCCTCGAGGGCCCCGCCCTCCTTACGTGACCGTGGTGTTGAAGGAGAGCGTCGCTCACGCGCCACCACCGCATGAAAAGGTCACAAGAAAATCTTGGAAAGAGAGGAGGCGACGCGACAGTCGCGAGGCTTTAAAGACGACACGCCCGCCTCTTTTAGCGCAAATGAGTCGAGGACGCTCTTAACGGTTTAAGAGACCCCAAACCTCAAGTCACCCCCCCTCCGCCGCAGCATCGACGCCCTCGACGGCACCAGGAGCCCCGATGAAGCTGCTCCTGGCTGACGGGCGGAGGGCCCGTCTCTGATCTGTCGGGATGCGGCGCCGGTTGAATCGAAGGCGATGACAGTTTCCGATGTCATCGGTAATTTGCGACTTTGATTTTGTGGTTTCAGAGACAAAAGGAAACGAGAACAAAGCATCTGTCTGCACACGTGAAGCTCCCCTCCCCGAAGATATGAGGCAGAAAGAGCTAATATGGCCGCGTGAAGATCAATGCAGGAATCAATGACGTGGGAGACGGGAGGGATTTTCTCTGCTGCAACGCCGACAGGCAGCTAATTAAAGCAGGGCAGCCAGGTGGGTATGCTAAAGGGACAAGACTTTAGAGTTCATAAAGCACAGGGAGAGCATCGACCCCCAATGACTGAAACCTTTCATTACACATCCCCCCGGCCCCAAGGCTAATAAGGTTAAAGCTGCCGCCTACCAGCCCCGAAGACAAGTGGGCAGAATAGAGACACTCACCAGCAAACCTGGAGGACACCTGGGAAGACCTGAGGACACCTGAGAAGACCTGAGAACACATGAGAAGATGTGAGAACACCTGAGAAGACCTGAGGACACCTGGGAAGACCTGAGGACACCTGAGAAGACCTGAGGACACCTGGGAAGACCTGAGGACACCTGAGAAGACCTGAGGACACCTGAGAAGACCTGAGAACACATGAGAAGATGTGAGAAGACCTGAGGACACCTGAGAAGATGTGAGAACACCTGAGGACACCTGAGAAGACCTGAGGACACATGAGAAGATGTGAAAAGACCTGAGAAGACCTGAGGACACATGAGAAGATGTGAGAACACCTGAGAAGACCTGAGGACACCTGAGAAGATGTGAGAACACCTGAGAAGATGTGAGGACACCTGAGAAGACCTGAGGACACCTGAGAAGGCCTGAGAACACATGAGAAGACCTGAGGACACCTGAGAACACCCGAGGACACCTAAGAACACCCAAGGACACCTGAGAATATCTGAGAAGACATGAGGACACCTGAGAAGGCGTGAGGACATCTGAGGATACCTGAGAACACCTGAGGACAGCTATGAAGACCAGAAAACATCTGAGAAGACCTGAGAACACCACATACTCATCTCTGGGTCATCACATTCAGCCCTGCCTCCTTACACAGGCTTCCAAGGATGTCTGTGGAAGGAGTTAGTGTTGTGTGTTATAGTGTATGGCGTTCCATAGTATAGTGTAGTGTAGTGTAGTACAGTCTATAGTGTAGTGTAGTGTAGTACAGTCTATAGTGTAGTGTAGTGTAGTACAGTCTATAGTGTGGTGTAGTGTAGTTTAGTACAGTCTGTGGTGTAGTGTAGTGTAGTACAGTCCATAGTGTAGTGTGGTGTATTGTAGTGTAGTACAGTCTATAGTGTAGTGTGATATATTGTAGTGTAGTACAGTCTATAATGTGGTGTATTGTAGTGTAGTACAGTCTATAGTGTAGTGTGGTGTATTGTAGTGTAGTACAGTCTATAGTGTATTGTAGTGTAGTACAGTCTATAGTGTAGTGTGGTGTAGTGTAGTGTAGTACAGTCTATAGTGTAGTGTGGTGTATTGTAGTGTAGTACAGTCTATAGTGTAGTGTAATGTAGTACAGTCTGTAGTGTGGTATATTGTAGTGTAGTATAGTCTGAAGTGTGGTGTAGTGTAGTGTAGTACAGTCTATAGTGTAGTGTGGTGTAGTGTAGTACAGTCTATAGTGTAGTGTGGTGTAGTGTAGTATAGTCTATAGTGTAGTGTGGTGTAGTGTAGTACAGTCTATAGTGTAGTGTGGTGTAGTGTAGTACAGTCTATAGTGTAGTGTGGTGTAGTGTAGTACAGTCTATAGTGTAGTGTGGACTGTGGTAGTTTAGTAACAGACAGGAGGGAAGGAGGCAGCTGAAGGCCAGGACCTGGACCAGCCATCCCCCGTTGGTATTAACAGCACAAATACGACCACTCAACACACTCTTTTCAGGTTGGGGGGGCGGGGGGGGCGGGGGGCAGTCGTTTCGCCTCAGGATGGGGTGCCAAAAAGGGAATTTTTTAACAGTTTTCTTTGTCAAAGTAAAGGTTAAAGAAACAAAACTATCTCTCTCCCTCACACACACACACACGCGCACACACACACACACACACACACAGTAGTCCGTCTGAAAAAAGTAGGAGCTTTTTAGTTAGCCGAGGTCGCCGGTCAGTCCTGAATCTTTTATAGCGTAGCTCAATGACCTGCTGCACCTCCATCGTCTCTCTGTTGCCCACACACCGACTGGAGATGGGCAGTCAGTACAGACGCACACACAGGTGTGTGTGTGTGTCTGTGTGTGTGTGTATTGTAGGTTTGAAGGCCAGAGAGGCGGGGTTCAGAGGTGACCAGTGTCCAGGTGTGCTCCTCCAATTATCTGTTGGTACTGCTTTTCAAAAGTACACACACACACTCACACTCACTCACACACTCACACACACACACACACACACACACACACTGAAACCACCAAACACACCCCCTGACTCGTATTCCCTTCACACACCACGTCCAGCATGCCCCAGTCCACCAGCACACAATTAACGGGCTTCCTGCTCCAGCACCTGATCTCCTGCTGCATCAGGAGGCTGCAGGTATGGAGCACACACCTGGGTTTGACTCTCTCTCCTCTACCTCTCTCTCTCTCCATCCCTCCCTCTCTCCCTCCCCCTCCCTCTCTCCGTCATTTCAGGTGTGTGGCAATCGTTACTTGACTTTGACGATGGACGGGGATCGAGGAGGTGAGGTGATGGAGGGAAGATGAAGTGAAGGAGTGAGTATGGTGGAGGTGAAGGAAGAGTGTGGGAGTGTGTGAGCACAGGAGGGGTGAAGGGGAAGACACCCCAACACACTAACACCCCAACACACTAACACAACAACACACTAACAGCCCAACACACTAGCAACACACTAACACACTAACAACACACTAACACCCCAACACACTAGCAACACACTAACACACTAACAACACACTAACACCCCAACACACTAGCCAACACACCAACACACTAACAACACACTAACACACCAACACACTAACAACACACTAACACACCAACACACTAACAACACACTAACACAACAACACACTAACACCCCAACACACTAACACAACAACACACTAACAACAACACACTAACAACACCCCAACACACTAACACACCAACACACTAACAACAAACCTAACACACTAACAACACCCCAACACACTAACAACACCCCAACACACTAACACACCAACACACTAACAACAAACCTAACACACTAACAACACCCCAACACACTAACAACACACAAACACACTAACAACACACTAACACACCAACACACTAACAACACCCCAACACACTAACACAACAACACACTAACAACAACACACTAACAACACCCCAACACACTAACACACCAACACACTAACAACAAACCTAACACACTAACAACACCCCAACACACTAACAACACACAAACACACTAACAACACACTAACACACCAACACACTAACAACACACCAACACACTAACAACACCCCAACACACTAACACACCAACACACTAACAACACACTAACACCCCAACACACTAACACACCAACACACCCACATGCTTAACAAATGTATTTATATAGAGCTCAGTTAAACCCCCCACCCCGACACTCAGACACGCTCTCTCTCCCCCTCTCTCTCTCTCTCTCTCTCTCTCTCACACACACACACACCTCTCTCCTTCATGTCATGGGATGAATGGGTGAAGGGCCGTGTTATGAATAATAATCTCATGCGTCTGTGGGCCCAGAGTGACGAGGGCGGCGCAGGTTCTGATAAAACACTGCAGAAATGATCCGACTATGAGACCTGCATGTGTGTCACATGGATCAGACCAACCTGGAGAACATGCAGAGCTCCTCCTCCTCCTCAGTGAGGGGAGAGAGGGAGAGGGAGGGAGAGAGAGAGGAGAGGTGTCAGAGGGAAGGGACAGGAAACAGCATGAACGCAAGCATTACAGGACACGCCCCCTCTGGAGCCACCAGGACCCCTCTACACACACACACACACACACACACACACACAGCATCAGTCTGTAACTGTCGGCTGTCTTCGTTAACATCACTTCCTTATTTGACACTTGAAGCAAAGACGGACTGTTCCTTTGATTTTCTCCTTTGATGTTGTGTGATGTCGACGTTCCTCGGTGAAAACTCACCTGCGGAGCGAGAGAGGCATAAAGACCAGAGCACACCTCCGCAGCAGCCTGTCATCTTTCACGCCATCCTCTCTCCCAGAATGTTCTTCTACCCAGCGCTCCCCTCTTCCTCACCCTCCTCCCCCTCCTCTCACCCCTCCAACCACCAACCCCCCATCGTGCGATCTATTGCAGGCATGTCTGTTCAGCTCCACAACGCATTTAGGCCCCGTCGCCGTGGATGATGGGTAATTGAAGCTGGAGTCAGGATCAGCACAGAGAACATGGGACACGGTGTGTGTGTGTGTGTGTGTGTGTGTGTGTGTGTGTGTGTGTGTGTGTGTGTGTGTGTGTGAGTGCGTGTGTGTGTGAGTGTGTGTGTGGGTGTGTGGTGTGTGTGTGTGTGTGGGTGTGTGTGTGTGTGAGTGTGTGCGCGTTTGAGTGTGTGTGAGTATGTGTGTGTGTGTGCGCGTGTGAGTGTGTGTGTGAGTGTGTGTGAGTGTGTGTGTGAGTGTGTGTGTGTGTGTGAGTGTGTGTAGAGGAGTAACTGTAGTGTAACATGGAAAACAGAAGTGATTCTCCCATCACACTCAGTCCTCAGGACCCTAACCCGACCAAGGTCAAGACGTAGACGGGTTAATCAGGCCGGAGCTGCTGGGTAGCGGAGGTCGGGCAACGAGGGCGGCGTACAGAACCAGCAGGCGGCGGAGGGTCAAGCTTACAGCTGCAGTGGTGGAAGCACTGCAGATCAGACGAGGAGAGGCTTGGACGCCGGTACCGGGACACGCCCGACCGACTGGGCGAAAGGTCGCTGGGCTGTCCTGCATGAGGTTCAGAGTAATGATCGCCCCCCCGCGACTCTGAGCTGTTACCAACGTGCGCCCAAACCACAATGAGCTCCTCTAATCTTTCCCTTTCACATCGCCAGCGGTCGTGGGTCTGACCTGCCCCCCCGCTGAGAGGGGCGTGGCTCTCTGATCCTCCCCCTCTCACCTCATCGACACACCTGATCGTACCCTCGTCCCTCTCTCGTTGAGGCTACTCATCCAAGTCTCAGCTGTTTCCCCAAAATATATCGTGTTCCTGGTACGTAACGCTTTCATATACCAACGGTGAGGCCCCCAGAAAAGGCTCCACCCCCCCCCAGCCGTGATCTTCGGTAGACTTGTGTAACCTCCAGGTGAACAGAAGAGTCTCCTGGACCCATGGGCCACGCCCACCGGGAAGACCGACATGTTGAACTGAAAATATTCTTACAATGTTAGTGTGAGTCAGGATGTTCAAACTCACTCCTAAAGCTGAAGCTGGGCCTTTCTCCTTCAACACAGGTAGTGGCACCAGAAGCCCACAAGCAAACGCTGCTCTTTGAAGGGCCTGACAGATGTTTACCTCCAAAGCTGCTTCCTCTACCCTTAAAGTATGGATGCATACCTTTATTATTATTATTTTGTCCTGTCTGTCCAAGGGGGGGGGGCGTCTCTTCCATCTGAGGCGTCTTTAGGCGGTTTGAGTTTTTGCTGACCCAGTTTGAGGGTCTGAGGACAGACGGGCTCCAAACTGTGACCCCTCTGAGGAAGACAGTGTCCATGATGTTAGGCTCCAAATAGGTGTGGAGTTCCTCTACACTGACCCCAGGACCCCAGGCAGGACCACGGACCTTCTGCACGACAACAGCAGCTGAGAGTCACCTCTGGAACAGCAACATCTGCATTCACAGAAGCATCGTCTCTGTGATGAAGGTGCTGGTGAAGTCAGCCCAGATCCAAGCAGACCCCCCCAGACCCCACAGACGGGTCTGGTGGTCCAGCCAAGTCCTGGTCTCTGGCTTTGAAGGACAGGAGCGCTCCGTAGACGGATCCAGAGCCCGTCTGTCAGAAGCAGTTCGAGTCCCGTCGGTGGCCGGGCTGAGTGTGATGGTGTTCTTCTGCTCCCTGCAGATGACCCCTCAGATGTGAGGCGGGGCCACGGTGGCCCTGGAGGTGCTGGAGGTGCTGCTGCTCCTGATACGCTCATATTCCACTTTTCAAAATCCTGAATTCACTCCTGAGATTCCTCCTCTTCTAAGCCGTGTTTGGTCCTCTCTCGCCTGTAGGGTGAGCCACGCCAAAAGGAACGTGGATTTGTCTCCTATTCACAAGGAACCTTGGTCTTTTGGATACTTGTTACCATGGTGACACAACGCAAGTAATGGCACGCTGTTGGAGATGAATCACATCATAATGAAAGACGTGAGTATTGTGGCATTCGCCGACGGGAGAAGGTAGCGGAAAAGTGAGATGTACAAAAGGAGAGGATGGTGTCATGACGTCCTGAGTGTGTTGTGATCGGGCCTGACCACAACGACCACGTGTGGAGGAAGAGCCGACTTCTCCCACACGTGAGCAGCTGCTGTGAGAGCTGGGACACGTGTGTTTCATGTTCTGGTTCATTTGAATGTCCAGATGGCACATGTGAGGCCGTGGTGTTGTGGAGCTGCACCTCTTCTGCTGCCACCACCGGACGTCTCAGGGCTAACGGTCATCTCATGATCACGCACACGCGTGGGGGGCGCCGAGACACGCTTCACTAAAGGCTGCAGAACGCCCATCGTAGGTTCTACTGATGATGATGATAATAATAACAACAATAATAATAATAATAACAATAATGATAATAACAACAATAATAACAATAATAATAATAACAATAATAACAACAACAATGATGATAACTGGGCTGTAAAGCAGAAGACTTCTATTTCGTTGGTAATCACGGTGAAAAACTCTTTTATTGAAGAGCATAAAAATCAATCAGAATCGCTCACACACACACACACACACACACACACACACACACACACACATCAGACAGCACTTCTCCTCCCCCCTTTGTGCCCCCCCCTTTGGTTCTCCTCCCCCCTCATCTCCTCTCTAATGCGTCCATCGTTCTCCCCTCATTGGCGGCGGCGGGGGGCCGCTGCATTGGAGCTCATTAGGTAAAGACCTGCAGAGCTGCGCGTGTGCACGTGCTCGTGCACGCCCTCATGCGGCGAGAGCGGCGGACGGACAGGTGTCCCTCTCCGCCCCGGGGGGACGTGTTTACACGTGCTGACATTTCAAACTCGCCTGACTGAGGAGAGACCACCAGGTCCTCTCGGCGGAGCTGCAGCTGAAGCTGCGTCGTGAGAGCGCAACAGGTTGAAAGTTTGGGTCTGGACCCGTCAGCACCGGAGCAGAGACGTCCTGTTGAAGGTCACCGAAGACCTGAACGCGGTGATGTCTCTGTCCTTGTGCCGCTGGACCTGAGGTGGACCCTGAGGTCCTGAGCAGCGCTGGCGTGGAACCCTCAACCTTCTGGCCCTGCGGTGGTTTCCTGACCGCCCACAGGTCGACCCTCTCCCCCATCTACATGCCCCCGCTTGAGGACATCATCTGGAGACACGGCGTCTCCTCCCCCTACGCCCACCACCCTCAGCTCTGTCTGCCAGTAGAACCAGAGGACCAGCAGACGTCAGGAGATGCACGACAGCTGAATTCAGACAAATCAAAAGTTCTTCTCGTTGGACCGGATCACCTTTGATCCCAGATGTTGTCCTCTCTGAACCCTCTCTGATGTTGACCTTCAAGGACTGTGACATCACTGTGGAGGCCTTCGTCTCCTCCTGCCTGGACTCCTGCGGTGGTGTGGTCACCTTCCCTTCGTGGATGTCTCTTCTGGTCCAAAAGCCCGACTTACTGGATCATGAAAACGAGGACACACCATGTCAGCTGACCTCCACCGACCTGCAGGCAGCTTCAGAACACCGCAGAATCCTCTTGCAGGCCCTCAGGCCTCCTC
Organism: Lagocephalus sceleratus; assembly: GCA_911728415.1. Classification (NCBI taxonomy): domain Eukaryota; kingdom Metazoa; phylum Chordata; class Actinopteri; order Tetraodontiformes; family Tetraodontidae; genus Lagocephalus; species Lagocephalus sceleratus. The sequence continues at coordinate 723,118 of CAJVRN010000116.1, forward strand.
CTGGTCTCACCCCGAGCTGCAGTTCTGAGCTTTTCAAGGCTCAGATGCCCCCGCCTTTGGCCCCCCACAGGAAGGATCACCTGGAGGAGCACGGAGAAGTGACTGTCCTCCTTTAAACATGAGCTGAAGCTCACCTGTGCTGAGGTGTTCCTCTGTGGTGGACCTGACGGGCCTGCTGCTCTCGCCTGCTGGTCTCCCTGAGCCGTCTGGACCGTCAACAGGGCTGCTTCAACGTGCATGTTAACACGTTAGAGCCCGTTAGAGCCCGTGGGACGGCCCCTCACCTGTGAGGGACCCTCGGGCCTCCGTGGAGGTCCAGGTGAACCATGTGTGCTGCAGGGCTCCACATCCCCCCGATCCCTGACAGCTGTCGGCACGCTGACGAGCAACGGCAGCTTCTCTCTTGGAATTCTGTGACATGTTTATATCACAGCGTCCTTCAATAACCACGTGGATTTATTTGAGATATTTGATGGAGCGCCCAACAAACAGCTGATGTGTTTCCTGCAACAAAAAAGAAAAGATCCTCGACAGGAGACTCAAGCAATAAAGCTGCGTCTGCTCACAGAGCTCATTTCATAAAGCTGCAGCCTCAGAAGAGCACGGCTGCTTTTACATGAATATTCCTGCGTGTGTGTGCGCGTGTGTGTGTGTGTGTGTGTGTGTGTGTGTGTGTGTGTGTGTGTGTGTGTGGGCAGGTGAGACGATAAGGTGACAGAGATGGACCACTTCACTTACCTGTGACGATGGGTCCATCGTTAATGATGTTTTACACAACCAGGGGGGCCAGAAACACACACACACACACACACACACACACACACTCATACACACTCACGCACATGCAGAGCAGATGGCAGACAAATAAAAACAGATCTGTGCACACACATATGGTGCCAAGATTAAAGCGTGTTATTAATAACATGAAGAAGGACGGACAGTTGACGTTCGCTGTAATTACAGCTGCAGTAACACACACACACACACACACACACTCACACACACACAACGGCCCGACTCACGCTCTAGCTGCACATCCAACCGTGCTGAGGCTGAATCAAGCCCGTCGGCCATCAAAAGAAACATTTTATCCCCTGATCAAGCCTCCGTTTAACCATCACAGGAGCTCCTCTGTGACCTTCAGACCGCTGGAGGAGGAACTGTGACGAGAAGCAGCCGTCGTCACGGCGACAACCCTGTTCTGGCCCCGATGAGGCTCAGCTTCCGTCCCTTCCTTCTCCAGGACTTCTCCAGGACTTTTCCAGGACTTCTCCAGGACAGTGAGTGTGTGTGTGTGGGGGGGGGGACAGTGGAGAGCAGACATGAAAGGTCCACATCTCCATATGGAGCAGCATACTTGCTTTAAATACTGCGCTGAGGTGATATTTACATTTTCTCTCAAAACATTAAAATTCAGCCAATTTTAGCTGAATTTCTAGGTTAGCCTCATTTAACTTTTATCACCTTTTATTATTAAAATTGCTCACACATATTCACATATTCTACGTATCCCCACCCTCACTTGCTGTTTCCGTATCAACGCCGTGTGTTTCCACAGCGTGTCTGGCCGTGTGTGTGTCCGAACTACACACATCCTCACCTCTGATTGGCTGCTTTTGTTTTGTTCTTGTTTACAAAGATTAGAACATTTGTACGAGTCTGACAGGCGACTTTATCTGGAATTTATGGTTTTATGGCAGGAAAGAAACACACGCACACATTCAAGATCTTTTCACTGTATTTAAATTTTTCACTGTATTTTAATTTTAAATGGACATTTTCAGGTATAAAAATAACAATAAAAATAAAAAATGTGTTCTTGCAGGAGAAAAACAGAAATTGCAGCACAACATAATTAAAGTGAAGAGAAACAGAACCTGTTACAACAGGAAGATAAATGAACACAAAAGATTCAAAAGAAAAACACAGCTTTGATGCTTTGGTTATTTGTGCAACAATAACTTTATTATTATTATTACGATTATTAATATTGTTACTGTTGCTGTTATTATTTTTATTATTATTGTAGAAATATCCAATAATATTAGAGATATAATTGTTTTTTTATTATTGTTAACATTATTTTTATTATTTTATTATCATCACCATTCTCCTTATTATTGTCATTATTATTAGTGGCAATAGTGTCATTATGACTATTATTATGACTATTATTATTATTATTACTATTATTACTACTATTGTTGTTGTTGTTATCATCATCATCAGACGCTCAGTCGCTCTCATTTTAACCAAACTGAAGGCTACTAGAGCCACAGTTCCTCCGTGTGGGTCCGACTCTCGGGTATTGAACACGTATCGATCACGATCGTGTTTCTTCTGATCGATCGCGGGTCCAGATCCATTCTGAAGCCTGCAGCGCCGCCGTGTGGCCGAGCAGTGCATGAGCAGCAGGGCCGCATCTGGAGGGAGGGGACCCCTGACATGAAGGCGCGTCCCCGGGTCAAAGTTCACGTCCCGCTTTGATGTGGACGCGGCTTTGATGCGGCTGCTGACTGAAGGCCTCCTGAGGGCGTGAGAGGAGATCTGAGGGCATTTCTCATGACTGACGGACGCTTGCGTCTTTTATTCATCAGGGTTATTTTTTAATGCTCTTCTCTGAGGGCGTGTTCTCGTTTATACACTTTCATTATTAACAGGAAAAAGTGGGATAGGTCACGTGACCATCACGTGACCTGGAAACTTCATCAGGAGGAGAAGAAGTCCACCAACGGCTCCTCCTCTGGGGGTGGGAGGTCCAGGAGGGGGAGGAGGAGAGGGAGAGGGAGAGGACAAGGGAGAGGAGGAGGGAGAGGAGGAGGAGAAAGAGGAGGAAGGGGAGGAGGAGGCTGAAACCCTGGTCCTCACAGAGTCCAGTTTAGACGTGTTCACCAGTATTCACCAGTATTCACCAGTATCACACCAGTATCACACCAGTATTCACCAGTATTCACCAGTATCACACCAGTATTCACCAGTATTCACCAGTATCTCACCAGTATCTCACCAGTATTCACCAGTATCTCACCAGTATTCACCAGTATTCACCAGTATCTCACCAGTATTCACCAGTATTCACCAGTATCACACCAGTATTCACCAGTATTCACCAGTATCTCACCAGTATTCACCAGTATTCACCAGTATCACACCAGTATTCACCAGTATTCACCAGTATCTCACCAGTATTCACCAGTATCTCACCAGTATTCACCAGTATTCACCAGTATCTCACCAGTATCTCACCAGTATTCACCAGTATCTCACCAGTATTCACCAGTATTCACCAGTATCTCACCAGTATTCACCAGTATTCACCAGTATCACACCAGTATTCACCAGTATTCACCAGTATCTCACCAGTATTCACCAGTATTCACCAGTATCACACCAGTATTCACCAGTATTCACCAGTATCTCACCAGTATTCACCAGTATCTCACCAGTATTCACCAGTATTCACCAGTATTCACCAGTATCACACCAGTATTCACCAGTATCTCACCAGTATTCACCAGTATTCACCAGTATCACACCAGTATTCACCAGTATTCACCAGTATCTCACCAGTATTCACCAGTATTCACCAGTATCACACCAGTATTCACCAGTATCTCACCAGTATTCACCAGTATTCACCAGTATTCACCAGTATTCACCAGTCCCTCCACCCTTACAGTAGTTAGTGTGACCCTGGTCTTCAGGTGTGTTTTCACTGACGATACTGCTTTGATCTCTTTGATCTTGACTGTTTGAAGCCTCACAGGTAGAGCCAGACCCCCGTCAGTCTGAGCTGGGGGGACCCTGCCTGGAGGTGGGGCGTTAGAGGGGCCCCCCTGGACCTTTAGGGGGCCCTCGGCTCCAGGGGGGCCCTAGGTTCCTCTACCCCCCCACCCCACCCCAGGGTGCTTTACTCAATCCTCCAGGGGGGGCCCTCAGCTCCAGGGGGGGCCCTCATTTAGAGGGGGGGCCCTCGGCTCCAGGGGGGCCCTAGGTTCCTCTACCCCCCCACCCCACCCCAGGGTGCTTTACTCAATCCTCCAGGGGGGGCCCTCGGCTCCAGGGGGGAGTCCTACCCCCACCCCAGGGTGCTTTACTTAATCCTCCAGGGGGGCCCTCATTTAGAGGGGGGGCCCTCGGCTCCAGGGGGGCCCTATTTGAGAGGGCCCTCGGCCCGGGGTCCCTCATTTAGAGGGGGGGCCCTCGGCTCCAGGGGGGGCCCTCATTTAGAGGGGGGGCCCTCGGCTCCTCCTCCGGGGTCTCCCGCTCGTAACCGCAGCGCTCCGCCGTCGCGTTCCGATGACGCGCGGTCCGGGACTTTCCGCCTACGTCACGACGGCGCTTCCTCGCCGCGCTACCTGAGCGGCTCCCCGCGGCCGGACGCCCTCGAACCCCCGTCTCGCCCCTCCGGACGCCCTCTCGCCCCCCCATGCCCGCCCCGGGGGCCCCGCCAGCCCCCAGGAGCGCGCCGCTGTGAGCCCCCGCCGTCGCGAAGCGCCGCTGCGGGATGTCAACAACGCGGCCTCCGCCCGGGACGCGCCGCATCCCCGAGCTCGCGTGGGCGGAGCAGCCGGCCGGGAGGGCCCCCGCGCGGCCGCCGCAGGAGCCCCCCACCGTGGACGAGTTCACGGTCCCGGAGCACCGCGAGGAGGAGCTGCGGGGCGCGCGCGCCCGCGTGGAGCACGTCTTCAGGGTGGCCTTCACCGTGGTCGGGCTGCTCGACACCGCGGGGCCGCCGCACGGCTGCAGCCCCCCCCGGCAGATCTGGCTGCAGCTGGGGGGGGCCCGGGACGACGTGTGCAGGGCCAAGGTGAGCTGGGGGCCCGGGGGGGCCCGGGGGGGGGGCAGACAGGCCCCGCGTAGCACCACGGTAGTGACGTCATCCTCTCACCTCGGCCAGGTGAGCCCCCCCCCCGGGTAAACAGGTCCTGCTGAGGCCGGGGGGGGGGACAACCAGGGGCCCCAGAACCTGACGTGGGCCCCAGATTCTGGGGGGGCCCAGAACTGGTGGCCCCAAGTTCTGTGGGCCAGGCTATAGGGGGGCAACCAGGGGGCCCCAGAACCTGACGTCTCCAGGACCGGGGCCCCAGACTCTGGGGGGGGCCCAGAACCTGTAGTCCCCGGGACCGGGGCCCCAGGCTCTGGGGGGGCCCAGAACCGGTGGCCCCAAGTTCTGTGGGCCAGGCTATAGGGGGGGCACAACCAGGGACCCCAGGACCTGTAGTCCCCAGGACCGGGGCCCCAGACTCTAGGGACTCCAGGCTCTGGGGCCTCAGGGGGCCCTGGGCCGCTGTGATGTCTCAGGTGATGTCCAGGTCCAGACTCCTGCCTCACCTGTCCAGGGGGCGGAGCTTTACCTGTGTGGGGCCCACCTGCGTGCCCCTGAGGTGGTTGTGAGGGGGCGGGGCAGCGCGGGCTCTCGGGGGCCGGGGGCCCGATAACGAGGCCCCTCGCAGCCGCGGGGCTGGCGCGGAGGCGGATCGGGGCGGTGGGCCGGGCCCCCCTGGAAACCCCGGTGACGTGTGTGGGGCTGCTGGTGCTGACCCAGTTCTGTCAGCCCGAGAGCCCGACGTCATTTCTGCCTCAGCTGAGTCACCTCGCCGCTCTGGAGCGCCGCCCGCTCTCAGAAGTGACTCCAGGAAGTCGCCACGCCCGTGCGCTGACTCACACGCGTTCCCCTCAGCCGAGGAATTCCCTGAACCGATGACAGGTGCTTGGTTCCTCCACGTGTGTGTGTGTGTGTGTGTGTGTGTGTGTGTGTGTGCGCGCGCTGCTTTAACACACTACTCTCACTTCAGTCAGAGGCCGTTGGCGTCTCTGCCCGTCCTCGTGGTTCAGGTGGACGTGCACACCTCACCTGTGTGTGTGGGCGTGTCCCTCACACTCGGGCGTTTGAGTTCGTCTTTAACGACATCCAAACAGAACTTTTCATAAAGTCTGATGCAGGCGTCCTCCCACAAACGTGGGCTGTGGGGACGAGCGACCTCCACGCGCAGGTGTGTGGCGCCAGGTGTGTGAGCACAACGCGCTCGCTCAGCAGGTGGAAGGAGGCCCGTCCTCCTTCGGCCTCAGACCTTCGCCACGCTTCAGCGGCTCTCTGAGGGTCCCGGGGGACGCCTCGGGCTCTCGGTACTGCTGCGGTGAAAGTGTTCCTACAGTCAGAGCGAGAGCGCAGGTGTGAAGGGGGAACTTCGGCTGGAACACAGCCAGACCCACGTCTTCAGACGCGTCAGCTGGAGCCAAATGAATCGTTCTGAGGAGAAGGTGCTCGTTCCAACCGGTGCGTGGACCTGCTGTCCACCACAGAACCCACCGTGAGTCCCACTGAGGATCAGGGGGCGGGTGGGGCCGTCCACGGCTGAGCAGAACTCACCGCTGTGACCCAACGCTGACCCACATGTACCAGCACATCCACCAAGGGCTGCCTGGAAGGCCTGGAGAGTCCTGGAGCGATCAAATCAAAACCCAGATCTTAATCACTGAGTCGGTAGAGACCCCCGAACATCTCAAGAGTGGAGAAAGTGAAAGAGTTCTGTCCTCAGACTGGTGTCACGCTGGTGTCAAACTGGTGTCACACTGGTGTCACACTGGTGTCAAACTGGTGTCACGCTGGTGTCAAACTGGTGTCAAACTGGTGTCACGCTGGTGTCAAACTGGTGTCACACTGGTGTCAAACTGGTGTCACACTGGTAGACAAAGAGGCATCTAACCGACGCGTTGATCCATTTTTAATGTTTGTTGATCAGGGTTGGTTTGTGTCCTGTCTCACTAGACCTGCTCTATTCCCACACACACACTCTCACACACACACACACACACACACACACACTCACACACACACACACACACACACACTCACACACTCTCTGGGCCTCTGTGAACCTCCTGAACGAGCAGAACCTTGAGTGTCCTGGGTCAGGCCCTTGCAGCTCGAGCAGACCCGTGGGTCTGACCGTGGTCCTGTCCTGCAGGAGTACGTGCGGGGGCTCTGTGACCCCGAGCTGCAGAAGGAAGAGCGCTACCCGGTGGACATGCACTGCATCTTCGCGGGCGCCCGGGGCCTGTTCCTGGACAGGCTGGTGAGGGACACGAGCGCCGAGGTGGTGGTGCCCCAGCCGGGTCACCTGCGCCTCCTGGGTCGGGCGGAACCGGTGGTGATGGCTCAGAGCAGAGTCCAGCAGTTTGTGACGCTATTCCAGGTACGGGGGGGTCGATGAGGGAGGGGCCGGGCAGGTTGTGGGTGTGTGCTTGAAGGGTGTGCGTGTGTGTGTGTGTGTTCCCAGGAGAAGCAGAGCCTCCCCAGTGACAGAGAACCGGCGGTGAAGCGGGCCTTCAAGTCTTTTGTGGAGGAGCGGGACGACAAGTTCACCATGGAGCTGCTGCTGCTGCCCAGCGCCCTGAAGGAGGAGCTGCTGGGGCTGGCCCACAGCTCCACCCCCGGCCCGGTCAGCACCGCCGCTCGCCACACAACACGAACCATGACCGCCCTGTGTGCTAGTCGTGTAATTACATGTTTACTGTGACAGTACCCATGTAAGTGATGATGGAGGTTACCAGAGGTCGCCCTGAGCACAGGCTCCTCTGATGTCTGTCTGCTTCCTCCAGGCGCTCCATCCTGGGGTCGTGGAGGTCGACCAGGACCGCTCTCAGAGCAGCACCCCCGTGACCGAGCTGTCCAACCGCATCCTGGACGCCAGCTTTGAGGAGAAGGGCACGGCGGCGGTCCGGGGCAATGCGGCGGGCGCGGGGGCGGTCCTGGGCCCAGAGGTCATCCTGCTCAACGGCGCCCGGCCCTCGCACAAGCGGCGCTCCTCTGAGAGCGAGACACGGGACACGAAGAGACAGTACTCTCTGGAGAGGAGGGACGAGTCCCCGGACAGAGCCAGAGACAGGGAGCGGCCCCGGGACAGGGAGGGCCGGGGGGGCGGCGGCGGCAGGTCCAAGACGCCGTCCGCCTCGTCCTCGCTCTCCTTCGCGGGGAACGCTAAAATGATGCTCGGCCCCATCGTGTTGGACCCGAGCGAGGGTGAGGACGGGGAGGCGGTCAGCCCTGAGACCAACCTGCGCTGCCTGGTCAACTTCTTCAGGTAGGTCACGACATCGCGCTTCGCTCACCCACGACACGCCGCGCCGCTCAGCTGGAGGTGTGAGGGGCGACGCCCTCCAGCATCACCAAGTTACACGGGCTGGCTGGACCTCACCTGAGCCTCGTGAGGCGCTTGAGAAGGTTTCATGTTCCTCATTTAAACGTTCTACACGTTGGAGCCGTGGCTATCACGAGAGGCGGTCGCTCCGTCTCCAGACTCCTGAAGCTCCAGGAGAGAGACCTGAGGAAGAACTCAGGGGAGCAGCAGAGGTCCTGAGAAGCTGCTGGACTTCAGCGTTGACCCTCGGTCCTCCACGAGGGGGGGTGACTGTGGCAGCAGTGGTCGGGGCCCCAGGGATCGGCCTGACCTGATTTACAGTCCCATCTGTGCTCCTGCCAACAGGAAGTCCTGTGGTGGTTCCTGTATTTGTGTAGACGTTTATGAGGCCTGGTGTGAAAGCAGCAGGAACATGCTTTAGAGCAGCAGCAGCTCTGGTATCAGCAGATATCCAGCTTTGGGGCCTCCTGGTGTGTGTGAGTGAGTTACAGTTTCAGGCAGCTCTGTCAGGTGTGGTCAGACCCCTGGTCCCAGCGTGGGGGGGTCAGCTGATGGGGCCCTTCTAGTTGAGGCTGCTGCAGACGTGTGGGCGGGGCCAGCAGGTGTTCATCGCCTCACCGTCTGTCCTCAGGACCATGGGCTACCAGCAGGAGGTGGTGGAGCGCGTCGTCAGGGAGACGGGGCAGACCGAGGACACCTTCCTCATTTTGGAGAAAATAGTGGAGGAGACCAAACGTTGTGAGGAGAGGTCGCGAGGAGGCGTCAAGGAGGCCAGACCCGGCTCGGCGTGGCCCGAAGAGCCGTCGTTGCCGCCGCTGGCGCCCGCGGCGAGGGTCCGAGACGAGCGCGAGCTGAGCAGGGCGCTGGCGGACGTGGGCAGGGCCAAGGAAAACATCAAGCCCGACAACGGAGGGAAGGGCGGCGGCCTGGGCCACAGGCGCCAGTGCAGCAGCAGCGAGGCGCGGACCCAGCAGGTAACCCTCAGGGGCGGGGCTCCGCGCCGCCGCCGCCGCCACAGAGACGAGCGATGTACGTAAACGCTCCTCTGGTTCCAGGCCGTCACCATCAGGAGGAGCTCCAGCGCTCAGGGGGGGGCGGGGACCTACGAGGTCATCACCATCGAGGACGACGACGACGCCCCCACCGGCGCCAAGCCCTCCCGAGCGGCGGCGCCGGCCCCCCGCCTGGACCGCCAGTCGCCCTCCCGGCTCGACTGTCTGTCGCGGGGGGCCGGCGGCGCCCCGCAGAGGGACTTCCTGCTGAGGGGCGGGACCCAGACGTTGGGCGGAGCGGTGAAGGTGGAGAGCGTGATGGCGCTGCGCAGCACGCCGCAGTGGCTGACGGCCGCCGCCGCCTCCATAGCGTCCAGCCCTGCGGTGAGTGGCCCCGCCCCTGCGGCCCCTCCCCCAGTCGAGGGTCGCTGACCGACCGTTGTCCCCCCCAGGCAGCTCAGCCCCTCAGCAGGCCCTCCCCCTCGCCGTACCAGACGGTGGGCCACCACCAGCCCCGGGGGAAGGCCCCGCCCTTGAGCGAGGCTCCGCCCCCAGTGACCGGCTTGGCCCGCTTCCATCAGTCCCTGAGGACGCCGTACACCCTCAAGCTGCCCAACGAGCCCGGCGCGCCCGACCTTCGCCACGTCATCATCGACGGCAGCAACGTGGCCATGGCGTGAGTCCGCAGGGCGCACGTGTTTGGTGGGGCTCCGGGGCTCCGCCCTGGCGTCTGACGGCGTTCCTGCACGGCGCCGCGGGGGGACGCCCTCGCCTCGGCGCGTCCTGACCTCTGTCCTCCGCCTGTCCTCCGCAGTCACGGCCTTCACCGCTTCTTCTCCTGCCGGGGCATCGCGCTGGCCGTGGAGACCTTCTGGAGGCGGGGCCACAGGAACATCACGGTGTTCGTGCCCCAGTGGCGCCAGAAGAGAGACCGCCTGACCACAGGTACGGGAGCGGGCGGCGAGCGGGCGGCGAGCGGGCGGGCGGCGTGTAACCTGAGTGTCCTCACAGAGCAACACTTCCTGAACCAGCTGGAGGACCTCCGGCTGCTGTCCTTCACCCCCTCCAGGGAGGTCTGCGGCCAGAGGATCTCCTCGCACGACGACAGGTCCGCCACATTCGCCCCCCCCAGGACCTCAGACCAGGTCTGACACCCCCCCCTCTGCCCCCCAGGTTCCTGCTCCACCTGGCGGAGAGGACGGACGGCGTCATCGTGACCAACGATAACCTGCGGGACTTCGTGGACACCTCGGAGACGTGGCGCAAGATCATCCAGGAGAGGTGGGTCGGCGTGGAGGGGGCACTGATGGGGGCGTGGCTAACAGAGGGGGGGGCTGTTCGCCCGGCAGGTTGCTTCAGTTCACGTTTGTGGAGGACCACTTCATGATCCCCGACGACCCGCTGGGCCGGGACGGGCCGCACATCAACGACTTCCTGCGCAAACACAGCTGGTACGCCCCCCCCGCCCCCACCGGCCTCACCCACGTGGTAACCTCTCTCTCTCTCCCCCCCAGGAGGCTCCCGGCCCCCCTACCCCCCCTGCGCCCCCCCGACGCCCGCCCGTCCTCGCAGCATCAGCCCGTGTGTGTGCGGGCCCTCCCCTCCCCCCCACAGACTCCCACCTCCACCTCCTGGCCCCCCCCCTCCCGGGCGCCCCAGTACGACTGGCACCCTCCTCGCCGTTCTCCCTCCCCCTCGCCCTCCCCCTCGCCCTCGCCCCCTCCCCAGCGCTCGGCGGGGGAGACGTCGGAGCTGAAGCGGAAGCTTTACGACATCTTCCCGGACCAGAAGCAGCGGATCGACCGCATCCTGACCGACAACCCGTACATGAGGGACCTGAACGCGCTGTCGGGGCTGCTGCTGGGCTGAAGGCCCCGCCCCCCCCGCCGCCACCGCCGCGAGCGAGGAGACCTTTCTGTCCCCTCGGGACTGTCCAGCAGCAGGACTGACGTGGACTCGCTTTGAGGTCAGAGGTCCAGCCTGATGACATCATCACCATTCCTCCAATCAGACGGCAGCAGGGCCGTCTATGACACTTTAGCCCCGCCCCCCCGCTCTTTTCCACTCCCCGATTGGTCGAGAGGCGACCTGTTAACACTACCTGAGCTTGGACGGACGGCGTTCTGCAGGACGACTTTGTGTTCCGCCTGCTGCACTGATGGGGAGGCCGCCGTTCCCTGGTCTGCTACTTTGAGGGAGACTTTTGTACAACGTTAAGGAGACCGTTGTAATAAAGGAGACTGTTGTACGCCTGTTCTAATAGAGGAGACGACAGTCGTACGACTGTTGTAATAAAGGAGACGACAGTCGTACGCCTGTTCTAATAGAGGAGACGACAGTCGTACGACTGTTGTAATAAAGGAGATGACAGTCGTATGACTGTTGTAATAAAGGAGATGACAGTCGTATGACTGTTGTAATAGAATAGACGACAGTCATACGACTGTTGTAATAAAGGAGACGACAGTCGTATGACTGTTGTAATAGAATAGACGACAGTCGTACGACTGTTGTAATAGAATAGACGACAGTCGTACGACTGTTGTAATAGAGGAGACGACAGTTGTACGACTGTTGTAATAAAGGAGACGACAGTCGTATGACTGTTGTAATAGAGGAGACGACAGTCGTACGACTGTTGTAATAGAGGAGACGACAGTCGTACGACTTGTAATAAAGGAGATGACTGTTGTACGACTGTTGTAATAAAGGAGAATGTTGTACGACTGTTGTTATAGAGGAGACGACTGTTGTACGACTGTTGTAATAAAGGCGTGGCTGTTTCTGCCCTTCTGCTGTCAATGTAAATATTTACAGACGATGCTCTCTTGTTTGTGGAAACTGTGAAGTAAAGCAGCAGAAACTCAGCAGTCTGTCAGTCAGTGTACCACCGCTCCCAGTACACCCGCTGGCGCTCCCAGTACACCCGCTGGCGCTCCCAGTACACCCACTGGCACTCCCAGTACACCCGCTGGCGCTCCCAGTCCAGTCACTCCATGGACCCATCTGTCCCAGTGTAACCAGTCCACCCTCACCCTCTGTCAGTCCTGTGACATCACTGTTGAGGTGTTTGGCCCCTCCCCCTCATCAGCTGGTGCTGCTCTCTGATTGGCTGAGACACTGGTGGCGGTTTTGACACAACCTTTGACCCCTGGAGAGCCCTCACAACCTTCAGGCTCCTCTGGTGGAGGGGTCACTGGAGGTCACAGTGAAGGTTGTCCTCTGTCCCACCAGGTTAATGTTCACACAGCTGACCTGGACCACCAGGAGACAACGAGGACGACCTATGACCACCTGGAAACACCAAACGAGGAAGAGAAGAACCTGTGATGTCCACGTGTGCAGGTACAGATGAAGAGTCAGGAAGAAAACACACACGTGCACATACACACACAGTCACACACACACTCACAAACAATCACAAACACACTCACACGAGCATAGACATGTCCACACATAATTACACACTCACATACATGTACTCACATACACATGTACACACACACGTGTGTACATACACTCGATCAAAGACCAGATGAAAAATTGCAAGAATTTACATTTTGTACTGTTGGAGAAAAAGATCAGAACCTCCTGATCAAGCCCTCCTCACTCAGGTTCCCTTTGGTTCTTTCATCTCTTTGGTTCTTTCATCCCTTTGGTTCTTTCATCCCTTTGTTACAGTTTAACTGTTGTTTCACTTACTGCTTTGATCTTGGTATCCACACACATTTGGATCAGTCAGTCAAGTCTCAGCAGACCACTGGGACAGAGGCAATGTTTGAACTGTTATACTGGTTATAGTGGGACAGAGGCAATGTTTGAACTGGTTATACTGGTTATAGTGGGACAAAGGCAATGTCTAAACAGGTTATACTGGGACAGTGTTTTTCAACCACTGTACTGCCGTGAGAAATGATCCAATATCACTTTTTAAAAATGAACATTTATTAATCATTATGTTCACATATGATGTCAGTGATGCAATATATAATAATAATAATAATAATAATAATAATATTAGTAGTAGTAATAATAATGATAATAATAACAATAATAATACTATTAGTAGTAGTAATAATAATGATAATAATAATAATAATACTAATAATAAGCCTAAATACTGACGTACAGAGTAACGTAATAATCGTCCAGGTGACCACGGGTAGCCGATCGCTTAGTTCCTTCAAGAGGGTCAGTGACGCAGGTGAGAGGTCCTGGTGGAGGTCATGGAGAAGGTTTTAAGAAGGACAACTGCAAAGTCTGAACTGGGCCCTGGTCAAGGTTCTGACCCAGATGAAGGCCCAGTATGGTGGTCCAGATGAAGGCCCAGTATGAGTGGTGGTCCAGATGAAGGCCCAGTATGAGTGGTGGTCCAGTTGAAGGCCCAGTATGAGTAGTGGTCCAGATGAAGGCCCAGTATGAGTGGTGGTCCAGATGAAGGCCCAGTATGAGTGGTGGTCCAGATGAAGGCCCAGTATGGTGGTCCAGATAAAGGCCCAGTATGGTGGTCCAGATGAAGGCCCAGTATGAGTGGTGGTCCAGATGAAGGCCCAGTATGGTGGTCCAGATGAAGGCCCAGTATGAGTGGTGGTCCAGATGAAGGCCCAGTATGGTGGTCCAGATGAAGGCCCAGTATGAGTGGTGGTCCAGATGAAGGCCCAGTATGGTGGTCCAGATGAAGGCCCAGTATGAGTGGTGGTCCAGATGAAGGCCCAGTATGGTGGTCCAGCTGAAGGCCCAGTATGGTGGTCCAGATGAAGGCCCAGTATGGTGGTCCAGATGAAGGCCCAGTATGAGTGGTGGTCCAGATGAAGGCCCAGTATGGTGGTCCAGCTGAAGGCCCAGTATGGTGGTCCAGATGAAGGCCCAGTATGGTGGTCCAGATAAAGGCCCAGTAGGGGGTCCAGATGAAGGCCCAGTATGGGAGTCCATAGTAGAGCCCAGACCTCCTCCATCATGGTGGAGGAGCTGGATCTCTGTGCTCATGTGATCAGGCTCAGCTGTATCGATACATCAGATTTAACTTCATCTTCTAACATCTTTAGTTGGTGGTGAAAAACGTGGCTCAGAAAAGAACTGGGAAATAGAGAACTATATACTGGTTATACTGGGACAGATAAGGTTATTGAACTGTTTGTACTGGGACAGAGAGCATTGGTATACTGGTTATACTGGGCCAGAGAGGATTATCATACTGGTTATACTGGTGCATAGAGTATACCTATACTGGTTATACTGAGACAGAGGACTATTATACTGGTTATTCTGGTGCATATTGTACACCTATACTGGTTATACTGAGACTATTATACTGGTTATACTGGTGCATATTGTACACCTATACTGGTTAAACTGAGACTATGATACTGGTTATATGGGTATTGTAACCTTTGGTTTATCATACTGGTTATACTGGTGCATATTGTACACCTATACTGGTTAAACCGAGACAGAGGACCATCATACTGGTTATACTGGTGCATATTGTACACCTATACTGGTTAAACCGAGACAGAGGACCATCATACTGGTTATACTGGTGCATATTGTACACCTATACTGGTTAAACCGAGACAGAGGACTATTTTACTGGTTATACTGGTGCATATTGTACACCTATACTGGTTAAACCGAGACAGAGGACCATCATACTGGTTATTCTGGTGCATATTGTACACCTATACTGGTTATACTGAGACAGAGAGGACTATTTTACTGGTTATACTGGTGCATATTGTACACCTATACTGGTTAAACCGACACAGAGGACTATTTTACTGGTTATACTGGTGCATATTGTACACCTATACTGGTTAAACCGAGACAGAGGACTATTTTACTGGTTATACTGGTGCATATTGTACACCTATACTGGTTATACTGAGACTATCATACTGGTTATACTGGTGCATATTGTACACCTATACTGGTTATACTGAGACTATTATACTGGTTATACTGGTGCATATTGTACACCTATACTGGTTAAACCGAGACAGAGGACCATCATACTGGTTATACTGGTGCATATTGTACACCTATACTGGTTAAACGAGACTATTTTACTGGTTATACTGGTGCATATTTACACCTATATCGAGACAGAGGACTATTTTACTGGTTATACTGGTGCATATTGTACACCTATACTGGTTAAACCGAGACAGAGGACCATCATACTGGTTATACTGGTGCATATTGTACACCTATACTGGTTAAACCGAGACAGAGGACCATCATACTGGTTATACTGGTGCATATTGTACACCTATACTGGCTAAACCGAGACAGAGGACCATCATACTGGTTATACTGGTGCATATTGTACACCTATACTGGCTAAACCGAGACAGAGGACCATCATACTGGTTATTCTGGTGCATATTGTACACCTATACTGGTTATACTGAGACTATGGTACTGGTTATTCTGGTGCATATTGTACACCTATACTGGTTAAACCGATACAGAGGACTATCATACTGGTTATACTGGTGCATATTGTACACCTATACTGGTTAAACCAAGACAGAGGACCATTTCTTTATACTGGTGCATATTTTAACATATACTGGTTATACTGGACTATGGTACTGGTTAGACTGGGCATATTGTACACCTATACTGGTTAAACCACAGAGGACTATCATACTGGTTATACTGGGCATATTGTACCCTATACTGGTTATACTGAGGGCACGGCTATTGATACTGGTAAACCGAGACGGACCATCATACTGGTGACGGGCCATCCCGGTCTTACTGGGCCACAGGGCACGGCTGTCCTGGTCGCACTGGTGGCACTGGGCTCCCCTTCACGTGCGTCGTGCGGGGCGCGCTCCCGTGCAAACTTGGAGTGCGCGCTCCCCGCTACTTAACGCTGGCGTCGCGTCTGTGGCGGAGCGGAGCGGATGTTTGCGTGCACCCGACGAGCGGATCTCCACGGACCAGCAGCTGTCGCCGGCCCGGCCCGACCCCGCCGCGCCGCCGCCTGACGGAGAAGCCGTCCCGGGTGAGTGCGGCCGCGCCGGGGGCCGCCGGGGCCGGGGGGGGGGGGTCCGGAGCTGCTTAGCGGCTAATGCTACCAGCCCAGCCTGGCGGGGCTCCGGCCCCCCCCGCTTTGTCTGACCGACCCCCGCTCCTCGGGCCCGGGGCCCGGCCCCTCCGCGGGCCCGGCCCGGGGGGGGAGGGCCGGCCGGGGGGGCCCTGCCGCGGCGCTGGGCCGGGGGGGGCTCCGGGCAGCTGGCGCGGTTTCCGGCAGGACCAGGCCTTTCCGGCCGGAGCCGCTCCTGCCTGCTCCCCCCGGAGGGGCAGCCCTCCCCGGGCCGGCTCCGGCGGGGCTCCGGCGGGGGGGGGGGGCTCGGGGAAGGTCGAGGGTGCTACTGGGGGCTACTGGGAGCTACTGGGGGCTACTGGGAGCTACTGGGAGCTACTGGTGCTGCCTGGAAGGAGACATTGACGGTGGTGGGGGGGGGGGGGATCTCCTACTGCGGGTTAAAGGGACGTCCACCTGGACAGGTAGGACAGCCTGGACGCCTTCAGGAGACCTCCTCCTGGTCGCCCGTGCACGAGAGGACTCCAGGCTGGCTCACCTGGGGGGTTCTCAGGTGTCCAGGTGCTCTCACGTGTTCTCTGGTGTTATTAGATGTTCTTGGGTGTTCTCACATTGTCTCTGGTGTTCTCAGGTGTTTAGACGTTCTCAGGTGTGCTTAGATGTTCTGAGGTGTGCTTAGATGTTCTCTGATGTTCTCTGTTATTATTAGGTGTTCTCTGTTGTTCTTAGATGTTGTCAGATGTCCTCAGATTTTCTCAGTTGTTATTAGGTGTTATTGTTCTCTGCAGATGTTCTTAGATGTTTTCGGGGGTTCTCAGATGTTCTTTGGTGTTACTCTGGTGTTCTCAGGTGTTCTCAGATATTGTCAGATGTTCTCAGGTGTTCTCAGGTGTCCTTGGATGTTCTCAGATGTTGTCTGGTGTTCTCTGATGTTCTCAGATGTTCTCTGGTGTTCTCTAGTATTCTCAGGTGTTCTCTGGTGTTCGTAGATGTTATTAGGTGTTCTCTGGTGTTCGTAGATGTTCCTAGATGTTCTCTGGTGTTCCTAGATGTTCCTAGATGTTCTCTGGTGTTCTCTGGTGTTCGTAGATGTTCCTAGATGTTCTCTGGTGTTCCTAGATGTTCCTAGATGTTTTCTGGTGTTCCTAGATGTTCCTAGATGTTCTCTGGTGTTCCTCGATGTTCCTAGATGTTTTCTGGTGTTCCTAGATGTTCCTAGATGTTCTCTGGTGTTCCTCGATGTTCCTAGATGTTTTCTGGTGTTCCTAGATGTTCCTAGATGTTCTCTGGTGTTATGTTCTATGTTTCTGTTCCTAGATGTTCCTAGATGTTCTCTGGTGTTCCTAGATGTTCCTAGATGTTCTCTGGTGTTCCTAGATGTTCTCTGGTGTTCCTAGATGTTCCTAGATGTTCTCTGGTGTTCCTAGATGTTCCCAGGTGTTGTCAGATGTTCTTAGATTCAATTCAGTTTTCTTTAGTGTTCTCCGATGTTCTCAGTCATCGTCGCTGTTGTTGGGTGGTGATGTGGGTCATAAAGTGATGTAACGTTGCTATGGTGATAGTCCTTTTATTGCGTTTTCTCAGACCAGTTCTTGGTTCTGTCACCGTGAGTCCACCTTTAGGTGTCAGGACTACACCGTCACAGGAACAACGAGAACGCTCACAGCGGTTTAACCGCCGCCACCCCGACAACCGCTACCCCGTGTGAAACCACCAGAGCATCGTTGTCCCGCCCTCACACCGGCGAATCAACAGTCGTGTGGTTGCCATGGTTCCAAGCGCCTCTTCCTTCATGGAGCTTCTTCACGCTTGTTCTTCCTCCGCGCCTGACGCTCGCTTCCTGCTCCGCTCGCTCTCATTGGCTGTTGGTCTCAGCTGAACAAACACACCTGAGCCCACACACACACACACACACACACACACACACACACACACAAGCGCTGGTGTGTGTTTCTGGACTGGTTTAAGGCGTATTTGCTGAAACTACCACGTCCCACGTGGGGCGCGTGGGCGAGGGCGCTCTGTGGAGCCGTCATTGGATGACAGCAACGTGTTCCTCGGCGGCCCCGACCCACCTGACGGCGGCGGGGGTCGGGGCCGGGGGACCATGTGACCCTGCGCTTTGTTGACATGTTTTGGGCGTGGGCTGTAGGAAGCGCCACGGAAACAGGGAGCCGGTGACATCACGAGCTCTCTGGCCTCAAGTGTGTGTGTGTGTGTGTGTGTGTGTGGTCCCAGCGGAACCCTAGATGGTGTGTTCTGCAGGCTCCGCCCTGTCAGGCGCTGCCCCCTCAGGCTCCGCCCCCAAGGCTTTCTGGAGCGTAACCACAAGAAACACACGAGGCTGAAGGTGAAGGAGCTCAGAGGAGAAACCACCAGGAGGAAGGAGGGGGCTGAGACCTGACTGTTGTGGTTCACAACACCTGACGTGTGTGTGTGTGTGAGTGAGAGTGTGTGTGTGTGTGTGTGTGTGTGTGTGTGTGTGTGTGTGAGACTCCTGACTCTACTATCAAAGTGAGGACATCCTGCTGGTCCTCACAACTTCAAAGGATGTTGGAGGGTCCAGACCTGGTTTAAGGGTGAGGTCAGGACTGGGTTAGGAGAGGTCAGGGGTCAGGGGGTCAGGTAGGATGGGTCAGAGGTCAGGGTTAGGGACGTCGCTCAGTGACGGTGATGGTTGGTGGTCTTTGTCCCTCGTTAACGTCCTGACTGTCCTCCTTCCAGACGTCCCCACATTTCAAGAGGAGACGAACGCCTTATTTGGAAATCTTATGGACGAAGGTGAGTTTGTCCTTTGATCTCCCCGTGGGCGTGTCTGACTCCCCGTGGGCGTGTCTGACTCCCCGTGGGCGTGTCTGACTCCCCGTGGGCGTGTCTGTCGGCGGTCCAACCGGGCGTGGTCAGGCCTTGTAGGGCCCGCGGCGCCGTAGCTGCACCTGAGCGGGTCTACCTGAGTCGTGGGGACCCTCGCGGCTCCTCCAGGACGTCCCGCGTCCTCTCCGGGTATTTCCGTCCTGGCGCTGCCGGCAGGGACGCCGCCCTCGGCCGGGCCGGGAGCCCTCGGCTAATTTGGTCCCGCTGCGCTCGCCGCCGCCGCAGCCGGGCCGGCCAAGAACCTCCGAGAATAGCGTCGTTGCCACGGCAACAGATGCGCGCGCGCGGCCGGCGCGCCGGGCCCGAAGGAGGCCGGGAACCGGGGGGGCTCGCCCACGACGCTCCCCCTGACGGCTCTGATGCCCCCCCCCCCAGAAATGAGTCGCCAGACCGCCACCGCGCTGCCCACAGGAACCTCCAAGTGTCCTCCCTCCCAGCGCGTGCCCACCCTGTCGGGCACCACGGCCTCCAACAGCGACCTGGCCAGCCTGTTCGAGTGCCCCGTCTGCTTCGACTATGTCCTCCCCCCCATCCTGCAGTGCCAGTCCGGACACCTGGTAGGCGCCGGCCCCGCCCCCCCGGCCCCCGGCCCCGCCCCCTGACCCCCCCCTGTCTTCCAGGTGTGCTCCAACTGCCGGCCCAAGCTGACGTGCTGCCCCACCTGCAGGGGCCCGCTGGGCTCCATCAGGAACCTGGCCATGGAGAAGGTGGCCAACTCGGTCCTGTTCCCCTGCAAGTACGCCTCGTCGGGCTGCGAGGTCACGCTGCCGCACACGGAGAAGACGGAGCACGAGGAGCTGTGCGAGTTCCGGCCCTACTCCTGCCCCTGCCCGGGCGCGTCCTGCAAGTGGCAGGGCTCCCTGGACGCCGTCATGCCCCACCTGATGCACCAGCACAAGTCCATCACCACGCTGCAGGTGGGCCCCGGCCCCGCCCCCTCGCGCCCCGGCCCCGCCCCCTCGCGCCCCAGGCCCCGCCCCCTGCCTCCTCTAACCTCCCGTGTGTCCGCAGGGCGAGGACATCGTGTTCCTGGCCACCGACATCAACCTCCCGGGCGCGGTGGACTGGGTGATGATGCAGTCGTGCTTCGGCTTCCACTTCATGCTGGTGCTGGAGAAGCAGGAGAAGTACGACGGCCACCAGCAGTTCTTCGCCATCGTGCAGCTCATCGGCACCCGCAAGCAGGCCGAGAACTTTGCCTACCGGCTGGAGCTCAACGGCCACCGGCGCCGCCTGACCTGGGAGGCCACGCCGCGGTCCATCCACGAAGGCATCGCCACGGCCATCATGAACAGCGACTGCCTGGTGTTTGACACTTCCATCGCCCAGCTGTTCGCCGAGAACGGCAACCTGGGCATCAACGTCACCATCTCCATGTGCTGAGGCCCGGGGCGGAGAGGAGGCCAAGAGTGTGTGGGGGAGGGGCCTAGGAAGCCCCGCCCCTCCTGCCTCGCTCGCCTCCCGCCCCGCCCCTGGAGACGCGGACTGTCCGGCGGGCAGCGGCGGGCGTCCGGGGGCGGGACCGAGGGACGGACGGACGGACCGTAGCGAGGCCGGTGACAAACGGATGTGAAGGTTTCTCACCGCTTTATTCGTCTTTAGAGTTTCACGCGCTGGACCCGTCGGTCGGGGGGGGTGGGGGGGTGCGGGGGGCGGGGCCGGCGCCCTCTGGGGGCGGGGCCGAGGACGCGCGGCCTTTCTGAGGAGCGAGGGAGGAGAAAGCGCTTCTGCGTCGCATCGTTTCTGTCTGTTCACGTTTCCGTTCTTTTTAGTCGTCGGTGTTTTTGTACACGTGCGCGCGGCCCGACGCGCCGGCCTCGGCCTCGGCGAGGGGGCGGGGCCGGCGTGCCGCCGCCACCCCCGGGGCCGAGGCCCGTTTGTTCCGTTAACGTTGCTCTTGTTGATAAATGTTGATCAGTTTTTGTAACGACTTTTAAAACAAAGATTAAAACGACGGCTGTTGAATTTCAGTGTTTGTAGTTGAAAAAAAGCGAAGGTGTGTCGTTGGTTCTTCCCGCCGTTCTTTTCCTTCTGTCCGTCTCTTCCACCAGGTCCGTCACGCCTCCGTTAATGTCGCTGCTCTCGCTCCACTTCCTTCCTCCTGTTTTAATTTGTCATTAAATAAATCTATCTTTTTCATACCTGCTGCCTTTCATTCTTTGCTCTGATTGGACGCCGCTGCTGCTTCGTGTTTGGTTTGGCGCCCCCCGCTGGACGCACAGGGAACTGCAGGGCCTCTGGGTGATCAGGTCTCAGGGTCACACAAAGGGCGTCATGGGAACGACTGAGGATGTAGACCAGGGGTCTCCAGGTCCCCCCCAGAGGGGCTGTGAGGCTGCGGGTTCTGGTTCCACCAGTCCAGCTCACCCAGTTTGACCAGTCAGCTGTTGAAGACTCAGATGAGTTGATGAAGTGAGTCCAGTCTGGTGCTGCTGCTGCTGGGTTGGACCAGAACCTGCAGCCTCACGGACCTCTGGGGGGGACCTGGAGACCCCTTGGGGGGACCTGGAGACATCTGGGGGGGACCTGGAGACCCCTGGGGGGGGCCTGGAGACCCCTGGGGGGACCTGGAGACCCCTGGGGGGGACCTGGAGAGCCCTGGGGGGGACCTGGAGACCCCTGGGGTAAACAGACCTGATGGGATGTTCCCTCTGGGTGGACCCAGTCCAGACGAGACAGACCAGTAACCACAGCCAGAGAACCAGTCTCCATCTGGTGGGGACAGTTGGAGCTCTCGTCTGTCGCCAGCCCCGTCCAGTGGAGACCAGTACCAGACCAGTGCTGGTGATGGAGGGTCTCAAACCTGGAGGAGAGCTCGGCTGATGGATCAGGACCCTGACCCCCCTCCTGGTCTCGTCCTCCACCCTTCAGGTGTCTGAAGGAGTTCTTTTCTCGTTGAAGGACATTTAGGTGCTGAGGAGGAGGAGACCACAGCGTCATCTCCAGTGTTCCCAGTCCGGTGATTCCGACTACCGCCGGTAGATGGCGCGAGTGGGAGAAGGTAGATGACGTCACGGTTCACCTGTGAAGGTGTTTGTGGTCTGGGTACTCTCATCAAGTTGAGTCCCTTCACTGGGGTGTGTTCTAACACGAAGGAAGTTTAAGTTCATGGAACCAGTTTAAGTTCATAGAACCAGTTTAAGTTCATGGAACCAGTGTTTTTGTTTCATTTAACTTTAAAACTTGTCTACCCTCAGCCTCCCCCTCCTCTCTTCCTCCCCTTCCTCCCTCTCTCCCCTTCCTCCCTCTCTCCCCCTCCTCCCTCTCTCCCTCCTCCCTCTCTCCCCCTCCTCTCTTCCCCCTCTCCTCCTCCTCCCCCTCCTCCCTCTCTCCCCCTCCTCTCTTCCTCCCCCCCTCCCCTCTCCCCCTCCTCTCTTCCTCCCCTTCCTCCCTCTCTCCCCTTCCTCCCTCTCTCCCCCTCCTCCCTCCTCTCCCCCTCCTCTCTTCCTCCCCCTCTCTTCCTCCCCCTCCTCCCTCTCTCCCTCTCCTCCTCCTCCCCCTCTCCTCCTCCTCCCCTTCCTCCCTCTCTCCCCTTCCTCCCTCTCTCCCCTTCCTCCCTCTCTCCCCCTCCTCTCTTCCTCCCCCTCTCTCCCCCTCCTCTCCTCCTCCCTCTCTCCCCCTCCTCTCCTCCTCCCTCTCTCCCCCTCCTCCAACACCATCAACCTCCGTGAGCCACATTCTCAGGTAAGGTTACCGAGTAAAACTTTTCTTTCATTTTCTATTTGAAGCAATTAATTTTATATTTATTTCATTATTATTTATTATGTCTCGTGTACCTTAACGATACAGGAAGTGCTTTTCATTTTTCTTTGACTGAAACGAATTAACTGTATTTTAAGTTATTTTAAACAGGGGAAATTAACTTTGATTTACGAGTTATTTGAGTTAAGAGCAAAAAAACAGAATTGAACCAGTGTGTCTGTTGAGGAGCCCTGCTGACCACAGCCTGCTACCTATCTTTGCATTCCATTACCTGTCCGACCAGGTGGACACCTGCTTTCACCTGGGGGGTCGAGCTGGTAGGACCCATGCTGGCTTCAGCTGAGGAACCCTGTTAAAGGAGACCTGAGCACAGATCTGAGGGCTCCTCAGCTCCAGACCCCTTTGAGGCTGTCTCAGCTTCTTTCTGTAGCTGCCTGCCCTCGAGGAAGGTGAGAAGACCCCTGAAGCGTTTAGGACCGTGTACGACACCTTTGTTTCAAACACCACCTTTGTTTCAAACACCACCTTTGTTTCAAACACCACCTTTGTTTCAAACACCACCTTTGTTTCAAACACCACCTTTGTTTCAAACACCACCTTTGTTTCAAACACCTTTATTTTAAACACCACCTTTGTTTCAAACACCACCTTTGTTTCAAACACCCGCTGCAGTCCCCAGCCTGGCCGCTAGAGGGCGCCACGCGACAGTGATCAAGGCGTTAACTAGATTAGTGCTGACAGACTTGTCTCTGCTCCTGGTTGTTTCTCACAGAACTCTGACGACTCAAAGGTGCCCTCTAAACAAGCTTCAACACTTTGAACATCAATGTAGGAGCAGCAGGACGCCGTCCAGTGAACGGCTGGATTAGTCGTGATCAAAGACAGGAGAGCAGAGCTCAAGGATCAAAGACAGGAGAGCAGAGCTCAAACATCAAAGACAGGAGAGCAGAGCTCAAGGTTCAAAGACAGGAGAGCAGAGCTCAAGGATCAAAGACAGGAGAGCAGAGCTCAAACATCAAAGACAGGAGAGCAGAGCTCAAACATCAAAGACAGGAGAGCAGAGCTCCGCCTCCACGCCGTGGTCGTGGATGGTTAGAGTTTGCTCGTCAGCTGTGGGTGCAGACAGCCGCCGCCCGGCCCTGGGAAGCCGCCCTCGAAGGCCGTGTTCAGGACCTCGTCCAGGTCCTGGGCCAGGACGAAGTCCAGGTCGGCCCGGACGTTGGCAGGGAGCTCCTCCAGGTCCTTCTGGTTGCGCTTGGGCAGGATGACGCGCTTCACGCCCGCCCTGTGGGCCGCCAGCACCTTGTCCTTGATCCCGCCCACCTGACAGAGAACAGCCAATAGCGTGGGTCGAACACGCCCCGCCCCCCCCGGCGGACTCACCGGCAGCACCAGCCCCCGCAGCGTCACCTCCCCCGTCATGGCCACATCAGACCTGACCAGCCGACCGCTGAACAGCGAGGCCAGGCAGGTAACTATGGTAACGCCCGCCGAGGGGCCGTCCTTGGTGACGGCCCCGGCAGGGAAGTGGAGGTGGATGTCGGTCCCTTCCAGGGGGTCCGGCCCCCCCGCCACTGTCGAGAGAAGCCTCAGTCAAGGTCACGACCCCAGCGGGGGGGCGGGGCCTCGGACCCGCGTCACTCACGGTTGGTCAGCTGGTAGCGGCGGGCGTTGGTGCGGAGCCAGCTGATGGCGAGGTGAGCCGACTCCTTCATGACGTCGCCCAGCTGCCCGGTCAGGGTCAGCTGACCGTCCCCCTCCATCCGGCTGGCCTCCACGAACATGATCTCGCCGCCCAGGGGCGTCCACGCCAGCCCCACCGCCACGCCCGGCAGGGTCAGCCGCTCCGACACCTTCCTCGCCAACACGGGACAGCGGCGTGAGGGCGGGGCCAAGGGGCGTGGCTCCGGGACAAAGGGGCGGAGCTCCGGGAGGAGCCGCGGCTCACCTCCATGTCGAAGAGCGGCGGTCCCAGGATGTCGTTGAGGGCCATGTGGTCGATGACGATGGGCATCTCCGGGGGGGCGGCCCTCTCTGGACATCAAAGATCACCGCATGTCTTTGATGCTCCCCTTTGATGTTGTGTAAGCGATGACGCAGCCCTCCTACCTCCCTGCGGCGGCGGACCCTCGGAGGTCAACTCTCGGGCTGTGGTGACTCCGTGACCTTCGGCGACCTTCACGGCCACAGCTCGGCAGACGGCGGCGATCTTCCTCTCCAGGGAGCGCACGCCGGCCTCGCGGGTGTACCTGCAGGGACGGCAGCTCAGACGCAGGACCTGACCCCCCCCAGGTCCTCAGAGGTCCAGCTCCATCCCGTCTGGAGGAACACCCGACCATCCCAGTACACCACTGGTGTACATCCCAGTACACCACTGGTGTACATCCCAGCTGCAGCCACAACCCTCACCAGGACAAAGGGGGCGGAGCCTGTAGCCAGCAGACCCCTGCTGTGACCCAGCTACCTATCCAGGTGGGGAGGAAGACTCCACCTCTACTTGAAGATAAGTGTGTGTGCATGTGTGTGTATGAGAGTGTGCGTATGAGAGTGTGTGTGTGAGTGTGTGTGCATGTGTGTGTGGATACGAGTGTGTGTGTCAGACCTGCTGATGATCTGCTGCGTGGTGTCCTGTGGGATGACGAGCTGCTGCTCTGTCAGTCCGTGCTGCTGTAGCTGGTTTGGGATCAGGTGCCGGTGGGCAATCTCCACCCGCTCCTCCTGGGTGTAGCCTGGACACACACACACACACACACACACACACACACACACACACACACACACACACACACACACACAGACAGACACACACACACAGACACACACACACACACAGACCAGCAGGTCAAACAAGTACACCGTCCTCCCCCGGTCCTCCTGGCTACAGCCCCTCCTCCTCTGGGGTCCCTCAGGGCTGCGTGTTCGGCCCCTCACCCAGACACTCTAAGGGGCTGGTAGCGGGGCCCGACCCAGGTCCAGCTAGGTCCGAGGAGCCCGGTTCTGGGGGGTTCTGTGAGGGGGTGGTGCTGGGCTTTGGCGTGCTGGGGTTCCTTGGGGACTCGGCAGCAGGCAACATGAGCCGTGAAGCCGTCGCGTTTGTTTGTGACGAGTTCTTTTTAACTGGGACATCTGGGCGCCAGACGGGTCGGATCAGAAGTCCAAAGTTTTCTGTTGTTTTTCGCCTCGTGCAGCTCTGGTGGGGACTTCTGTGAACGCGCTCGTCACCGACACCCAACAACTCTGATCTGAGATGTTCAGGTCTGATGGTTGGAGCCGTCTGGACACCAGAACGCTCTGGTTCTGGTTAGCACGAGGAAGCCTTTCTGATCCATCCAGATGTTCTCCTACTCACCCGGCACCCGCAGCACCTCCATCCTGTCCAGCAGGGCGGGGGGGATGGTGGCCACCGTGTTGGCCGTGGCGATGAAGAGCACCTGGGAGAGGTCAAAGGCCACGTTCAGGTAGTGGTCGGTGAAGCTGTGGTTCTGCTCTGGGTCCAGGACCTGAGGAGAGGGGAGAGCCTGAGCGGGCCGGGCCGTCCCCCACCAGAACCGAGCCCAGCTCCAGAGATCTGACCTCCAGCAGGGCGGCAGCAGGGTCCCCCTGCAGGCTTTTCCCCAGCTTGTCCACCTCGTCCAGGAGGAAGACGGGATTGTTGACGCCGACGGTCTTCAGGCCGTTGATGATCCGCCCAGGCATGCTCCCCACGTAGGTGCGCCTGGGGGAACACCAGCTCCATCAGGTTGACCTCTGACCCCACTAAGTGACCTGTGACCCGCGACGGTTAAACATCGATAAAGGTGTGATGACGCAGATCTGAAGGGAGAAAGGAATCGTGGTGGCGGTTTTGAGCAGCAGGGGGCGCTGACGTCACTACGTGTTCAACGTCTGCTGAAGTCCAGAAGTAGAAGAGATTTTGTTCATTTACGTTCTTAATTTAGTCATTCTGATGTGGGACTTGCTTTAAAGTCCTTTTTTTTTATTTTGTAGTTACGTTCCATCTCCACCAACACACCAAATGTGCTTTTGGTCTGAGAACTCTGTGGTCTGCGTGGGAGGAGCTACGGCCTGTGGCCCCGCCCACCCGCTCCTCTCCGTCGTTACCTGTGTCCTCTGATGTCGGACTGATCGCAGACACCTCCCAAGGCGATGCGGTGAAACTCTCTGCCCAGAGTCCTGGCTATGGAGCGGCCCACACTGGTCTTACCCACCCCCGGGGGCCCCACGAAGCAAAGGATGGGCCCCTGGGAACACAGACGCTGCGTCAATCACCTGTGCGCAGTGGGCGGGTGATGTCACTTCCTGTTTCTGGTCTGTCTGTCACTGAGCAACTTCAAAATACAATCTAGAGGTGATGCTGACATTGAGGCATCTAAGTTGTCCTGGAGCTAAACAAGGAACCGGGATCAGAACCGGAGTGGTTCAAACTCAAGCCGTGTCCAGCCCTAGTCCCCCCCCCACAACGATGAAGGCACCTTCAGAGAGGTCTTCAGCTGCCTGACAGCCAGGTACTCCAGCACACGCTTCTTGAGCTTGTCCAGGGCGTAGTGGTCGTTGTCCAGCAGCCGGCGGGCAGCTCGGATGTCCAGGCAGTCTGAGAAGACCCAGGAAAGAAAAACAGAGAAGCTCAACGACACGTTCTCCTCCATCCAGGTCACAGTGGCTCATTATGATGCAGCAGAGACTCAACTGGACCTCAACCAACCAGCCCCCCAGTCAACCAGCCCCCACTCAACCAGCCCCCCAGTCAACCAGCCCCTCAACCAACCAGCTCCCCAGTCAACCAGCCCCTCAACCAAGCAGCCCCCCAGTCAACCAGCCCCCCAGTCAACCAGCCCCTCAACCAACCAGCCCCCCAGTCAACCAGCCCCTCAACCAACCAGCTCCCCAGTCAACCAGCCCCCAGTCAACCAGCCCCCAGTCAACCAGCCCCTCAACCAACCAGCCCCCCAGTCAACCAGCCCCCCAGTCAACCAGCCCCCCAGTCAACCAGCCCCCCAGTCAACCAGCCCCTATACCAACCAGCCCCCCACTCAACCAGCCCCCCAGTCAACCAGCCGTTGGACCCTGGTGGAGATGTGTCTGTCCTGCAAGAGTGGGTCAAGCGGCTCCTCCCAACCAGGTGATCATGTGATCATGATGCCGTTCTACGACAGCTCAGCCAGGGCAGAGCCCCTCCCACCTTTGGTGCTCCTGTTCCAGGGCAGCTCCACCATCAGGTCCAGGTAGTTCCTGGTCAGGGCGTACTCGGGCATGGACGGTGGCATCTTCTTCAACCTGAGGAGGAGAAGGTGAGGGGGGTTCTGGCCTGGGCAGGGGCAGGGTCAGGGTCAGGGTTCACCACCAGACCTCTTCAGTTCCTTCAGGCAGACTTTGAGCGCCGCTTCAGGCATGCTGGCACCGTGGACCTTCCTCTCCAGGACGGCCGTGTCATCGCTGTCCTCGTCTTCCTCGTCTCCGTCCAGGCTGAACTGCTGACCCGGCAGCCCGGCGCCCTTCCGACCCGGCAGCCCCTGAGGGGGCGAGACGAAGCGTGAGCAGAGAGACGGCGCCTCCAAAGGCCGGCGGGACGGCGCCTACCTTGGCCGCCGCGTCAGGACCGAGCTTGCGGGACTTCTGCAGCAGCTTCAGGGCCTCGATCTGGCGGGTCAGCAGGGGCAGGACCGTCCGGAGGCGGTCCTCCAGGCTGACGGCGTCCAGCACCTGCAGAGCGGCACACGGCGGGCAGCGTCAGCAGCGTCCCTCAGGTCGCGCCCGGGGCAGGTGGACCTCACCTGCAGTTTCTCCTTGTTGGAGGTGCGGATCATGGACGCCACCACGTCAGGAAGAGTCTCCTGAGGGAGACTGTCCAGCAGGCGCTTCAGCTTGGCCACCACCGGGATGGACATGTCCAACATTCCCACCAACTGCACACAGGAGAGCAGTGTCAGCCTAAAGCTTTGGACAGGACGAGGACCGCTGACCTGGACCCAGACCTGGACCCCAGACCTGGACCCCTGACCTGGACCCCAGACCTGGACCCCAGACCTGGACCCCAGACCTGG
Organism: Lagocephalus sceleratus; assembly: GCA_911728415.1. Lineage (NCBI taxonomy): Eukaryota > Metazoa > Chordata > Actinopteri > Tetraodontiformes > Tetraodontidae > Lagocephalus > Lagocephalus sceleratus. The sequence goes on from CAJVRN010000116.1 coordinate 751,925, forward strand.
ACCCCAGACCTGGACCCCAGACCTGGACCCTGACCCCCAGACCTGGACCGCCTCATACTGGTTCTTAAACCAGCAGCGTTGTTCTGTTGATGAGGCATCATGACAGTAGAACAACCAGACAAGACTTAGGGGTGGACGGTATGGCAAAAATACAATTTCACAATTTTTAAAAATAAAATCATGGTCTTCATTTGAATCACAATTCTTTTTGAAACAGATTTTTTTGAGACTAATTTGCAAGTTTCTGGACAGTGTAACCAAACCATCTCCCGATGTAAAACACAACACCAAACGAAAAAGGAAAACAGACAATTTAGGCCAAAAAACATTTCTCTTGTTATTTCTTTGTACGACTTTGTGGCTTGACATGATTTGCTGCTCGCACACAAAAGAGACCACCCGCCAAAACAACACAACGCAGCTGGGAAACTGGCTTCGCCTCTCGGTACTTCACGACTATTTCGTGGTGGGTGTCCCCAGGTTTGAGACGCAGCATAGAACAGCAAGATGTGGTATGTGCCCTTGATCTCTCTGCTTTGTCGTCAACACGTTCTAATCCTTCACAACTTCATATCGTCATATGGCACCCCCAACATGACTCCTAATGAGTAGCCTGTCCGTCGGAGCATTGGGGGGGATTGGTACCTTGCTCAAGGGCACCCAGCAGTGCTCTGAGGGAGTACCGGTACCTCGTCTACTACCAGCACACCTTCGATCTTTTGCCACACATGGGGATTGAACCAGAAACCCTCTGCTCCCCAACCACCTCCAGAGAAAACGCTCAGATAAAAGCCATCTGCTCCAACATGAAGGAATTTCTGTCAAAACTAGAGCGCTGGCAAAGGAGCAGTTCACAAAGTCTGGAGAAGAAGTTGGCAAGAGGATGAACAAGAAGTAAGAGAGTAGTAGAGCAAAGAGTGAGAGGAGGATGAACAAGAAGTAAGAGAGTAGTAGAGCAAAGAGTGAGAGGAGGATGAACAAGAAGTAAGAGAGTAGGAAAGCAAAGAGTGAGAGGAGGATGTGGAAGAAGCTGGAGTCTAGAATCTGCAGGAACAACATGCTTATCCACAGAACTCCCAAGGGGACTGAAGGTATGCCATCACCTCTAGGGCTGCGTTGAGAAGTTTATTAAATTAGAGCTCCATCTCCCCAAGACCAGACTCTGGATACAACACTGTCACCGATCCCTCAGACCCAGACCCCCGCAGGGATCCAGCTCAGGGTCTACGATAATCTACTTAAGGAATATAAAACAAGTTAAACTGAGCTCTGATCCGCACCATAGGAGAGGAGGTCTGTTTGGAGGGGAAAAGGAGGGCCTAGTCTGACCTTTTATTTTCTGAACAAACTCCTAAGAGTTCCTGATGAGGTGTGATGAGGCTGGGTCTCAGTGGGACCTCTATTCAGTGTCAACAGATCATCGTCCTTGAATAAACGTCTTCCAGTAGCTTCTGTCCAGTTGCCTCTTCACTGCACTTTGTGGACTACTGTGTGGTGAATGGTGAACATCAGTCTGGTCTTCTCTGTTGTCAGAAGGGTGCAGGCTGCATCTTTCCAGCGGTGGATCGAGGGTCCACAGGTGGATCGAGGGTCCACAGGTGGATCTAGGGTCCACAGGTGGATCGAGGGTCCACAGGTGGACCGAGGGTCCACAGGTGGATCGGAGGGTCCACAGGTGGATCTAGGGTCCACAGGTGGATCTAGGGTCCACAGGTGGACGGAGGGTCCACAGGTGGATCTAGGGTCCACAGGTGGATCGAGGGTCCACAGGTGCATCCAAGGTCCATAGGTGGATGTAGGGTCCACACACAGACATACACACAGACACACACACACACAGACACACACAGACACAGACAGCACACACAGACACACACACACACACACACACACACACACACACACACACACACACACACACACACACACACACACACACACACACACACACACACACACCTGCACGGCAGCCTGGTAGAACTTGTCAGATAGATCCACCACCTCTCCATCTTGTGGTCCTGTGTACCGGTCCAGTTTATCCAGCTGCTCCACCTGCGAACACACACATGCCGACATGTGTCATGGGGTGTGTGACTGGGGGGTGCATGGCTGGGGGGGGGGGTTACCTCCGCCAGGACAAAGGGACGCTCCTGAAGCAGAGCCGACACCTTAAAGCGGCACAGCCCCGTGATCAGGAGGGTGTAGTGGGGCTTCGGCCAGTTACTGCCCACAACCTGCACCGCAATGCCCGCTGTCCCGATCCTAGAGGGGGGAGGGAGGGGGAGGGGAGGGTGAGAGGAGAGAGGGGGAGGGTGAGGACACAGGAGAACCCTCCAGGAAACTTCTTTGAGTCTTTTAAGGCAGGTGGGCGTGGCCTAACCACAGCACCTCTGGGTCACTACCAGCCTGGAGAGCACCACCACATGAGGGGCCCCGCTGGGGGGTCCTGTGGGGGGGGCCCTGCTGGTGGGGGTCCTGTGGGGGGGGCCCTGCTGGAGGGGCCCTGCTGGTGGGGCCCTGCTGGTGGGGTCCTGTGGGGGGGCCCTGCTGGTGGGGCCCTGCTGGTTGGGCCCTGTGGGGGGGCCCTGCTGGGGGGGCCCTGCTCTGACCTCAGGATATTGGTTACCTGACCTTGGCTGGAAGCCAGGACATTAACATATCCGGCGGTGACGTGAGACGTCAGTCAGAGCTCACTCAGCAGTGACCTTTGACCTCCGACTGAGCCGAGTCAGGAGAACCTGGGAGAAGGACGGACCGATGACCCCCGAACCCCCCAGAGAAGAAGCTGTAACTCAGTAACCAGACTGGGTAAAGTCCAGCAGGCACCAGTAAACACACAAGAGGACAGCTCTGGGGATGTGGGGGATTAACTAGATGAAGGTGGGTAACTAGATGAAGGTGTGTAACTAGATGAAGGTGGGTAACTAGATGAAGGTGGGTAACTAGATGAAAGTAGATAACTAGATGAAGGTGGGTAACTAGATGAAGGTGGGTAACTAGATGAAAGTAGATAACTAGATGAAGGTGGGTAACTAGATGAAGGTGGGTAACTAGATGAAAGTAGATAACTAGATGAAGGTGGTAACTAGATGAAGGTGTGTAACTAGATGAAGGTGGTAACTAGATGAAGGTGTGTAACTAGATGAAGGTGTGTAACTAGATGAAGGTGGGTAACTAGATGAAGGTGTGTAACTAGATGAAGGTGGGTGACTAGATGAAGGTGGTAACTAGATGAAGGTGTGTAACTAGATGAAGGTGGGTGACTAGATGAAGGTGGGTAACTAGATGAAGGTGGGTAACTAGATGAAGGTGGGTAACTAGTTAAGGTGAATAACTAGATGAAGGTGATTCTGGTAGTTGAATTGTGGAAACTGGGCTGGTTGAGTCTCATGAAGACGTTTCACCTCTCATCCAGAACTGATGAGTGAGTGTAGATACACACGTAGATGAATGTGGTAATTAGATGAAGGTAGTTAACTAGTTGAGGTCAGTTAACTAGCCTAGGCCACTGAACTAGTTGAGGGTCAGTGACCTAGTCGAGGGTCAGTTAACCAGCCTCGGTCAGTGATCTACTTGAGGGTTAGTTAACTAGCCTATGCCAGTGACCTAGTTAAGGGTCAGTGATCTAGTTGAGGGTCAGTTAACTAGTTGAGATTAGTTAACTAGCCTATGTCAATGACCTAGTTAAGTGTCGGTGACCTACTCAAAGGGCCAGTGATCTAGCTGCGGGTCAGCAGCTATGTCAGTGACCTAGTTAAGGGTCAGTGATCTAGTTGAGGGTCAGTTAACTAGCCTAGGTCAGTGATCTAGTTGAGGGTTAGTTAACTAGCCTATGCCAGTGACCTAGTTAAGGGTCAGTGATCTAGTTGAGGGTCAGTTAACTAGCCTCGGTCAGTGATCTAGTTGAGGGTTAGTTAACTAGCCTATGCCAGTGACCTAGTTAAGGATCAGTGATCTAGTTGAGGGTCAGTTAACTAGTTGAGATTAGTTAACTAGCCTATGTGAATGACCTAGTTAAGTGTCGGTGACCTAGTTAAAGGGCCAGTGATGTAGCTGCGGGTCAGCAGCTATGTCAGTGACCTAGTTAAGGTGAGTTAACTAGTGGAGGCCGGGCCCGGGCCGTACCTGTTGGGGGCGGGCAGCCCGTCGTCCTGGCCCCCCCCGCTGGGGACGCCCCCCCCGCTGGGGGCGCCCCCCCCGCTGGGGATGACCCCGATCATGGTGCTCTTGAGGGAGGTGCCCGTCAGCAGCCGCTGCCGCACCAGGCTCATGTTGCGGGGGGAGTCCACGCTGAAGCGGGTGGTGCAGCCGGGCAGCAGCACGCCTTCGTGGGCCAGCAGCAGCGGCAGGCGGCCGGGGATGCGCAGGTCCGGGGGGGCGCTCATGGCGGCTCACCTGGGGCGGCTCACCTGGGGAGGAGCACGGCGGCTCACCTGAGGCCTGACGCGGTTCTGAGGCGGTTCTGATGGTTCTGAGGCGGCTCACCTGCGGCCTGAGGCGGTTCTGAGGCGGTTCTGATGGTTCTGAGGCGGTTCTGATGGTTCTGATGGTTCTGAGGCGGTTCTGATGGTTCTGAGGCGGTTCTGATGGTTCTGATGGTTCTGAGGCGGCTCACCTGCGGCCTGAGGCGGTTCTGATGGTTCTGAGGCGGCTCACCTGCGGCCTGAGGCGGTTCTGATGGTTCTGAGGCGGCTCACCTGCGGCCTGAGGCGGTTCTTCTGGGCGTTCTGACGCGGTTCTGAGGCGGCTCACCTGGGGAGGAGCACGGCGGTTCACCTGAGGCCTGACGCGGTTCTAAGGCGGTTCTGAGGCGGTTCTGATGGTTCTGAGGCGGCTCACCTGCGGCCTGAGGCGGTTCTTCGGGGCGTTCTGACGCGGTTCTGAGGCGGCTCACCTGAGGAGGAGCACGGCGGCTCACCTGTGCGACGACTCCGCTGGACGGCGCCGCCGATGCAGCACGTCCGGAAAAGCCCTTTCAAAATAAGTATTTACGCGTATGCGCTGCTTAAAGAAACGAACAAAACCAAGACGTGAACCGCCGTAAAGACAGAGTTAAACGTCCTCTGATATTCCGGTAACACGTCCTGTCCTGAAGTGGACGGTTTAGTTATATCCCACCCTGACATGTTTTACTTTATCAACTTCCTGTGACGGTTGCTGAACTACGGAGAGCACAGAGGGACACCCGTCCTGTCGGTGTGTTTACACGTTTTGCCTTTTCAGTTCAAAGTTCTAATAGTTTGATATTCAAAGAAAAATGCTTCATAAACTGATGAACTTTATCATATAGTTAACTTAATGAGCGTGTCTTTTAGTAATCTGCGTTAGTTCTGTGTTCTAAAGTGTGGACTTTGTCGTCACACAATTAAATATTAACAAATGTTTGACAACGAAAGTGATTTATGTTTTAATCTTTCAACTTCACAACCACTTGATCACAAGTCTGACAGTTATGAGGAACCCAAACATAACTGTGAAATGTGGCTTTGTAAGGAATTGAAGAAGGAATCAAACTGGGGTGGATGCAGTCGTACTGGAGCCCACCTGAGGGTCAAAGGTCACACCTGAGGGTCAGA